>KN167836.1:44546-84287 GCA_000757745.1 Steinernema scapterisci
AAACGTATGACCGGTCGGTTCCCCATAGAAAGATCCTCTGTCTGAACGCGGCCACCAAACCAGACGTTATTTTTTTTGAAACACACTGTACGTAAAGCAGACTGTACGACTTTTCCCGGAGGCAAAGTTTTATGGTTCATTGGTTGCGCTAACATTTTTGATTTTCCAGATTACACGCCACCGAAGCTTTGAAGATTGAAAGGTTGCGCTTCGAAAATCCGATCTCGGCTTTCGTCCTGCTCACGCATGTCCTTTTTCTAAGGGTACGCAAAAATCCGTCAGCGGTCGTAATAAATTGTTGCTGATGTCATTATCTAAGGTGTTATTTGCTTTGGATTGATTGATAACGCGATACCCGGGGTGAATTTGTACTATAGTCCTTGGGTGCTTAACTCCGTTTGCACAATTCGAAGCTTTGTGTTCACCCGCGATCGTAATATCCTTTCATACTCTTCTTGTTTCACAAAAGTTTGTAGTGCATTCTTAAAATGCTTTTCAAGTGATCGTTTACCCTCCTAAATGTGTGATCTTCCTCATGAATTCTTTTGTAGTTGACCGCGCCAGAATCCAAAAATCGGAATAGAGCGCTATCTTGGAATCTGTTTCCCATTAAACGTGTTCCGTGCTTCCATTGGATTAAATCACCATTTTGGGTTACGACAACGGGAAAGGGACTAGTACTGTTCTTGTCTCCCAACTTACCGCGGACACTCCTAAGCACGCGGAGAGCAATATTTCGTGTTGCTTTATCACTTCCATGGCCGTTTGTGTGGGCGAAATCGGTTCTCGTGGTCGGTCGGGTTTTATCGTCCCTCCCACTTGCGTAACTGATGAGTGCGCCATTAACCTTTTCGTGCTACCCTCTAAAATGCCGATTGTTTCTTTATGTTTTGTTACTCAGTTTGCCTGTTCAGATCGACCCGTAATGCCAACAACTGGCGGTATTTCTCGACTGGGGTCACTCTGGCTGCTCCTGGCTGCCTTACAAATCCCACCTTCCGATGCGCTTAACGGCCAAGCGTTATCTTCTGCTTACAGTTTTGCTTCGGAGCTTCAGGATTTGGTCCAGGTAATAGTTTCACGTGCCTTAATTTCATGTGGAGCGTATATTCGCAAGTGTTTAGAAACATGCAGAAGGTGATTACTTCAGAACCGCCAGAACTTCGATGGAGCTGATGTGGAGAGATCCAGTGGCCAATTTGTGGTCTTTAGAAGTTAGCGAGGAATGCGCAGAAGACGTTGCTCTGATAGGAAAGGTTGTATTCGATGTAGCTAAAAATGAGTCGTCAGAAGAAGGTTTGGATCTTGTGAAAAGCGCGCTGTTTACAAGTAAGCGGCTTTGAAACATAGGAACTCTTTAAGAAAAATGATTTTTAGTGTTCGATGCGAGCGGAAAATTGGGCCCTGGAATGTTAACTGGAAGGCGTAACTTTTACGGGATGTATGAAGAATGTGTCGGCATCAATCAGCATATTTCGGGAAGAGAACGACCTTTCGAAGGAGCTTACGTCCGGATCATGCTGAACCGGAACGCTTCTGCGCCCTGTCCTGGAGTGTTGTTGTACCAGTTGGGATGGGATATTTGCCTGCCGAAGTCTTGCGAAAATAGCAAAGATTTGGTGGAAGTCGCAAAGAGCTGTAAGTACCGCGAAAGTTTGGAGGAAGTTGGAATTGGTGAATTTCAGTTAAAATTGGAAAGCACAAGTTGCCAGTTTGCTCGGTGACAACGATGGAGGATCTGAGGTACTTTCCCAACACCGGCACCTGGATTGTTGTGTAAGCCATTAGGAATTTTAATTGTGGATTATTTTCTCTTTTCAGGGGTTTCATGTCAGTCGTCGCAGCGCTCGGTATTTTAGCTTCGGCGTTCGATTATTTCTTGAAACCTTCAAAGGATGACGATTATTGTAAAAGTGAGGTAGAAATCCTTTAGAATCAGCGAAAATGTCTCTTTTCAGGAATAGATATTCGTATTTTACGATGTTTTTCACTTTACACGAATATTAGCGAAATAATGAGCGTGGAGGGATCAAAGAAAGTGGGCCAAATCGGACCTATCCACTGCATTAGGTTCTTCTCCATCTGCTGGGTCATTATCGGCCATTCCTTAATGCTTATTTACATGGGATTGAGCAGTAAGTATTGTTTAAATTCTGTTATTCTAAAACATGGTAAATTTGTTTAGGCAACCCTCTTGAAGCGAAGCAGATCTTGGGCTTTGTCCCTTCGCAAATTCTAACCAACGCCTACTTTGCGGTCGACTCGTTCTTCTTCATGTCCGGCCTTCTCCTCGCCTACATTTGGTTCAAAGCACTCAAGAAGAATAGGCGCCAAACAATGAGTGTCCAGGGTTGGATCCTCTTCTACGTCCATCGCCTTCTCCGGTAATACTTCCCCTCTTCTCTCAAGCTGACTTCGGTTTTCAGCCTTTCTCCCCCGTACTACGTCGTTATTTTCTTCTACACGTTTGTCTACCGTACCTGGATGTACAACATGCCGATTTACATGACTCCCTTGATGCCGGATTCTTGCTCGCAGAACTACTGGATCAACCTTCTCTATCTGACCAATTTTATTGATTACAAACACCAGGTTTGCTTTGATTACTTGCTTCAGCTAACTATGCTCAATCTACAGTGCTATCTGATCTCATGGTACCTCTCGACCGACCTCCAAATCTTCCTTTTCACTCCGCTCATCTTGGTTCCCTTCGCCATCCGTCCTCTCTTCGGATATGTTGTTGCCTGCTTCATCTTCATCGCGTCTACCGTAATCAACATCGTTTCCATTTTCGAGTTCTACTTTCCTCCCTCCGATTATTCGCTGGGTCCTCAGGATGGTCGTATGCACGATTATGAGTAAGTTGAATGAATGTAGTACAATCGGCTCATATTTGCGCTCTAGCCATTACACCTTGCTCGTTTACGATGCTCCATGGATTCGTTGTCAAATCTACATTATGGGCATGATCGTAGGTCATTACCTTCAAACTCATCCGAGACGTCCAAGGATAAATTCGGTAAGCGATTGATCCCGTTTCCTCATCCTAAATCGTCGTTCCTTTCAGCTTCTGAACTATATCCTGTGGCTCTTCTCCTTCGGGCTTATGGCCGCTGCCGTGTTCAGTTTGTTCCGCTGGACCAATGGAACCGAATGGAGTTTAACCGCCAGGGCGGCGTACTCGTCTTTGAGCAAGCCGGCGTGGGGTTTAGGCCTTTCGTGGGTAATCATTGCCTGTTTTTACGGCTACGGAGGTCCTATCAACACTTTTATGTCCTGGGAGATTTGGGTACCTTTGGGTCGCCTCTCCTACAGTGCTTATCTTATCCACATCTGCGTGGTATATTTCCTTCCCGGCATGAAGCAGGGCGACATTTACTTCTCAACCTTCGCTGACGCCTTCGTCAGTTTCCTGCTCCCGATAATTGCCCTCACCTTCTTCTTCTCTTTGTTCTGGAGTGCGGCCTTCGAAGTTGCGTTTTCAAAGGTAATCAATCTCTCGCTTCTCCCTAATATTAACTTAACTGTTTGCAGCTGGAATCAATTCTGATCGACGGCATAATCCAGTCCTTTTCCAAGAAGAGGGAGAAGGAGTCTTTGCCTTCCGACTCGTCTTCGTCGTCTCCAGGAGCGGTTACCGAAGGCTCGCCTCCATCGCGGTTTTCAAAATTCCCGACGAATGAAGAATCTGCCAAAATGAAACTTTGATTTCAACATTTGAAGGCAAGAATTGTTTGATATTTCATGTACATACATAGAACAACTGGCCACCAGTATTGCTACAAATATATTGCGACGTAGAACCAGGAGAGCCAACAAACGAAAGGCGGAAACTAGATCATTCGTGAGAGACAATTAGAACCGTGGTTGAGCAAAATGCACGTGAAGGCTTTGGGATTACTGGGAGATGAGTACAAAGTTATGCGATATCTTCACTGTCGGAGTCGTTCTGAGAATCTGAGTGTCCGGATTCGGATCTGGGCTCCTCGCCAGTCTCTTCGTCCATTACCACATCGTGGTCGAGATCGTTGTTTCCTGGTGTGAGATCACCGTTTTCGACGAAACTGTCCAGCCCATCGAGGCAGTTCTCCTTGAAGGGGGAGGAGCCGTTGGAACGCATCGGGAACTTGCCGCCCTTCTTCTTCGAGTCGCGCTGGAAGAGCGCGTCGATGCCAAAACACTTTTGGGACATCATCTTTATCTCGTCCTCATGCTGGTTTATAGTGTCCAAGCAGCAATTTTCATCTTCGTGTTTCTGTAATTGAAAGTTCAGCACTTTGCTCCACATAAAAATAAAATCTTGCCTGTTTTCCATGGCGTTGGACAGCCTGAGATCTGTCATGACCAAAGTCGCAGTGTCTGCACGCGTAACGGCTGATTCCGAGATCTCTGGCCATGTGCCACAGAATATGGAAACCGCGGATCTGGAACATTGTGGATGAGAGGAAGTCCGGGTAACCTCTAACTTACTCTGTTGATTAGCATCTTCTTGCAAAGCTGGCACTCGATCATCTGCTCACTTCCTTCGCCATCTCCGATTTCCTTTTTGGTGAGAACAGAGGTGGAGGCCATGTCGTCGTCATCGTCAGGGGTCGCCGACTTGGACGCATCCACCTGAGCGGACGACCCGGTCATCAACTTCTGCTTTTTCCGGGAGCGGATGTCGTCGCGGTCCAGCTGTTCCTGCATCTGTTGGTCGTAGATCTTCTGCGCGAGCTCCGCCGTCGGGCCTGGCGCGTTCGTGCTTGTTCCCAGCAGTTCCATCGACAGTTCCTGTGCGCGCTCGTTCAGTTCGCCAGCCCTATCTTCAATGAGATCCGAGCGTATTCCGCCGTGGACCTTTACCATATGCGCCTGAAGCAAAATTTAAAACCCTGTTAAAGGTTCGATCGACTCACCTCCATTTGATCTTTGCGGTAATGTTCGGCGTCACAAGAGTCGAATTGGCATCTGAATCGGTAGGTGCCTTGGTCCTTTCCCATGTGGAAGAATACGTGCATCTGGCGACCGCCGGCGGTGACTGGCTTTTCGCAGCGCGTGCAGAGTCCCAACACCCTTTTCTTCGAAGTTCCGCCTTTCTGCGATCCTTTGGGGTTCATGACTCTGCGTTTCTGGCCGGAAGCGGCTGCGGAGACCGAAGGATGCACCAGAACGTCGATCGCCGTTTTGTCGCCTTGGAACAACTGCGAAATGTCGTTGAGGAACGAAGTCGATTTGAAATCTGCAGAATTTTCAGCGTTGGGTTACGGTAACGACGCAAGTAACTCACCGTTGTCATCCATGGCGTCATTCTCTCCGTCGCTGTCCATTTCCTTCTTTATCTTCCTACTCAACACGGAACTCAGGAGGCCAAAGCAATCAGCATCCATGCCGTCGGCAACCAAGTCCGGGAACCCGTTTTCGTCGGCGCCATTGGTAGCCTCGTCGGCAAAGGTGACTTCGCCGGTTTCGTTGTTGATCACAGTCTTTGGTGGCTTCCGTTTTCTGGGATTGGAATCCGTAGTCGAGATCTCGGAGAGAAGATTGGTGCTGTTCCCGTTGGATAGAGTCTTCACGGAGCCGTTTAAGCTCTGACCCCCGCGAGAAGTGCAGTAGGCGGCTAGGGAGTTATCCATGTGGACGAGGAGAAGCTGTTTGGCTTTCGGATTGTCCATGTAGATATACTGAAAAAAGAAAATTAGTTGGATAAATTCAAACGTGAACTTGCCTTGGAAGTGTTATTCTTCTTATGTGCCGAGTAGATGTGTTCGCGGAGTTGTGAGTCCGAGGCGCGGCTTGTTTGGCAGATTGGGCAAACGAAAGGGAGCCAGTTTAAATGCTCGATTTTGATGTGAATCTAAAAGAAAAATGATTAGGAGAAACCAGAAGATATTCGGACTCACCTCCAACTCCTCGCATCCGGGCTTCTCGATTCCGCACTCGCAACAGGTGAGTTGCATAAACGGGTGGTTGGGGGAAGATGGAGCTGCGGTCAGGAATCCAAAGTGGTTTCGATTGCTGCTGAAGGGAGTGGCGCCGTCAGAGGGCGGAATCGCCGAGCCGTTCATGTCCATGACGAGGCCGAGGAGAACAGCGGGCAGTGCTGAAACACTCGCTCATAAGTTTGGGCGAAACACGGAGATTTAGCGCGCACTCGCACGTCCGGCGGCCAATCCGATGCGAAAAGTGCGAAATCAGGAAACAATGCGGCGTGGAGAGGTGATCGGACGGGTACCGTAAGCCGTATGGAACAATTAGGAAATTCGCTTTTTCGCTGCGAATTAAGGCAAATAGCGTACAATTGCGAAGCGCACAACAACTGGCTCCTGCAGGGTGCTGGGGGTCTGCCGCTGCACTCCGGGACGCGAAGACCCAGGAAAATGAGGAAGAGAGCAAGGGTCATCCCGCCACCAGAGTCGGCGACGTCGGGCGCACTCTTCGCGGAGGACTACCTCCGCGGCCGTCGAGGGAATCCTTTGGAACAGAACTGTCGTGGCGCTAAGTTGACGACGCCGGAGATCAATCGATGGGGCGCATCTCGGTAAACGCTAAGTGGAAATGTGAGAATGCAGGAGCGACTCCGAGGGAGGCGGAGGTGCTCGAGGATTCGGCGCATTTTCGGACTCGCGCGATTTTGGAGAATTTCGCAATTTCGGCAAAGACAAAGGGGACCAAGCGAAGGCGAATAGGATTCTCTGCTCAGTCTCCCTCCTCCGTATCTATCCATCTTTTCCTTCTTCTTCTTCTCCTTCATGAATTCGAGCGTTGACCTTCGTCGAGAGACGGCGGAGAACCGCCACTCGCAAGCAGATGCAGGCAGCGAAGCGTAATAGAGGCTGACTGGCCGGATAGAACAAACGGAGTGCCGGGGAACCGAATGCACTGGCGGCGGATGAGAAGCACTAAGGACTGAAGGAGGGAGAATCGGCCGTTGGCGATCGCCTTGAGTCCGAGAGGGATCGACGACGAACGAGTCGCCACGCCCCACACAATGGCACGACTGAAGCCCCCGATTCCGCGCCACAGCAGCTGTGGTGAGGGGAGGTCGCGGAAGCAAACCGCCGACCACCGAGAATCCCTCGCTCGCTCTTTGCGCATTTCGGTGGTGTGAACCGAAACTCGCGGATCGCGGCGGGAGTCGGTCGCTCCGTGCCTCTCATCTGCCAGAACTTCCCGGAATCTGGTCGAGTACTCCTCCTATAGTCGCAAAACGAGGCGGCGCTTTGAAAGAAAGGGGAGGGAGAACTCAGGCAGAGCAGGCAAAATTCGGAACCAAGACCGAAAACGGACGGGTCAGCATAAATCACTCAAGGAGGGAGTACAAAGCGATGCTGGAAAATGCGCCAACGTTGGAAGCGATTTGTCTTCAACTTGGACTCCAGGTCGTTTGAAGCCGCTCTCTTCCAAGAGTGACATCAATTTTTAATGGGTGCGCGGTCCACTGCGATTTCTGAGGAACCGAAGGGAAGGAAGGGGAAGCGTGCTTCGGCAAGGTCGTTGAACGACGGACGACAAAGACGAAGTCGATCAATGCAGCACGCGGAGTGCAGAACAGATGCCGATTCCCCGGCCGGCGAAGAGATCCGAATTTGCCTCCGATTTTCTCGCCGCTCCGCCCACTTTGTGGCTTCGCGCTGAGGATCGCGCGAGCAACTGCAGCTGGGTCAAGAAAGAGCGGCGGGAAGAGAGTCACCACTGCGTGCAGCAGGCCGGCTCCCACTTCAAATGCAGTTTCTTCGCCTCCTCCTTCTTCGCAGAAGTGCACCAACTCCCCGAGGAGGCAAGCGGAGGACGTTCGGCGTCCTCGCAGCCACCGAAAGTGCACGGCTCCCGTCCGCTGCCGATGTTGAAAAACGAGTGAAACGAAGATCTGAAGCGGTGTGGTCCTTCCTGGTTGGAACAACTCGCCTGTTTCACCGCGGAGGAGCGTTTGCGGCGATTCGGAACAAACGCAAGTCGCTTCCCGGTGTGACATTCGTCGTCGTCGTGGTCCCGTTGTCGTTCTCTTCGGCGCGCATCGATCCGGCCGCGTTGCCGACTTCTTCGAAGCCTCCGCGATTCCTCCGACTTACGACATCGGCGTCGCCGAAAGGGGCAAAAAGAAGCGAGCTGGCACGAAGGAGTCGAGCCGGAAACTCGCCCGAGCACTTTGTGGCCGCGGGGAGTCGGGAACCAATCGCTTCTGGAAGTTTATCCTTCTTCAAGGTGTCAGCGAGGATCTCACACTCCGTCTGAGTTCTAGTTGACATACCGTAACCCAAAACAGCAGAATCTCTATATAGATTAAAAAAGCTTTTGAAGGGGAGAAAATATGCGGCATAATGAAATGTTTTCATGAAGGCAGAGAGTCGGTGTTGTGAAATCCACCCGGCGGCTGATTCAGAGTTCTTCTGACTCGGGACGCGACAGCTGACCATAGATCGATCACTCCATTAATCTCGTCGTTCGACGGTTTCCAAGAGCAAAACTGCTTGCGCTCCAAACGATGCAAATTCCTGAAGTCAGTTTTCTTATTCCTGAATTCCAATGTGGAGTTCTTCTGCGCAAGCGATGAACGGAAAGGACGAACATACCGCAATTTCTTAGAAGCAAAGCAATATGAACAAGCTGGATCCTTATCAGGAAGATATTGCTCTGCAGGCTCGAAGAAGATTACAGCTTTGGTAGTGGAAGAGGTTCGGTTAGATACAGCAGAAAGCCTAGTAAAAAAATTTTCTGCCATAGCTGTCGAGACGTTTAATTAGCCTAACATCTACACAATGATATTCAGAGTTGCAATGGTTTTCGTCGGCTCGGAATCCAGCTTCTGAAAGTTTCAAACTCTCAGGACATACTAGAGCAGTCACAAAATCCATTTTAGATATTTAAGTATTTAAGAAGATGGAAAGAGGACCATGGAAAGAGCACTACAGTATCCCCCATTCCAGAAAGCCATGGTCTCGCGACTTGAAAAACACTTCGAAACCAGAGAACATTCACGTACTATCTGGCCTCGATCTGAGTTTTCCACTAATACATGTGCAAAAGAGTTTTCCAAGAGGTCTACGAAATCCCGATCTTTTGAACTCCTTTTCTGTTGTTCGAACAATCGGTCGCCAAATCTGTTTCTAATTATGTGGATTACAGTACAAGACCAAACATTGTCCCGCGCAAGATATGCTGCAAACACCCTTCTTATAAAGCTGTATGTTTATGTACACAACAATTTTTCACGAATAAATTAATTTTTAACAATATGGCGGACAAGAAAGACCTTCATAAGTATGCCATTCCGGAATCAGCTCCTAGAAGTTCTGGCTCAAGCGCATCCAACTCTGCTAAGCCGTCCTCATCCTAGAAAACCGACTCATTTTAGAATTGCTATATAACATCAGATTGCAGAACTTACCATATAATTGAAGCTCTCTACATTTTCGCGGTTCTCTTCATCTGCACCACTCTTGTTGTGGGCCCGGCCACGGCGATCCCTCATGGCATTGAGAAGCGACATGACGCTGTCGACTGCATTTGTCACTGTTCCATGGAGTTGGTCCTGATTCACAAGTTGGTCGTTGGCCTGTTGGCTGATAACCAACGTGGATTCGCTAGCGGGGCCTCCGGCAGTCCCTGTCGCCATAGGGCCATACTGCACCATGCGTTCAATCTTGCTAATGCTTTCAAACGATTTTCTCGCTATATCCTACAAAAATACTTAGATCTTTGAAACTTGGCCAAGACTTACAATTATCGATAAAATGGAGTCAACTGTCGCCAAAGCTTGCATCGAATTTTCGAGAGCTTGATTCTGAAAACTTTCGCTCTTTTCTTCATATGACAGTGGTGCCTGTCCAGCAGAATGTGGCTGATCGTCCGTGGGATTAACGGAGCTGGGTCCCGCCTGATTTTGATCATTGACGGAGTCTGGCGCAGCTACGGAAGCGGGTTGACCTGGCATGTCCGAGGGAGAAGTCCCCGTGCGCCAGTGATAATAGGAACACACGGTTCCAATCAAATTCTGAAAACTCAAAATTAAGTTAACAAAAGGAAAGAAAGTCTTACAGTAATGTCGGTGCGAAGAGTTGTAAGGATCATTTCTCGCGCTTGGTTCGCCACATCCCCAGGTCCCATCCAAGGCGGCATCTCGTAATCTTGCTGTACTTCCGAGTCGTCGGAATTCATGTTTCCCTCGCCAGTGGACGCGGTCGAAGGACCGGGAGTGCTCGCCGTTACGGATCCGATCTGATGGTCCGATAGCACACTTCCCGGTTGGTTGGACATCGGAGGCTGCTGTGAGGGAGGGTTTGTGATCGTCGCCGGGTTCGGCGATGGAGTTTTGGCTGCTTCTCCGTTTGTGGGGACGCTCAGCTGCGCTTGCTGTTGAGGGGTTCCAGGGCCACCGACGCTTCCAGCCGAAATCTTACAAAAACAAGTTTCAAAGATTATTTTCGATTACAGCACCAAGACGCATTCATTCTTGCACCGCCAGGCGAAAAATCAATGGAACTCACCTGCACAGATCCGACTGATCCCAAATGCACGGATCCAACTGAGGCTACCATTGGACTGTTTGGGTTCAGCTGGTTTCCGCCATAACCGGACATCACAGAAATGGAAGGGTTCGATTGCGGTGGGGGCTGTCCAAGCAATCCTTGCTGCTGCTGCTACTCAGAATAACTCAGAAGTTTAGAGAAATCAGATCTTACCGGTTGATGCATCGAAGTATACGCGACCGTTTGGGGCTGGCCGACGGTCATCCCAATGACGGTGGAGCTTGGGATACCCGGCTGCTGAATTTGGAACGTCCGAGTTCCTGTGGACACTGGGTTTTGCTGTCCCATTTGATTCTGTTGACCGGGATTCTGTTGGCCCATTTGATTCTGCTGCATCATACCGCCTTGCTGGTTCATCTGATTCTGCTGCGCCATTCCGCCTTGTTGGCCCATTTGATTCTGCTGGACCATTTGGGTAGGCTGGCCCATGTGACTCTGTTGGCCCATCTGATTCTGCTGGCCCATTTGGGCCTGTTGGACCATGATGCTCTGCTGTTGGCCCATTTGGATTGGCTGGCCCATGGAAGTTTGCATCACGATAGTGGTAGGCTGGCCCATCGACGTCGCTTGGCTCATCGGAAACTGCTGCTGTTGCTGCTGGCCCATCATCATTCCGCCGTGCTGCATGATCATGCCACGATTCATGCCCATTTGCTGCTGGTACATCTGAAAAGAGCGCTTACTGCCAGAAACTCCAAAAGATCCCACCTGTTGGTGCATCGGCTGCCCCTGTTGGTTCTGGTTCATCCCCATTTGATTATTCATATTGTTTTGATACCCGGACATCTTGCGAGATGATGCGGCGGATCTGAAATGAAAGAGAGGCTTTGAGAACGGCGAAAAATAGTACCGAAGGTTATGCGCCGTTGGCGCGGTGCTACCCTGTAGGTAATCAGTACCGAAACGCATGAAATCGCGCGAGAGGAAAGAATGATCCGAAAGCCTGCTGGAGCACCTTCGTCACCGAAAACATGAACAAAACCGAACGTATGAATTGTCACTCAGGTCCCATGCCGGCATGGTTTTATTCAAATCTGACTCGAGCAGAGTTTCTTCGAGAAGGATCTCTCAGATGCGACTTTAGGACGGTTTGTTGTTTCATTGCCTAACTTGTTTTGTTCGAATCCCTTCCGCGCCAATCCAAGCTTTCGTGACGTCCTCTTAGATTTGTCGTGTCAGCGCCAATCGTTTCAGAAGTATGTCCCTCAGCGTGGAAGAGATCGAGAAAGACATGGTCGAGCTTTCTCAGATCCGTGCCAAGTGCCAGAGACCGAACATCCAGAAGATTTTGGATAAGCACTTGGCCGACTACTGCGATCAGCTGAAGGAGGTAAGCGGTATCGTTCGTCATTTAAGATTACTCCGCTGTTTTCCAGTCCAAGGCCGAAACCGAGAAGCAGAAGGCTTTGAAGGACGGGAAGGCCGCCGCTGCTGCTCCCGTGAATCCTCTCCTTCCTCGACCGAAAACGAAGATCACCACGTACGGTAAGTTGGCGACGATTCGCAGGTCTTTTACATTTTCTACGAGAGCTAACACCTCACGCATGTTACCAAATATAACGCATCTCGTTTGCAGCTTACGACGAAAGCGACAAATTCATGAAACTTTACATCACGATCAGTGGGGTGCACAACATTGCCGCGGAGCAAATTTCCGTCCAGTTCACGGAAAGGTGAGTTCTAAAAACGGTATCCATGTTTTCATTTAAGACTGTTTAGCTCCGTCGAGCTGCAAGTTTCCGACGTCAATAGCCGCGACTACGAGATGAAGATCGTCGACCTAGCTGGAATCATCGTTCCCGAGAAGTCCATCTGGAAGCAGAAGACGGACAAGATTCTCCTTATGATGAAGAAGTGCAACGAAGGCGAAACTTGGTCGGCCGTGATCAGAACAGGAAAGAAGGGGAACACGTAAGGGATTTGTGACGGGGACTGTTGTACATTAGCTTCTTTAGGATGCCTGATATCGACCCGAAAGCAGATCCTCAGGAAGGCCTCATGACTATGATGAAGGTAAGGAGTTTTTGGATTGCTCAGTGCGGTGAATTTGTAGTCCTCTTCTTATTCTTGCTAAATTGAACAAAGATGTGAGCTGTTAAGTCCACTTTTTAGAAAATGTATGACGAAGGAGACGACGAAATGAAGCGAACAATCCGAAAATCTTTCTACGAAAACCAAAACAAGCGCGGCGACGCTCCCGGAATGCCCAGCGACTTCAGCGAACTCCCATAATTAATTGTTGCTAATTTGTGATGTGAATTTGATTTGTATTTCTAATTTGTGATGTGCATTTTATAAAATGTGGAAGTTCTAAAGAGTTCTGTTTCTTTGTAGCCAATTTTTTGGTTAAAAGCATTCGACTTTCGGCGAGTAACAGAATTTAGAGAATTTCACAACCGTTCGATATGTTGTTAGAAGAACATTAGAAACCAGAACTAACACGTATTGTGCGTATTTTATTAACTCACATATATGAGGACATTCAATCACGGGAAGGTTAACAAGCCCATACCTACTGTTGGGCACACTGCACACCGGGGTGACCATGGCCTCCACTCATGTCATCGTCCTCGTCGTACTCATCGTCGTGGTAAGCTTCTCGACCCCGAGAGGAGTTGTGCCGCTTCTCGTCGAATGGCATCAAGGAAACTTCTTCGACGTCTTCGCCTTTGGGCATGACGAATGGCGATCGTGGCGGAAGATGCTTCTCGAGCTCCTTGTACATCGCGTCCTCTTCCAGGAAGTGGTCTTCGGGGAACTTGACGTCAAATTTGACGTACAAAATTCCCTTTTGATCAGGAGCTCCGTGAATCGGCATACCTTCGTCGAGGACTCCGCGGACAGCTTCTAGAAATGAAAAAGGTAACTGCTGAAAAGTCTAAGGTTGGCGGCTTACCAGGTTCGATGATGTCTCCTGGTTTGCCGGTGATGACAACGTCGCGTCCATCGAGGTGCTTTATGACAAACTTGAAACCTGTTAAAGCCTCGTTGAGGGAAATTGTCCTGAACAAAGAAGAATAGCACCGAAAATCCAAAAAGGAACTTACTTTTCAAGGTAGAGGTTTTCACCCTTGCGCTCAAACACCTCGTGGGGCTTCGTTTGGACAACAATGATGATGTCTCCAGGCTCGACACCCGGCTCTTGGTCACCCTCGCGCGGGAATGTGATCTTCTCGTTGTTATTCACGCCTCGTCGGATGTTGACCTCGAGGACTTTCTTGACTTGAAGGGTCTTCTTTCCGTCGCAGGACTTGCATTTGTCCTTCGGGTCGACCGTGGTTCCCTCTCCCTGGCAAACGTCACAATTGGTGACCATTTGCTGAACCATTCCTGGGCCGATCTGACGCATGATCATTCTTCGGCCCTGGCCACGGCAAGTGGAGCAGGTCTGTGTCGAGCCGCTCTTGCTTCCAGATCCCTTGCAAGGCTCGCAAAGGACCTTCTTGGTCAGCTGCAGCTTCGATGTTTTGCCGACGTACGCTTCTTCCAGTGAGATCTTGATGGCGTGGACGGTATCTTGTCCTTTCCGCCTGCGTTGCGAGCGGCCGCCGCCGCTACCTCCAAAGAAGCTGGCAAACGGCGAGCCTCCGCCTCCACCTCCAAACAGGTTGCTGAAGAGGTCAGCACCACTGAATCCTTCGCCTGGAAAGCCGGCGATTAGAATAACATAAGAAAATCAAGACTTACCGTTCATGCCTTCAAGGCCGTGGCTGTCGTACATCTCGCGCTTGTTGGCGTCGGACAAAACTTCGTAGGCGGCGCTGATTTCTTTGAACTTGTCTCCGTGGTTGGGGTTCTTGTCAGGATGGTACTCCTTGGCCAATTTTCGATAGGCCTTCTTGATCTCGTCGTCGCTGGCGTCGGGCCTCACTCCGAGTGCGTCGTACAGCGTTGTGTCGACTGGCCCGCCACCCCGACTTCCGCCCATGCTAGAGAAGAACATCCTGATTTACCTGGAAAAGGTAGTTGTGGTTAGCATGGAAAGAAATCTTTATATGAGCAAAAAAACCACGCAACTGGCAGCGCTTACATTCGTAAAGAGAAGCGGACAAGAGATAACAAGCATCACTTTGCGGTTTAACGCGTTCTATGGCCAAGAAACGGGTCGTCTATCAAGAGATCGCGTCGCTTTTGGCACCAAAGTCGAAAGGAGCTGGGGAAACGGAAACTGTCGCCAAAAAGCGATTCCAATGCGGATTTCACAAGAAAAGATACAAACAACAACGATATGAAAACACAAAATCCACCATCTTTGTCAAATCAACGTAATCCCGGCCATCTAATACAGCAAACACAATCTGGAGCGGAATCCGAAACTCGAAGAGGAGCAGCCCGCTTATGTAGGAGTCACGAATCTGGCAAGGTTCACATGTTCGGCTCGCTTTCCACAGACGTCTAGAATGTTCGGGAACATCGATCCAGCTGTGGATACGGTATGTGCGGCAACACTTGCATTTTTCACTCCGCCGTAGAATCGGAACGATAGGAGTCTATGACCTGGCTGGTGGTCATATCAGCGGAGAAGAGAGCTGCGCATATAACGTATTTACGAACGAGGGATTCGGACGAGCCTCAGTCGATCAAATCGCAGTTTTGATCTATGCTGGAAATTGTCGTCAGACTTGTCGCGTTAAGACCCGACTGTCGTGCGTAAAAGGCAGCTGGTGCCAGACAGACAGGCGGACCGCAGACTCGGAAACAACGCAGACGACTCGGTTGTTTTCAGGCATTGAGGTCGATTGGAGTCGGGGAATCGGTTTGGGCCGAGCCGGAGAATAGTGCGGAGTGGTGCCAACGATGAAAAACACGAGTTTCGAGGCACAAATTCAACTGGAAGAGTTATGTACAGAGTTAGGAAGGAATTAGAGAGGAGGAAAAGGAGAAATGGGGAGACGGAAGTTGAAGATGGCCAGCTGCTTTCGGACTGATCGAAGTTAGAAATCTAAAATCAAGTTGAACTATGCAGTACAGTGCACGCTGAGAACATACCAACTGCTGTGCTTATGTTAGTCCAAAATGATATTGAAAAGTGTTTGTCTCCGTCACGAACGCGTGAGAAATATTCAAGGAAGCATTGTTTCTCTGCTTAACTTAAAAAAGTAACTGGCGCCAGTTTGCACTGCTTGGGCGTCGAACAAACCTGCGTAGATTCCAATAAGACTAACTCAAATTTCAGTTTTGGTTGTTATATGTTGAGGAGTAATTACTATTAACAAGTTGTTAGTGAGATGGACTGACTGACTTGTTGAGCCGTCTACGTACTCTTAAGTTTCGATGAGCAGTTCTGCTTGAATGACTTACTGTTAGTGAAGTGGGTTTTGTGAGGACTGATTCATGTGGAGCTGTCAACTATTTGTGAAAGCTCTGAGCAGAACTTACATACTGGGAGATTCCGGTGATTTAATCCATACCTTTCGATTTGTTGTTCAAATTACCATAATATTTAAAGTCGAAAATTCTAGCAAAACACCAGTAACTTTTTGCAGCAGAAACAAAAAAAGGAATTTGGCAGCTGATCATCGATCATCTGCTACAGTGATCTGCAGTAGGCGTTTCTTCGCTCAGGAACAAACTACATTTGCCCGAAGCGGCGCTTCCACGATGCGTTCTCATGTTGTTCTGATTAGAGACTTTGAACGGACGGTAAGAATCCGTCCTGGTGGTCGTTCAAACGGTGACACTCCACAAAGGGTGCCAGGGATACAGTACTAAAGCATACGGTACCTCCACATTCTGAAAGATCTGATCTCTAAAGTTTCAAGAGTCGTAAAAATGAAGCCATTCCGCTTATCTGCCGGTCAACGAACAAATAGATAAATCCTCAGAGAGTCAATTGGCTTCTGAGGAGGCTCCTTGTTCCGTAGCACATGTGGGGTTGCACCCGGCGTTGTTATCTCCCGCGAAAGAGCGTCAGTCGAAGGCGAGAAACTGACGGGGACGCCGCTTTCCGTTATCAGTTCTTCCCATTTCCTTTTGCAACTAGCACCGCTGGGTAATTTATTGGCTAACTGACCGCGCCTGTCCGGATCGACTCTCCTGGCTAAGGACATGCGTCTTCTCGGGACGTTCCTGCTTCTCGCGCTCGGCGCGGCCGCCGTCGAAAACGGAATCGGGATGAACCGGATGGTCTCCAGACTGAGGCAGCTTGAAGAAATGCGAGCGGTAAAGTTTTCATTGAGTTTATTAAAGGCAATTTTTCCCAGAGGTTGAAGTGTAATTTCGACGTTTTTTGATTCCAAAACACTCTGATTCACTCTCAATTTGGAATTTTTTCGAAACTACAGATTCATTTTAATATTTGAGATCTAAATTTCCAATTGTGTGAATTCCCGGCCAGCTCTCCTGCGTTCTCCAACCTGTTCTGTTTTCAGCACGAATCCTACTACGAACTCTTCAGCGCACCGAGCTTGGAAGATATTATCAAAACCAACCAATCTGATTTTTGCAAAAGTTCCCTCAGCAAAGCGTGCTACGAAGACTTCGAAGAAATCTACAATGTATTCATGGCCTGGCTGAAGAGTCCTTCGATGAACATTACCGGATTTGAGCTTGCGGCAATGCAGAGTAAGTCCTGCAGACGTTTCAGCGCTCACATGAAAGCGCTTATCAGCTGGGCGCCTACAAAACAAAATGATAATCTCTGACCACAGAGATGAAACCCATTTGCAATATTTATGACCGCTGCTTCCTAATCAGGACAAAGTGCGTTCAATGCCTTTGCTCGTTTCAAAATTACCGAAATACGTGGCCTAATCGGACTAGCGCAAGCATGTGAGGATTAGAATCACTATCTGTGTAAGTACTCCACGCTACGAAATTCCTGTTTTTGCCGACTCACCACACTATCGGCAAGTTTCAGTGGTCGACGCTTCCGGAAAGATTCCGCCTGGCCTCTTCCATGGCGCCCACAACTTCATGGGATCTTATTCCGAGTGCATCGCCATTGATGCGACTTATGTGAATCCAAAGTCGAATTCCACTAAACACATGAAGGGGTCCTACAACAGGCAAGTCGGAGCCGAGACGTGCATTTCAAAGCACGAATTTAGAATTGTTTTCGGAATCAACGGAACCTGCGCCCAGAAGCACACATTAACGCTCGGCTGGGACTTGTGTCTTCCCAAATCGTGTGCCAACGACGCTGACCTCCATAAGCTGATCAACTGCATCAACCCGAAATGGGCAAACAGAGTATGTGGCGTGAAGACAACGAACGATCAGCAGGTTCCATACGACGCCGGAACTTGGATCATGGTGTAAGTAGTCTCGGCCTTTCAACAAGAGTTCATGGAACCTGTATTTTCAGAGCCATTATGGGATCCATCGCAATCACGGGGATACTCGCCGCCATCTACGACTATTTCATTCTTCCGCTCCATAAGAATTTCCCTTATGTAAAATGTAATTTCTCCACATTCCTGGATCGCGTAATCTAATTCCGTTGGTTACAGCGTTCCCTATGAAGGTGTTCCTCTCGTTCTCGTTCTACACGAATATCTGCGAGATCTTCAACACGGAAAACGCAAAGAAGGCTGGCCAAATTGGTCCCATCCACTGCATCCGCTTCTTCTCTATGTGCTGGGTCATTCTGGGCCACACGCTCGGCGTATTCCTTGCCTACAGCAGTGAGTTATCTCTTTTATTTCTCCTTCCTCTAGTCCATTTTCAAGATAATCCGACGGACGTCATGGCCGAGCTGCAGTTCATCTCCACACAGATCATCACCAACGCTTACTACGCCGTGGACAGTTTTCTCTTCCTCTCGGGACTCCTGGTCGCCTACATGTGGTTCAAGATGTACAACCGCAACAAGCGCCAGACGATGAGCGCCCCCGCTTGGATCCTCTTTTATGTCCACCGACTCCTCCGGTAAGATCGTTCCAGATTTTCATAACTTTTCATGGCGATGATTTACAGCCTATCGCCTCCATACTACATCGCCATTCTCTTTTACACTTTCATCTTTCGCACTTTCCTCTTCAACATGCCCGTTTACATGACCGAAGTAATCCCGGACCCGTGTCCAAAAAATTGGTGGGTGAACCTTCTGTACCTGAACAATTTTATCAACTACGAAGAACAGGTGAGCTGCGTTTCCAGCTGTTTTCAAGTTCATTGTCCATTTTAGTGCTACCTTGTCTCGTGGTATCTCTCCACCGACCTCCAGATCTATATCTTCTCGCCGCTTATTCTGATTCCCATGGCTATTCGACCCATATTTGGCTACGTTTCCGCCGCTGCTCTTTTCCTTGCTTCCACCGCGGCGAATCTGGCTACCGTATACACGCTAGATTACCCTCCATCCGACTATCCGTATGGGCCTATGGACCAGAAGGAGAAAAACAGCGCGTAAGTGCACAGTGATATAAGGTTCCAGAAGTTTAGAACTCGTTCCAGGATGTACACGATGCTCATTTACGACGCGCCATGGATTCGTTGCCAGCCTTACATTATCGGTATGCTGACGGGGTATCTTCTGATCAGGAGACCGAATATGCAGATCAACAGGGTTTGTTGCATTCATCCCCGAATCGCAATTCACATGTCGTTCAGATCTTCAACCTTGCTATGTGGGTCGTGACGGCTGGCTTAATGGCAGCGTGCACCCTGACGCTGTTCGACTGGTCTCGTGGAACCGAAATCAACTTGACCTCCAGAGCTATGTACTCTGCTCTCAGGCAAGTTTTTCGTATTTTTCCCTCGTTATCACTCTGTCATTTAGCAAACCTGCCTGGGGTCTTGCACTCGCCTGGATCATCATTTCGTGTTTCTACGGATATGGGGGTCCCATCAACTCGTTCATGTCGTGGGAGATCTGGGTTCCCCTCGGTCGCCTTTCGTACTGTGCCTACTTGATCCACATCTGTGTCGTCGTTTATGTCACCGGCCTCAACGAGACCGCCCTGATCTGGTCAAACTTCACACAGTCCACTGTCAGCTTCATCATTCCCGTCATAGGCCTCACATACTTTTTCTCTGTTTTCTGGAGCGCGGCCTTTGAAATCTCTCTGGGAAAGGTAGGTTCAGGATTGAAGCAATGTATTTAGACAACTATCATCAGGTGGAAGGACTTCTAATCGGAAATCTTCGCGCACCCCGAGCTCCGGCTCCTAGAGCCCCTCTGAAGACCGACGGCATGGAAATGGCCGTTTCCTCAAAGGAAGGAATCCCAATCGAATACGGCGCTGCCGTCGCAATGACCGAAGAGCTCGTCGAGAGCCCCAAAGACGTGCGCTTCTGAAAACCAAGATTCCCCAATTGTTTGTAAATATGTTCCAAACGCTCTAAATTAAACTTAAACTTTAAATTTTATCTTTAACTTCAAACAACAACAAAGCAATCAACAAAAAACTGAATCCCGATTTCATCGAAACTTAATTACAAACAGCTTCCTTCTCTTCCTCTTCTTCTGCTTCCTCTGCGATAGCGTCCATCTCTCCATAATTTTCCACCTTCATGTCGTTTAATCCCAGCATGTCGTTTTGCTCGAAGTTTCGCTCATAGAATTCTTTTTGGATATGGGGATCATCAAGGGGTGCAGCGAGGCTCTAAATACGCAAACTGATAATAACGGAAAAGACGAAATAACCAAACCTGTACGTAGCTGTTTCCGGCAGGGTCGTCCAGGACGATTGTGAGTTCTCTCTTCAGGGCTATCGTGTCATTGAACTGAGCGATAAGCTGTTTCATCTTCTCGCGCTCTTCTTCGCTGGCGCTGTCGCCGAAAAAGAACCTTCCTTGTTCGGCCAGCTGGTCCCGCGTGGCACTTAACAGACCTTCCACCGTAGTGAACCGACCTGCTAGAGCGCCGTATCCAACATCGAGGTCGAGTTCTGGAATCGACAAGTTGCAGGTGTCCGACTTGAGGACATCACGAGCAAGGTCCACATCCTGCGCAGCAAAATTTTAATAGTCAGTATGATAAGAATCAAAAACCTCTTTGATCGTGACAGTTGTCTTGCAACCGTAATCTTTGATAGATCCTCCAGATTTGACTTCGTTCGTCTTATTGCCGCATGCGTCGCAAGAGGTTGACATGATGATGACCGTTTGGAAGAAAGGAATATCTGCAGAAAAAGATGAGATGAATTACAAATGATAAGCTCGATACCGGTAGGCTTCATGAGGGTTTCGGTAGGAACGCCACAGCTGGGGCAGTCAGTGGCGAAACGGAGAACTTCGTGCTTGGCATCTTCATAAGAACGCCACTCGGAGGCGGCGTCTTCATCCTCAACTTCATCGTCGTCGGCGAATCCAAGAAGCTTGCGATCAGCAAGGCGCCGGCAGTAGTGCGATGTGATACAACGTGGGTCGACGTGGAACGGGTCAGGGTTCTGGATGAAGCAGTTTCCTGACGGATCCGTCAGCTTCTAAAACAAGATTTAAATGACTGAAACACGCTGTAAAACCAACAAGTGTGAATGGTTCTTCAAGTTTCAAATAGCGGTCCATCTTTTCGATAAATGCATCTATTTTGGCGGCTCCGTCGGGGTTCTCGGTGCGTCTTAAGGGTTGGTTCTGAAGCAGCCCATTCTTCACCCGGCTGAGGACACCCTCGACAGTGGTGATTTCTGGAAATTTCATTTCTGTAATATCTTTACAAATTTGATCTTACCTCCGGATTGTGATTTGTATGGAATCACCAGCTCCAGCTCGGGGATTTCAAGTTGCGCGTATTCCGACTTCACAATTTGGCGGTTCAGATCGGCCGGCAGTTTCACGTTAAGGACGACTTCGGTCCCGTGTTCCTGGGGGAATGAATTATATGACATACAAATTTCAGGCGCTTACCTGGGCCGCTTCTCCACTTTGCAGTTCATTGTTCCTGTAGCCGCAGTGGTCGCAGGAGAACGAAACCAAGATTACCTGGCGGTAATAAGGGATGCGGGTACACATCAGCCGCGTTATGCCCTAAAACCATTCATTAGGGAAAACGTTTTGGAGTAATTCACTTACGTTTTCGTGGCACTGCATGCAGAGCGACTCGATCTCCATGGGCCGCTGCTCAACATCGTCGGCCGAGAGGTCCGCATATACCGAAGTTGTGGGGACCGTGGATTCGGTTTCCTCAGCCATTGTTGAAGAACGGATTTTACCTGGAATCAGGAGCCAATGGACACAAAAGAAGCCGAAGACAGAATCTCCTCTTCGCAAGGAAAACTTGAAACAGATTTCCAAATTTAAATCTGGGTGGTATAGTGCAACGTAACAAACAGGCGTTTCGCGACGGGACGCTTGTGCCTCTTGGGTGATTTGCCGGTGGTTCTCCGATCATTTTCCAACTCGAGTGCGCGGATGAAACCACGACGCCACTGTTCATTCCAAATGGAGAATTCTGGGCTTTAGTTTCTGGGCTTTGAGAACTTTTAGTTGTTCTCGGCATAGCTCTCAATCATTCTTTAGCTCTACCAGGTCCCCACTTCCCTCCGCGTCTTTCGCAAATTCTCGTTCTTCTTTTCACTCGTCTCTAAGGAGAAACTGAAGGAACTCCAGGAACTGAAACTCAAGCGGATTGCACTCACGGACCTACTGGCCTCTCCGTGAGCTGAAATCCAGGCTTACATAGCGATCTCGCAATGATCAATTGAAGTGAAGCGTCCCACGTCCAGAGATGGGAAACCAACCGAAAGAAACCGAAGGCGCTAATTTGAAATATATACGTGGTGCTATTTTGCTGTTTTACGATGTTTTCTTCATTTTTATGGCGCGCACAAGGAACTAACGTGCAAAAGTCTTAGAAGTACGCTGAAATAAGCAAGCGTGAGCCTTTAAACGTCTCTTATTTCATTTTCAATTTTTTCAAGATTTCAGTCTTCCGGTTAACCGAAACCGAAAACCTTAACCGAAACCGTCCACGTGAGAGCTCTGCCCGAGGTCTCTCTAGCCGCAATTTTGAGCGTGGAAAAAATAGGTTTGAAACACCGACTTCCAAACTTACCTTCAGTCAGCTAACTGGTCGACCGATTTCAAAGTGCTTTCTCTCATTTCCCGACAACACTCTAACTTCAGCTCAAACGTATCTTTCTCACGGCACTGGAAAATATTGCTGGGCTACAACAGAGATCCCAGCAGAGATACAACAGAGAGCCTTCAAAAATCTGGAAAACTTGACATTGGACGCAGATGCGTGAAGTAAAGACTCACCTGAAGTCGTCCGCATTCGATGAGTTGAGATAAACTCCCGAAATGCGTCGGCATAATCTTAAACAAAAAAGCGTAAAAAAGACTACCCAACATGGTCCACATCGTCATGCTGCTCAGCTTTGAAGATGGAGACGATGTTGGCCATCGAGTGAAAGAATTGAAAGGCAAACACAAATACACTTTAGATAAATATTCAGATGCAACGGCTTTTCTTGTCATTCTGTATCTTCTTTTCACTGCGACTTGATCAAATGTCGATGTTTAATGGAAAAAACGTTTTTGAAATACGACGGAAGTAACCCAGATCGCATCTTCGTTCTCCCCACCACTTCCAAATATCTTCATAAGTCTTCGGTTTCGGATTTTCCTGGTGCAGTTCTCCGCAAAGCTTGCAAAATGCTCTGGACATGGAAGGAATTTGTTCAAATCCATAGGTTTTCGTCCATCGAAAATAATCTCTGTACGCAGATGAGTTGTGGCTAAGAAATTGTATCCAAGATGCGAATTCCTCAACGGATCTAAAGATTCAGAAAACGTTGTTGACGCTTGCTCGGTAGAAACATACCTGAACCGATCGATGGCGATAAACGAATTCGCAGGAAGAATCCCGACGTAATCCTTCTCGCGGGCCACAATGGGGACAATCAACTTTTTCATTCGGAAGACCTTCTCAGTCACGTACTCTTCGCAAACGCTGTTCTCCAAACTCAAATAGAATCTGGATTTTTCGATGCCCTCTTCCAAACAGCGGCGGTCGCACGATTTCTTGGCACATTTTCCGAAGAATTCGATTTTGATGGACCTGAGTGAGTATTGATCAAGCTCGAAACACAATCCAAATACCCACTTCTTTAATTTTGCGATGAAATCTTCACGTTGTCCATGTGTTATACACTTGGAAACGACCATCAGGATGCCCAACGTTTTCTTTGAAAGCGCATCTTGTACTATTTGCTCAGTATATGGTTTTTCAGAGATCTTAAGATGCTTTTTTAAAGTACATTTTTGCTTGTTTCCTACCTGGAACTCGTCGTAGGGCGTGTAGTAGTCCGAATCGCTCCGGTAGGTCATGACCCTATTAAAGAAGTGTTTCGGAACTCTGAAAAGAACAAATAAAAAAGCATTAAGAAGTTCCCTAACTTCTTTAAACTCCGGGACACTCCAGCAAAAGCTGGAGACTCTTGCGCAAAGAATACAAACAGCTTGTTGGCGGAAGTTCTCTTCGGCAGATCTGGAACTGGAACATTTATAGTACTCAATCAATCTACACATAGTTTTAATTCAGGAACGTGAAAAACGCGTGATCACTTACACTCCGGATCGATCTCTCGCTCTTTGAATACGACTGCGGACGACGACGAAAGCTCCGATTGGTCAAAAGTCAGGCCACATTTCCAACCGCAGCGGTCAAAGGAGGTGCGGAATTGTTGGTGGATGGAATCTGTCCTTTCTGGGTTCCTTATGTAAATGAGGATACGGGGTTCAAGGACACGCGGCGGGAAAAGAGTTAATGTGAGGAAATACAAGACGACTGCTCCAAGAAGGACACAGACGAATAGTTCAAAATGACGCATAAGAAACTGAGCGATTTCTAAATTTTTCCGAATCGACTTGTTATTGAAAGTGAACGACGGCGCTTTTTCGTAGTCCTCGGACTCCACAAGAATTCGAGGAAGGGAAGAGTTGAGAGATTAAATGGGAGATTACTTCAAAGAGTTAGCGGAATGAGTCATCTCTCAAGTACTTTGCGTGTTTTCGAAGCAAATTAAGAATGTGCTTTCTAAGTTGACGGTAGTTTATTCATGTGATAAAAGAGGACCCGAATCGTGCTCTCAATAAATACAACAAGGATCTAAAACACGGTAAGGTGCGAGGGCGATTTCGCGGCGCCTGTCGCGCGATCCATGGAGTCGAACTGAACGCTGACGGGCCGCTTTTCATGATTTTGGGAGCGCATCAAGCTTCGGGGCGACCGAATCGAAGCGGGATTTGCGTGGTCCGAGATTCGCCAAGTGCTGTTGCGGGAGAATGTTTCGAAAGAGGTCTTTTGTCCTGCATGAGAAGGATTGAGCTGATTCAAGGTTAGCTGATTTGAGGCGCAGAACATGGATCTGCGATTTTGTTTCGAATCCGGCAGAGCGAGTTTTGGTGTGAAGCGCCCACTAGTGGATCGAGATGAAGAGCTCCGGTCACCGCTGGAGTAACTCGTCGAGTTGCGTTTGTTCTCGTCGTGGTAGCTGAAAAGAACAAGTTGGAATTTATGGAGAAGAGCGGCACAAACCGATAGCCAGGAGGCCTGTAAACGGGGTCCACCTCGATCAGGACGCTCTTCACATTGTTTCGACGGTTGTCTTTCGACGGATGGTCCAAGAATCGAGTTCTGTGAGGATATGCGAGTTCGGGCGCAGGAGGCGGCGGAGGACCGAAATAGGGTGTGTACATGGGAGGTGGAGGGAGCGGAGCCATGTAGGCCGAAGGGATCCTAAGGGTAGGATAGGTGTCCATCACCGGCTTCACCGTCAGAATCAGGTTCTTCGCATTGGCGTGCATCATATCCGTGACTTGGTCGATGGTCTTCCCGGTGACCTCAAAAGAATACGGTAAGAAGAGCAAACAAGAGTAAAGAACCCACATCGATCCCGTTGACCTCTAAGATTTCGTCGCCCATTGACAGCAAATTCGTGGAAGCGGCAAGACCGTTTTCTAGCAAGCGGCTTATAAATACACCGTTGGTCGCAATTATGCCGTAAGGAGTAATCCGTTCCGAGTATCCTAAACAGAAAATATAGACAAAAAACGACATCGGTGAAGCATACCTTCTTTGATGTAGAATCCGAGTGGTTTGTTCGTGTAGTATTTGCAGAGTTTCACGCGGCGAAATTGCCGCGGGAGCACATCAGCGTCCAAAATCGACGACACCCGACGGAAATCTTGAGGTTTCGAAATGGTAACTCGGTTCTTTTTGGCTGTGCAGCGACCTTTTCCCACGCTACCGTAGCCTTCTTGTTCTTCGTACGATTCGGATTTGCGCTGTAGGGAGACGCGGAGAAGCGGAAGGTGTGAGTGAAGACAAACTCTGAGATTCTGAATTAAAAATTTAGATTGAAAGTATTCAACATCATTCCCTACATCATCGTTGGAGATGGGAAGAGTGTCGCCATTGCTGGAGGTATAGGCGAGGACGAGTTCCTCGAGGTTTCCTTCCTCGTCGGGTTTCACGTTGTGAAGGTCACGGATAATTGCCATAAACCTGTCGAAGGTCTGCTCCAGAGGTTCCAAGAAAATCGATATTCGTCGGAATTCGACGCCGAACTTGGACTTGACCGACAGGAGAACGGACTGAAAAGACAAGATTGTTTTCATGATTTTTCAAATTCTGAACTCACCGGAAAAGCTTTAGGGCCCACAGAATAAGCAGAGTCCGTGACGCTTCGAAATCCTTTAAGGGCACAGCTCGTCGAACCGCTGCTCATTTCGGGACTCCTTCTGAGTCCCATTTTTCTTAAAAACGAATACGAATATTTTTTTATAAGCCAAGCAATCGAGATCCCAGGGGACGGTCAAAAAAGCCCCAAACATCACGGTGGCACGATCAAAAAGCTTCGAAGCGCGCCGAAAAATGGAATAAAACATAAACAATGCGATGGACACGGCAGCTCGTTTGGTCGGATGTAAACAAATCCGCGAAACGGGATTCGATGTTGTAAAGCTGCACCGGAGGAGCAGAAGACGGGATTTTTTAGAGGCTAAGTTAATTAAGCGAGCGGCGACTGGCCAGTTAACAAAGTGAACGAGATGCCCTCGGGATTCGGCGATTAATGACCGCAGGGGCGAGAGCGCTAAAAAGCGGGTCGGGACACCTGATCTTGAGGAACGCGGAAAATGAGTGCGAAGGGAGTAACGAACGCGCGAGCCACGATCGATCAATACGTATTTGCATAAAGGGCGAACGGTTAGGTGTGCGTGGAGAGAGCAGTGGACAAAGGCGCCCGAAAAGGTCATCTCTGGCAAAAGAAGAAGAGGGAGTACCCGAGGATCTTAGTTAGTATTCTGGGAGGAAGAGTGTTTTTAAAAGTTGTCAATATACAAAACAAATTTGGGAATTTGGAAGGCTAAGCAAACAGGCGGCCGCAATCGCCTCTTTTCAAAAAGGTTCAGCAATACCGTAATCGTCGAGCAATATAAACACTTGCTGAACACACACTGGTTAATACTCGCGCTTCTTTGAAGAAGAATAGGTTCGGAGTTTCTGGGAAGCGTCAGCCAGCGGACTGCAGCTGGCCGTCAATGGTCACCCGAAGCTCCTCGACTATTCATAGAGGCCCCTCAGAACCGTCAGCTGCGCACCAAATGCAAATTATCGTATCACCACCGCCTGGATCGCGTATTGCAAGATCTTTTAGAAGATCTTTTGACCCAAAGGCGTCGTAAAGGGGACCTTAATTAAACGCCAAAATATCGTTTGCCATGCCAGGCGGCGAAACGCAAACATCGAGCCTTCAATCTCGCTAATTACGGGCGACGGGTCGCCGCGGAGCTCCGGATCATCCTCGGCGGCCTCGGAGTCGAGAAGAGTAACACCAAGAGCGTAGGCGCGCATGGAAAACTTGGAGGCACTGGAAGGAACTCATGTTGGGGAGGCAAGGGACCCGTCGCGATCTCCCTGCATCAGCTCTCTTTTCGCCAGTATCAGTCATCTGTCATATTCACGCGACAGTCGTCCTTCTGCGTTCGGCAAATTTCGGTTCTGGCTTCTGGCGTTCTCCAGGCGGCCTGATCCCTTCCACGTCCATTGTGATGACGACCTTGCACAAGGAGATCATTTACCACCACGTTTATTCACTGTGAACTCGTTAACCGTCAAGCCGCCGCTTTCATCGATTTTTTTGTTTTGTTTTGTTTACTGTTTGCAAAACTTTTGAGTCTTTGTATTATATTGTATTGCTCAGCTCGGCTTAATATCTAAGGACGGGGGCATCATATTTTCATGCGTATGGCAGAGAGCTTTTTTCAGGTCGAACAATCTGCGGTGTTAGAACCGTTTAGCCATCGCACTGATCAGTGTCAAATATTTGTCTTTGTTTCTGCTCGCTCGTATCTCCACGTTCGCTGTTTTTGAAGCTAAAATGCCTAGACTCATGTATATTAAATGTATCGAACAGCGCGGATTGTCGCTCAACTGGTTGTTTATCGATTTGTTCTTCCAGATGCGTTGCTTGGAATGTCGGTGCTTTTGAAGGATGAATGCGAATGCAGCTCTGAGTTCTGCCGGATGCTCTACCGGCGCGAGAAGAATGACTGGACGTTCAGCGTTGTGGTCGACGGCGTCATCGAATCCCGGACAACTCTAGGTCACACCGATTATCGGCTTGTTGTAACGGTGTGTTTTCGATTTGAGTTTCTGATCAAAATATGTGATCTTTTAGGCTGTACCCAGAAACGGCTTAGAACTGGATAATCGCCAGTTCTCGCTGCTCACACGTTTCAAGGAACTCAACAAGTTGTGGTCGCAGCTGTCGAAGATTCACCAACAGGTTTTTGTGCACTTTACCGGCGACAACAACTTCTTTGTTTCAGCTCTACCTTCACGGCACCTTCCCAGATTTTGCTCCAGCACGTTTCTTCAAGAAAACAGAGCCGGAAACGATTATCGAGCGTGTCGAGGGAACAAAGCGCTTCTTAAACTTCGCCTTCAATAGCGACGTTCTTTGCAAAAGCAACGCGCTTCAGCGATTTTTTGAAGCCGCCGAAGAAGTGGCCATGGATCACGATTTAACGGAGCCGATTGCAGTGACCAGCGTCGTCGAATCCAAGTAAGTTTCGACACTTCGAACTTTTCAGAGTTTCGCATTTTCAGTGAAACTGCCGACAATTTTGCCGCTGTCATCTCTGAAACGCCACCCTCGGAGTCGCTGGAAGAAGTAAATTAGTTTTTAGTTTATATTTCTGCTGCATTTTGGGTTTGCTGTTTGTGTTGTGTGCCTTTCCTAATTCTCTTTCTCCGTAATAAACTAAGCGCCTGAGCATCGATTCAGCTCGCTTCTCTTTTAGGTTTCCTTACATTCTCCTCCTCCAACGTTCGCCGGCAA
The DNA here is from genome assembly GCA_000757745.1 of Steinernema scapterisci. Classification (NCBI taxonomy): domain Eukaryota; kingdom Metazoa; phylum Nematoda; class Chromadorea; order Rhabditida; family Steinernematidae; genus Steinernema; species Steinernema scapterisci. Next base: position 73,288 of record KN167836.1, read on the forward strand.
TCCCGAGAACGACGAAATCGAGTTTGAGTTCAATAATGTTCCCATTAACCCATTTGACGCCGAGCGCGAAGATGGAAGTCCTTCCATCTTGGGAAGGATGTTTCCGAGGTTCTCGTCCTCAGCCCATCACGAAACGCCTCACTATTCCATTGTGGGTTTTCTGAGATTTGATTGATTTTCGACATTTCGATTTCAGCAAAATAGAGGCGCAATAACTGCCGAATCGCTTCGTTCAAACAGTAGAACCAGTTCAGGTAAAATGGGATTTTCCAGTGCTTTGTGAACGCGGAATTTAGTAAGCAGCGCTGGGATCGGCAATGGAGCACTTGCCCCAAATTCTGAAACCGTTCGCCCTCATGATGAGGACATTGATTATTTAGTACAAGCTGGACATTTCATTGGAACTGCGCAACGTGCCGGTAATCCCAACGCTTTATTGCTCGACACGCGTTTTGTTCCGTTTCAGAAACCGAAAAAGCCTATGAACTCGCGTTCCATTGTTACAAGAACGCGGTTAACATTCTACTCCAGGTAAAATAACTTAGCGACGTCGCTGAATTTTTGGATTAGGGCGTTCAATTTGAAAATGATTTATCTAAACGAAACGCTGTGAGAAAGAAGACCGTAAAGTACTTGATGAAGGCGGAACGATTGGGGAGAATGTACCTTTCCTTCGACGGAACAACTTTTGACATGGATTCGTGGCTAAGCATTTCCCTGCAGGTGGGTTTTCGCTCGATAAGTTCTGAGGACCGTGGGCTGCATATTTCAGGATCCGAGCTTAATAGCGTTTCAAGCATCAAACAGTGCTCTAAAAACTTATAAGATTACCAATGCGCTGCCCTCCTTTTCTGCATACAAACGAGTTTTTCTCGTGGAGGATCCAGAAGGATTGAAGTATGCGTTGAAACTCTTGGAGAAATCCACCACGACTGCTTCAAAATCGACGGATAAACAAGCGTCATTGAAGATGAATATTGTTCCCATCGGGGTGTCCAACATGGTCCAAATGCACAAATTCTTTGAAACGGATGATTTCATAATTCTGCAGCTCGAATATATTGAAGGCGGTCAACTGTGGACATTCCTGGTATGTTGTTATTTTAGGTAAGTGTCCTTAATAGTTTGTTTAGAGCAAATATTTCGAGTGCCGTGCTGAGGAGCTCGAAGCCGAACGCGAATCGCAGTCCCCGCTTCCACTCCAAAAGATGAATCCGAAGGATGCGCCCACGACATCGACTTCGGTCAAATACGAAGCACATGAAACCAACGTATACTCAGGTAGATTCTGCTTGGAATCCGCGTTCAACCTTATTGCTTTGCAGGCCGCAAGGTGAGCTTCTCCGTAGGTTACGATCCTACGGAGGACGACGAAAACGCAGCGTTCGATGCGATTCTCCGGCAACATGCGAACGCCAGAGATAGTATTGACTCCGCCGAAGGTGTCATCTGCTCCATTGGCGTCGACGCAGCCGCTTCCCTGGCCGCTGGATTCTCGCCCACGTCTTCGACGGCTTTCCAGCGACCTCGACCTTTTGCTGAAAGCTTGTCGAACGACGAAGAGATGCCTTTCAGGGCTGTTCTTAGCAACAGCACCCTCAACGCAAGCCTGGAACAGTTTTCTGTGGAAGAATTTCCCAGGTCCGAACAAGTCGAAGCGGACGAAGAAGCGCCAGCGAAGATCAATTTGGAGCGTTGCGATGCTCTACGGCGACGCACTTCATCCCTAAAAGGTAAAACGGAGCTTACATTTCCGTTAACTACTTAACTCGCATTTAGAAGGGACTGAAATGAGTTTGGAAGAAGCGCTGGTATACTGCAGGTCAAAGCTGGCGTTAGGCCACAAGTGGTCGAAGTCAAAAACGCTGCCGGAGGGGCTGATTGTTCACTGGATGGCCCAGCTCGTCAGTGCCCTCTACGTGCTGCATTCCCAAAACGTGACCATTGGGTTAGGAATTCTTGACACATTTTCCATGTTTACCAAATGAGATTTTTTAGAGATTTGCGTCCCGAGAACCTTCTTGTTGACGTCGAAGGGAACCTTAAGCTGACCTACCAAAGCCGCTGGACGAATGTGGAGCATGTGATCAACAGAAATTCGAAAGAAGCAAGATATTGTGCACCGGGTCGGTTATGAAAATACGGTTTGGTAATCTTTCACCCTTTTCAGAAGTTGGAAAGGTGGAAAGCTTTCACTCGGATTCTGTCGATCGCTATTCGCTGGGACTAATATGTTATGAGCTGCTTTGCGGCATTCCCTTCGACGTCATAAACCCTCACGGTCCCTCCAATTACACCGTTTGCGAGCTTCAGCTTCCTCCAAACGCCGACATCAGTTTCGCAGCACACGATTTGCTCACTCGGTGTGTGCTAGCCTTCTCCGATCCATTATCGGTTTGCTTTAGATTGCTTATCACGAACCCTCTGGAGCGTCTTTCTGACGATGATCTCCGCGCCCATCCTTTCTTCACTTCGTGCGATTGGTCAACTTATGACACAAAATCTTCGGCCTTCTCAAGACAATCCGAATCTACGGTTTCCAAGTATTCCAGCACGCCTCAGTCGAATAATCTCGTTATCGGAAACCATTCGCCCAAAAACGTTGGTTTTCAATACTGTTTACCAAACCTGATCTATAATTTCAGAAGAACACTCACTCTCAGTCGATTGCGAGTGAGCCTGAGCCTGAGATCGCAAAGTCCATCTCGGGGACTCTGAACCCTGTTTCCCTGGTGGAACTGACCTAAGATTGCCGCATATCAAGATACGTATGCAGTGTACACTCAGTATCTAGTCCCGTACTCCTCAACTTCGGTGAAGAAGACTGGTATTAACTCAATCGAACCTTCCTGGTCCTTTCACTTCCTGTACAAAAAAAAGAAGAAGAGCTATACAGTATTTATCTGGAGAATGCTTAAGTAAACGTATTCACCGCTTGATCCGCAAATTACCATTTTAATCGTCCAAAAGTAACCGTGGAGACGTAGAGCATTACGGTATTCGTTGGGATGGTGTCAATAATGTGGAGGGTCATTATCCGCAAATCAAGGCGCTGACCTCACTGCTCGGATTTATCCCTCCAGCCTCGCTGCCTGTCTAGTTGATAGCGGCTTCCGGGTGTTAACCAGCTGCTCCTCATCTGCCCTCAGCGAAAGGTAAGCCGCTTAGGAGCATGCTGTGCACTCCTTAGTTATTAAATGTTTCCGAGGTTCGAGAGCGGATATGTATTTAGCGTATGGCGAAGATAATTAGTCCCTCGCGTATGCATTGGTGTCCTCAATTTGTCCACTGGGCCGTGAGCGATTGGACTATCTGATGGTGCATAGGTAATTGCTGTAACAGGCGATTGGGACGACGATTGCGCGGCGCCGAAAGCGGCCTGGGAATTAGCAAGTTTGGATATGGAGGGAAGGGGATTTGGTGTAACAGTTGCTGGTTCGCGCAACACATTAAAGAGTCGCGCGGCGATCACCTTTGAATGAGCGATCGTAAATAACCGACGACACCCATTACCGATCACCTGCGCCCCTCTGACTCCACGACGACTCGGCTAACAGATCGTAAACGGATTCTCGGCGCCCGGTGCACGTCGTGGCTACGGTAGGCCAAGCGAAGAAAGCGAAGTGATAGAGTGGCGTTTTTCACGTCGCCAAAGGGGAACTAGCGGAGAAATCTGCGAGTCTTCCATCATAATTTCTGCGAGTGCGAGTGTTCAATCATAATTTGGGTGGCTGCGGTGGGATTTCTGAAAGCTGCCGACAAGAAACTTTTGAGTTGGCCATCAATGGCTTTCGAGACGCGCTCTACTCTGCTTAATCCCAATTACCTAGCGTATTCAACATCTGCCTCACGTGTTCCCACCGTCTAGGGACTATCATATCATTAGCATCTCGACCTCGGAAGTGCTAATCCCAGCCATGTTCGCGAGCGATAGCAGTCGCCGAACGCGGACTTCCGTCGATCACCAGCGTCCCGGCGATCTTGGGCACAATTTCCTTCCCAAATCGCTTGTTGACTTCAGTGCCTCCTTGGCGCTTTTGTGGAGTCAGGCGGTCTTACGTTCTTTTCTTACGGTCTTTCGCAGTAGTTCGGTAGCCGGGCAAGAGCTGATGAGACGCGGCGACGGCGCTCGCTCTCCTTCGATCAGCGAGCGCTTCGACGTCCCTGTGGGTGTGTGATAAGATGGATCTGATTCTTTTTGTGATTGATTCTCATGCCTATCTTCTACCGGTTTTTTAATATATTGCTTTATGTAGAATTGCAACTGCGTCCTCCACTCGAGCCTCACCACTGCCAGGAACCCTCCCGTGAGCCGTGGGCGTCTTTCCTGTCCGCGAGATTGTCGTAGTACAATTGGGCCGCTGCACCCACCCCAAAGCGTGACCTCGGAGGGTCTGCCTACTGTGTGTCGTGGTCATCAAGTCCTTTTAAAGAGGAACCCTTGGAACCGCCGCGGGCGACGGCGGCGCTCGGGCCGGGCAGATCGACAGGCGCTGCAGTGCAAGTTTCAGCTCATATTTATCGAGCGATTTGTTACGTGATCTATGGGCAGCAGCGAAGATTGATTGGCACTCGACAGCGAAACCGCGCGATCAGATTCCGCGCGGGCGGCACGCGCCATCAGTCATCGTCGATTCGGCCTCTTGCGAGATTTGACCAAATCCTCTCAGCGCCTTTTTCGGACAAACCCACTTCTCCTTCCTTCTTTCCTGATCTCTTTCCTGCCTTTCAGTCGCTTGCCAACAATCTCTGCTTGTTTACGCAGCCTGTCCTCCAAACGTTCAGAATCTATGTGAATCCTCTTGTGGGGCCCGAAATAGCTTTCCTTACTGATCTCAGCCTCCGTTTACCCCATGTGACAGTCTTAGCTGAGCTCTCGACTGGGATGAAGTAGCGCTGAGCCTCGTTCAGCAGGCACGTAAGAATCAGCTTTCTTTTGACGTGTACCGTATTAAAAGTTCTTCCCCGCAGCAGTCGACGGTCGTCGTTCACGCCTCTGTTGACACGCAAGTTCTGGCTGCTCCACGCCACAGTCGCACCTCCTTAACATTCCAGGAGCGTGCAATCGGCATCCCGCGCATCTTGTCGACTCCCGAAGTTTGCGAGCCGGGCGCCAAGTGCATCCAGTCGAACTCCAATTTGTTTACCTCGCGATTCATCGAGGCGAACAAACGATTTGGCGACGAATTATCCTCTCGAAGGTCGCGGCGACACTTTCGACTTCTCGAGTGGCTCCCTTTGATATTCGACTCCCCCTAATCCGCGCCCTCCGCCTTCTTCCGGTGGTCACAACCAACTTGTCCACTTGTTTACAACTCGCGAGGTCATCCGAGCACCTTTCGGTCTTCTCCCACGTTTTCCGCTTGTAGAGAAGCGGAAAGCTCTGCATTTTGGCACGTCTTCGCTCTCTTGCGCAGACCCGGGATAATCCCTGGTGCGTTGTTTCACTTGTTGTCGTACGGAAGATTGGGATAATCACGGCTGTTCTCAAAATCCTTAGAGCCGCTAAGATCAGAGGCAGTTGACGCCTTAAAAGAGGTCTCTGCCAGCCAGAACCCGTTGCCAGGGACAACGGCAGTTGAAGAGATTACGCCGCGTCCACTCGCAACTTGCGGTCGGTTTTCATGCTTGAACCGGAATTCAAATTTTTCTGCTTATGTGCTCACTCTTACTTGCGGGATCTGAAGAGTTGAAACATTCCATTGCGTTCTTCGTGCGTTAATTTTTGTATTAACGACCTGACCTATTAGTCTCAAACTGCATTTCGGGAGGGCCCTGGTTTTCTACTCGTTTCCGTCTTCTCTCCATATTAATGCCGGTGATATTTTCTTTTCTCTGTGTTTATCTTCCACTTAGCGACAACTTGTCACTTTTGTTTTTGTCCCGGACAGCCGTTGTCACTGAGCAAACCTCACGAGGGACCTGCTCGACACACACGCGGCCCTGGGCGCTACGGTATGCGACTCGTACCTCCGCCTCTCGCTTACCCTGAGTCGCCTTTCATTAGCTTCCCATGCAAAAAGCCGCAATTAGGCCAGGAGCGAGCATCAGCCGGGAGTACAGGTGGGCCGATCGGGTCTCTGCTCGTTTCTCTCTCCGCCACGACGACGGCGTCGTCCGCGCAGCATGATGCTTTTATGATTCATTAACTCTCAATTTTGCGGGAAACGGCGCAGATAAGACAAAACATAAAATCCGCCAACTCTCCCAGCCGACCGACCGTCTTCGCCAGTCGAGTGCTCCATTCCGCGGCTCCTGGCGGTCGTCCTCGCTCGCATCCCTCGCTGCTATCCCTAACGGCCATTGCGATTTATGGCCTTGGCTGCATCCCTTCCTGATCGTTTCGAGAACCCATAAATGAAGAAGGAATGACATTTGCTTTAACTTTCCTCATTCCACTCCTCTCTCACGGTTGTCCCAAATCGACTGCAAGTTCTCCTGTGTCTCTGGGTGGGTACCGTAGTCTTCCACAACTCTGCGATCGCTTTTTTCGGTTTGTTTTCATCGCCCGCTTGTGAAGATCGCCGCTGCCTTACTTTGAAAGGCACTTTACTTTGCTTGTGCTTATTTTAGTGCAGATAGATGGGAGATAAAGTCGAGGGGAGAGATTTTTATGGTTGCTCCTATTGTAAAACGCCACCAAACGATTCAATTTTACGGCAGTCGACCATTAGCCACCGATCGTTGCGCTCTATGTGCTCAACGCCTCCAGCGCCCTTAGGTGAGTCCGATACCCGCACCCACTCCATTCCCTCCAGGTTCTCGTGATCTCCTTTCCCGACTGTCAACAGCCTCTGACCGTTCCCAGCGGATCCTCTGCTGGCTGACGTCACTTCTTTATGACTCGGACCCTTAACCTCCGCTCTTATCATTTTGCTTTTACGGGTGTTCTCCGGCACTTATCGCCTCCTTCGCGCGACCAAAACAGCGTCTCGGATCCTCGCCGCGCCTCCGATCAGCCGCTTTAATCGCCTCGGCGGAATCTCGGACCGACTTGCCCAGTATCATAAACGCGTTGCGCGGATGACAGTAAAGCAGCTCGCGGAGGCTTTATGCCCCAAGCAGCGCCCAGAGCTCGTTGGCGCCCATAAAGAATCGTGCGGCGCGCGACGACGTTTATAGTGCCATTGGCGCACGCAGATTTATGCTATCTTTTATTATAACAAATATATAATTTTTAGTATTTTTTTATTTCCCTGAGCTAATGGCGTTTTACGGTGTTTGTCCCGGCCGGCGACGCGTCGGGAACGTCGGCGATGACGACCATTACGGATTAATTGCCGGTGGGCCCATCTCCGACGTTTGCCCCTCTTGGCGCCCCCTTAAAAGTCTTGTCCTCGCGAAATCCGCCGTTTGCGGGTGGTCGTCGGTGGGTACAGAGGCACTGACTGATCAGGCTACGGTAACAGGTCGGGATCTGAGCTGTCAGCTGTGATTGACTTGTGTCGGATCGCGTCTCCGGGCGATCGACGTTGAGATCCGGTGACAGTGGCCGGCCGGCGATCCCTCGGCGCGTGTTTATTTACCTCTCTCGGTGGCCCTTTCGTTTATTGCCTTTTTTATTGCTCCAAGTAATAAATTTTTCGCGTAAATACTTTCGGCCGTGTTTTCTCTTTGTATATCACGCACTCATTACCTGTTCTCCTTTAAGACGACAGCGATGGAACGACGACCCAAGAAGCGTTCCGAAGCAGGGCTTTCGTCAGTTTCCCGCAAACCCAGGGCGAGTCTCAATCGGCTTCCCGACGAACTCCTTGAGCGCATCGGCGACCATCTCGACTTTGAAGATCTCCGCAGTTTCATGGTAGGTGTGCAATTAGCCACGTGAGGGATTTGAGGGCACAATTACGCCAAATCGAGGACCCCCGACGGCCGCGCCGCGCTTGACACTTGAAGGGACACTGCTTGGAATTTGCAACAATTGGCACACTGTAATTAAGGCCTAATGTGTGCATATGGTTGGCGTGCGGTGGGCGAACAGAAGTCAAAGGGAAACAAAGGCAGCGGAAGAATATGCTTATAAATTATCTCTAATTCTCCTTCTTTCAGCAAAGCAGTTCGTTCATAAATCTCGCGCTCGTCCGCTCGCTGAGAAACTTCCACTCGCTGCAGGTAAAAATGCTTTTCGGAGATTCTTTTTAATTGGTTTCTGCTCAGATCAGCGATGAATCCCCGAGCTGCTTCATCGAGAATCGGAGAAACCGACTTCGGAAGCGATTCAAGAGGTCCAGCCTCCCGCTTCTCTACGCCACATTCCACGAAATCCAAGAAATTGTAATCATAGTCAAGGATATGGTCACGCCGCGGTTTTGGCAGCCCATGGACGCGCCGAGCACATCCGATCCCCTACTTGGAGTGTCACCGTACCACCCGGGCGGATACCTGAGCCGAGTTTTGGCTCTGACGCCTCCCCATACCGTCGCGAAGCTGCGTTCGCTCTCGCTGCACGTGGACCTAATGCGGGAAACGTTCAAGGAACTCTTCCACGCGTGCCCCCGCGAAGACGTCGCCTTCGCGGCACAGCATCTCGCCCAGATGCACTTCGAAACGAACATCCAAATCAGCTATTGCTGCGGGAACTACGACATCACGGACGAGCAGATGAGGAACGAGTTGATCTTCTCAATGCAGGTCCTCTCGCACGTGATGGCCACGAAGCACGACTGCAAGACCGAGATGGTGTACGAGCGAGACGAGGGATACGTGGACCTGACGGTGCAGAAGGGCCGCCTGGAGCACAATTTCGCTTTTTTTTACTACAACCCAAGCATCTGCGAGCCGATCCGGCCAAAGAACGACTCTGCAGACTCGGAGGAAGGCGAGGAAGACGAAGAAGAAGACGAGATGGAAACCGACGATTCCTTCGACTCCGGCACAGAAGACGAGTTTCGCCCCGTCGACTTCTTGGAATGGTGAGTTTGGAATATCCTGAAACTCTTATTGAATTCGTCCGTTCCAGGCCTTGTCCTAAGCAGATTGGTGCTGCGAGGCTCTTATCACCAGCTACAACGGATCGTTAGAAGAAGAGGAGTGTTAGGGGCACCCGAGATTCCACACGAACTTTATGGATGTTTGCTTTGTAATTATTCCCTCACTATTACTTCGTTTGGTAGCGATTCGTTCCCGCGGCTCTTAGCGAAAAGCCGCCCTTCGTACGGGTATTTCAGTGTTTTGATTCTAGCCGAAACACTTTTCGGAGCAGGAAACGGACTCTCCTTCTTTGTACATACTCCCTCGCTTGTGAAGACCTATCGACAAAATACAGATTTATTCGTTTTAGCACATGTATGCACAGAAGAGCCAATCTAAAAATCAAAAGGATCGTCGAGTTCAGTGGAAATAAGTTAGAAATAAATAGAAATTTGAGCAGAGACTGAGAACGGGAAAAGAGGATCAGATCTGGCGGTACGAGTAGCAACTGACGTCGCCTTTAGTTTCCTGGCAGTAGAGTTCGGTGTTCGTGATGTAGGAGAAATCGCCGTTTGCGCAGATGACGTCGAAACGGCCGCCGAATGCGGTTTCAGCTGCCAATTGAATCAATCGCTTCGCGGTGTTCAAGTTTTCGTCAATGTTCTGGAAAGTTTTTAATCAGAAATACGAATTTGAATTCGAGGAAAACGCTTAACGGCTCGGAAACTTACATCGACCATGAGTTTGCGAAGGTCCTCGCTGTTGCAGAGGGGATCCTCGGTGATCTTCAGTTCCGAGAGAGGAATAGCTTCAGCGACCTCATGGGTGGCGGTTTCGTTGGACGAGGATTCGTCCGAAGTCTCTACGGTAAGAGTATTTGATTCGGCTTCTTCGACAACTTCCTGGAGTTTCTCTCCGGCAGCGTTGTGACCAGCTTGGACCGGCGGGTGCGCGTACTCGCCCGAGGAATATCCTTCCGCGCGCAGGGGAGAAGCCTCAACGGCGACCTGAAACGGACGGGTGCGGCTCGGTCACGCAAAATTCACTTATATACAGGTTGGCTCTGCTGAGGGGGAGGCTGCTGGTACTGTTGCTGCACTGGTTGAGGCTGAACAACAGCCTGAGGCTGGGAAGGTTGCTGGTACTGTTGAGGGGCGATCTGCTGGTATTGAGGCTGAGGAGCTTGGACCGGAGCAGGAGCGGCGACGTAGTTTGAGGCTGGTGCTGGAGCCACAGGGAAGAACGCGTTCTGCTGAGGCTGCTGGAAGTAAGCGGGCTGTTGCTGGACTGGGAACGAAGGGAACTGAAAAGTGAATCATGTGTATAATGAGAGAACGAACCAAGAAACATGCCTGAGGTTGGGAGAATCCTCCGCAGCCAGAGGGAGCTCCTCCAGCGCATCCACTCACGACGCCGTTGCACGAGCTTCCAGAACAGCCAGAGGCAGGGAATGCCGGCGCTGCCTGAGGAGCGCCACAGCCTGCGCCGGAACAGCTTGAGCACGAAGGAGGAGGTGGACAAGCTGAAACTGAAAATAAGAGATGCTTGAGAAATTGAAATGTATATGGACGTACCTGGAGGAGGAGCAGGACAAGCGGGAGCTGGAGGACACGCGGGAGCCGCTGGTTGGCAACTGCAGCCAGTGCTGGCGCCTCCGAGTGGCGGAAAGAAGAAGGCGCCCGAAGATGCGAAGCATAGCGCCGAGAGCAGAACGACGTACTTCATCCTGCAATCGTCACCAGATGAAGTCTTTAATCGGATAACTCAAGGGAAATGTTGGTGAATCGCGCAAATACCGACGAAAGTGGGAAAGGGGGGTCGAGTTGGTGTCTCGGGTAGCGACGCAAACGGTTCAAAGAAAGCGAGGTGGATATCAAGACCGGTAAGGAAGGCGCAGGATGCGAGAGTGGAGATTCCAGCCACGCTGACCTTTCGGGATTCCAACGTCGCCGGTGATCGCGGCGATCAGAAAGTGAATTCATCACGGCGTCGGACAGCGATCGAAATTGAGGCGAGGAGGAGCCTCCGGAAGAGCAGCAGAAGCACAAAAGATCGATTGTCATCCGAATTCGGGAAGAATTCAGTAAAAA
>KN167836.1:102058-158577 GCA_000757745.1 Steinernema scapterisci
AGACTCACCTCACAACTTCAATAGTTCCGGCGCACAATTTTTGTGAAATTCTTTAATTTTTGTCAACTTTTTTCTGAAGCGCTTGCACTTCGAAGTCAAGCAAAAATTCAAACTGAAGTGAAACCTAAACAAACCGCTGTTTTCAACCCAATTTTATCATATTTCCCACAGATTTTCCACTCCGCTTAACATCAAAACTTTTTTGTGTTGACGCGGTAAGTTTCTCATCGCTTTTCGACACTTCAAACTCATCCAGACACTTGTGAAAACCTCTTAAAGCCTCTAATCTCTGCTCTTTCTCGTTTTATTTTGTCTTTTGCAGCTACGGAAGCGCAAACGAATTCCACGCTGGCTTCTCTGCGCCCTCCTCCGACGCGCGTTCTTTCGCTCAGCGGCCGCGGCGCAAGGCCTGCAGACAGCCGCCGTGCATTCTCTGCAGCTAAAGTGCACCGTAATCAGCTGATCTCCGAGCTCCTCGCGTTCCTCTCCGCGTCGACCTTCTTCCCTTTTTCCCCCGTCCGAATCGGGGTCGATTCGCTTTCGCCTCATTTTACTTTCGTTCTACAAATCGGCTCGTTTCTTCAGAACCAAAACGGCCGACGGCCTTGGTGCCGATTATTCCCTTTGATTAATCTCATCCCTCCGATCTAATCACCGTTGCCGCTTCACCATATGGTCGCATTTTGTCGCCAGGGCTTTCGCTTTCGTCACTTTCCGCCGCAGGGTTTTTGTTACGTGCTCTTTTTACCCGATTCGAAAAACGGAGGCGGAATCTAAAACGAAGGCAAAAAATGTTACAGCGCCGAATTCAGCTGCTGCTGTTGCCCCAGTGACTCGGAGCCACGGTCGAATCCATTAACAGCTCCTCCTCAGAAGGTCAGCCCACTTTCGTCTTCTTCTTTCTCTTTCTTCTTTCACTTTTGTGATATCGAAGGTGGCGGCGTTCGCTTGGCGACAGTCGCCGTGGTGGCACATTGGCACCGTTCGCAGCGCCGAGTGACACTGACCTCGTTGCGGGCCGGACGAAGAAATCGAGTGGGAGGAACGGTTTGAATTTTGAAAGTGACAAGGGCCATTAAGCGATTAGCTATGCTCACAGCACAAAGGCCCCCGGCGTTGCAAATTGAATATTCAGCTGATTTATGGAGGCGCGGCTGATGTTGCGACGCTGGCGAGGACCGCGGCGATTTGCGCAAGGCGCCTGTTTTGGAGCGGACGGTGAAAGTCGGCCGCCGTGAAACATCGCGTAATTAATTAACTGCTTCTTGACACTAGTTTCACTCCCTGTCACGGCTGTCTGAAGGCCATCCGCCCGCCTCCTGCCACCCTCAGTAGTTTTGAGGTCATGACAAGATCGAAAGCGGTTTCGAATGATAGTTTCAACCTTGCTAATTGTTTCTTCCCAGACCTTTCTTTTAAGAGATATATTTAGCTGGAAACGTAAGCTATAGTTTTCTTATGTTGTTAATTGTGTTCTGGCTAGTTTTCTTTCCGTCCAGCAACGTTAAGAACTCTATTTTAAATCTCTGGTAGCGGCAGATGATATTTCTCGTCTTATCGCAATTCTTCGCTTGCACTTTAGCTTTCAAAAACATCTGCGAAGGCTTCGATTCGACGGTGGAAGGAAGAGAGACGTTGGCTACCGTATCCGGACGGAATCCGATCCTCTGCAGCAATTTAAAGCGTTCAATCGGTCAGATTACCGCATAATCCGCCTCGTGTAACCGACCCTGAAAGCGAGAAGAACCGCCTTGCCGCCGTGCACCTGTCCTCTCAAATCGTTTTATCCCCCGGAGACCTACCTCCTAGGAACTAATTAGATCGGAGACAGTCGGCTGACAGTGTCCGATCCCACACGTCGACCCGTGCCGCCTCGTGCTTGCGCTGCTTCACTTCTCGCAATCCGGGTCATTTATCTGCTTCTGCCACCCGTCCTCTGTTCCTATGACCTTTCCGGCCAGACCCACAGCCTTCTTTTTCCGGCTTCGTCATAAGGAAGCGAGAAGCAGCAAACTGCGCCTGAATCTCGCCCCCTTGCGGCGTGTTTTTGCTTACTCGACATTTGCGGTCACGGCGTCGCAGTGGCGGCTGGGCATGGCGTGCGGTACCAGGTAGCAGCCCCAGATGATTATCCCGGTAAGAAAGCCATTCAAATTTTGTCCGACCGCCATCTCCAACGTCAATTGAGATCTTGCAACCGTCCCTAATTGCCGTGAATTCCTTCCAAGCACCGGATCCGTTCTGCGCTCGTCAATTTGTCACTCTAATTACTCCTATTCGTCCTCTTTCTTCGATCGGCCTTATTGTGGGCCGTTAAAGGCAGCCGAGAATTTGAATTCCTTCTTCCTTCCAGTAACCTTGACCCAGGCGGACAAGTTGTTAACGCCGCTTGAAATGGACTCTGCGGTCTTCCCAGCAAAGTACGAGCCATTTAGCGATTCTGTCCTACTGCGTCCCACCGAACCGAAAATAAGAATCGCTCGGCGGCGGGCCACAAGACGTTTGTCGCCCTTGACACAGTTCCCCCCACATTCGCCCTCCTGAGTTCCGGAATCTGCTCAATTGCGCCGTTCTCTGTTCGGATATTTTTCTGAGCTCTATGGGCACTATCTCCATTGTTCTCGACTGACCCCAACTGTCGGCCCGAGTCGCCTCCCGATCCAGCTTTGTTCGATCGAGTGTAACAGAGGCCCTTGGCCCAATTCGTCCTCGGCTAGGTCAAGGGTCACCTTGGCAAAGTCCCGTTTGAATGCGTAATGAGGCCAACGGTCCCCGCGGTGCTTAAATTCGCTCGCTAATCTGCGTTAGGCCTGGTTGTGACCGGCCGATTGCGCAACGGTCTGTGCCTCCAGCGATTTCCTGTGACCCCTCGGCCCTGCAAACCTTCCGTGGCCTTCGGAGGACCATGTTGCGATGTTTGAAAGGATGCGCGGAGTTTATTGCCGTTTCAGATGCACGAAGATAAGCGGTCGTCGCGAGCAAGGGGAGCTCCAAAGGTCAGCACACGTTTTGCCTCCAAGTGACTCTCCCTTCAAATTTCAAGGTCTGTCCTTCCCGGCCTGCCTCTTTCCTGTCAAGGGTTTGAACTCGGCTGTCCCGGAGTATCTAGAATGATTCCTGCATAATGGATTCATTGTCCTTGGGCTCAATTTGTTGTCTGGCTAATTCTTGGCCACTTAGCTGAACGTTCGAATTCGGTCACGGGAGGTCTGTGTGCTTCTGCGTTTCGCCTTCCTTTGTCGGTGGTCGTTGACTCAGCGCTCCGAAAGCAGAAAGGCAAACACCGAAACTCGGTTACGATGTCACCAAGTCAGGGTCACCAAGTCTCCCCTTACCGGACCTCGCCTGCATCGGAAGCCGTTTTTGTCCCCGCGTACCGTTCCGACCAATTGCTCATGGGAACACGTTTCCGCCGTCCTCGTAATGACCCTCCCAAAAATACGATCTTGACCGACACCGCGGCCATTTGAATGCGGCTCGCGATATCCAGATGCCGACACTCCTCGAGAGGAAGAGGACACGTGCCTGCTGTTGCGTCCCTCCATTTGCATAATGGCACGGGCTAATTAATGGCGCGGTTCCGGATGCGGCATAAAGGTCAAACCACGTGTTTCGTCGTTCCTCTACCCACCAATGCACGACCACTTAGAGAAGACGACTTTTGCCTTTACTCTCGCAAGGAAGTTTCCGGCTGCCGCTCGCTTCTATTTTTGTTTTTCGTTATTTGTTCCACGTATTTTGCAGTTTCCGATTTTCATTTCGAGCGTTATTATAGCCTTATACAATTAATTGGTATCCGTTTTTATTTACCTCGCACCATTTCCTTCCCAGAACGAATCCACATCCGAGAAGACCATTGGCCGCGCTTTTGCCCTCTCCTCATCGATCGCCTCCCGAATCCGCCGAGGTCAGCAGCTCCCAACAGTATCTATTTAATTAGAGTCCTCTTCGGTAAGATCGCGTAACGAAAGGGTTTAAAGCCTGAGCGCAGCTGTCCTTCTCCAAAGCAGGGCGTCCTTTTGGCTTTCTGCTCGTCCATATTCCAGCCGAATCCTCCTCGCGATCAATCATTGTGCAACTCAGCATAACTGGTTCTGCTGCCGCCGCGGGCGTTTCTGTTTATCCGCAATGTTTATTCGATCTGCTGCCCCCGAAGGCGATTATGCAATCGGTTGGACTCTCTCGTCCCGAGTGTCCAAACGCGCGGTGGTGGTCGCCTGTGAGGGCATCTTCGCCGGCGACCTCGCCGGTATTTGCGCTCTCCGGCCTACTCATGCTTGGGTGACCCACCCGTGCGCCTATGTGTTCCACGACTGTCCACTCCTCTCGAAGATCTTGCGTGTGCGCGCCGGTTGCTTGCACCTCGTTGTCCTCATCTGACCACGTCCTCTTTTCAGGGTACCCATCTTCGGACGAATTTCTTCACTTCCGATTTCAAATGAGTGACCGCTTCCACATTCCTTCCTCCGATGACTTCATCCGCTTCCGACGGTGACTTTAGATCATCTTTGTAACTTTGTAACCAAGCCTTTCAGAAGTCGTGCGATGACGGAGCCGTTCCAC
Source organism: Steinernema scapterisci (assembly GCA_000757745.1). NCBI lineage: Eukaryota > Metazoa > Nematoda > Chromadorea > Rhabditida > Steinernematidae > Steinernema > Steinernema scapterisci. Next base: position 106,622 of record KN167836.1, read on the forward strand.
GAGAGCAGTGAAAACGGTGAGTTCTTTCACTTTCTTCCAACTCCACCAATCTCAACCCTTATCGTTAATGGCTCCGTTCGGGTGCTGCTTAATTGATATCTTTGCTAAGTGACCTGACAGGGTTCCATCGGATCCAGTGTCCGAAGGCGCTGTAAACCGCAAAAAGTCGGCATTCTGCTACGTAAATCTTTCCTGCTCGTCCGCGGTTCTTTGCCCCGCCGTCAGCTGCTGGGCCGCGTTGTCCTCAGCTGCTTGCCTAGGTGCTCCTTTCCGAAACGCGTTGTTTTTCAGCCGCCTGGCCGTATACGCGGACCTGGTTGCGCAACTGAATCATGCGGTCGCGTGACCCGACGACCACCGGGACAACCTGAAAAACAACCGAAGGGCCACTGTGGGGACACTGCCGAGGACGCGAGTCCCACAAAGGATACGCGAAGTGCTAATTGACGTAGTGTCAGAAGGCGCCGGAGCGCTTTGTTCGGAGGATCGTGTGGACAAGGAGCGAAAGAAGCCGCCAAGAGCAAAGCGGGGCCGCGCGTTTCTGGGGTCACTTCGAAATAAACAAAACTAATTGAACCTTTGATGGAAAGCCGCTTTCGAAGACTCGAAAGTAGCCCAACCGAGAGCTCCCACATGGAATCTCGTTGAGAGCAAGAACGCTTCATGCTGAGAGCTGACATTGCATAGGCTCGGGACGGAGGAGATAGCCTGAGTGACCTTATGCAAATATATGCAAATGGTTGTCCAGTGGATTGGATTTGCAGGATTAGGAAAGTTAATCGTGAGGCCACGTTGCGTCACGGCACTCGCGTGGCAGAACTTGGAGGAAATTTTAGAGCCGCGACGGGTGGTCGTTCCCGAGGTGCAAAGTGGAATGTCCCGGGAGGAAGGACAAGGTTTCCGAGGGCATCGAAGAGTTGGGTGCTAATACTGGTGTCGCGTGGGAGAGTTCGGAGCTTTTAGAGATCTTCCGAGAGGGATTAAAGCGAGTTAAGGTGTGATGAGAACTGAAGCGGACGGTTTCTAGAGCGTGGGAGCATTTTATGAACGTTTTTGGTGCGAGGAATTCTATGTGGGTGATTAACTGAACAACTCTTTCTTTTCTTATTGAAGGATTACATTTTTTACAAGCTCTGAAAGGTGAAAGGTGTTAGGAATCGAGATCCAAGCATCATTTTATCTACAACGACCGCGTAACCTTTAATACCGATTCAAAGCAAATGCTATGCGGTTCTCACAACGTTCCGCAGGGAGAATCCAACTGGTTCGTTTGTGCTTTCCAATCATTTGAAGCGTTCTTCGGCGTTCATCAAGCGATTGCTGCATTATCGTAGGATTCCGTTCTTGGGAGATTTTATGGAAGGGTCATGTGAAATTCATATCTGCGCGTTTTTTAAATTTACAAAATCTGATGTTCATTTTCCGTCTTTTGCCTTCGCTTCCATTTTCCAATTTACCCCTCAGCGCTTCCGTGGCCTAGTCGTCCATCCCCTTTTCGTGCAGAATCCACGTCGAACGAGGTGCGAACCGTCAAGCGATGACGGACGAGGACTCTCCGAATTCAAAGGTCGCTTCTCTAGAGTTTCTTCGCACTTCTCGTTCTCATTGTTCCTCGGGTTCGCACTTCTCCGCGTGGAATCCCCGCTTCTCGCGAGCGGCCCTCAAGATCCCTCCCACGCCGAGGCGGCGACTCATCACGCACACCGTCCATCCCGGTCGCTCGTTTACATAATCCTGCGCCGTTGCGTCCAAGCGACTTGTCCGCCTTCTTCTCTCGATCCACCACCGTCCGACCCAGCGCGACCTCCGATCGTCCGTCCGGTTCGTCTTTCTTTCGTCCGTCCGTCGTCGTTTGAGCGCCTTGCAACGACCACACGCGGCTTTTTCGAATTCGAACGCGCGGTTTATGAATCCCGGCGTTGAGGAGCGTATTGACCAGAACGAATCCTCTAGAATCCCAGGGTAAGAGGAAGGAAGCGGAAATAGGACAAACAGAATGCGAAAAATGAGCAGCACAGCTTTTGTGAAGCTGGAATTTGGCTTAAATTTCTATTGCCATCCAATATCTCTCGATTTTGGACGCTGATTATATCGATTTGATTCCAGGAATGCCAGCCGTTTGTTATCGCTCGTCGTCAGAGGATGAAAACACGAACGACTCCGGAATTTCGATGACGTTCGACCACAAGCAGCCAACTGACTTCACGCAGGTAAACCACAATCCTTCTTTTCATCCTTTTAATTTGAAGTTTTCAGGCATTCAACAGTGAAAAGGACCTGGATGCAACTCCCAAGAGTCAGAATACTCCTCGCAAGATTCTCCAGGATATCACAAGCCTGTAAGTCAATCGAAATACGCGGTCAGTCCTAATCTGTTTCTCTTCATTTCAGGTGTCGAAATCAAAGTGTGAATGCGGACTCTCCGGTTTCCCGGAAATCGTCGTTGCAGCACCGCAAACGCCAGATCAACAACATTCTTCCCAGTCAGAGCCTCGCCTGTATCGCGACCCCTCAGGATTCCATTCAGAAACGAAGCCGCTTTGAAGGATCACCTGCGCCGATCAACAGAACCCAATCCGAGAGCGTTCTCGAAGTCTACAGATCTCCGTCGATGGCGCTGCAGGTGGAATATTCCCTGGCTGCCGTTCAAGAACCGTTCAAGCACTCCGAAGCTTATCGCAGCATTTCGGGAAGTTGCCTGGCAGCGCTGATGGACTCCATGAGCGAAGAGCAGTTCTTGGAGAAGTACATCATCATTGACTGTCGCTACCCCTACGAGTACGAGGGCGGCCACGTGAAGGTAACTTTATCCTTATATTCCAGCTCTAGCATCTTGTTTCAGGGAGCCATAAACGTGCACGATACCCAGGAGCTTGAGAAGTTCTTCTTTGACTCCGAGTGCAAGGCGACCCATTCCAGAATTCCCATCTTCTACTGCGAATACAGTCAGAAACGAGGACCTTCGATGGCGCTCCAGCTACGCAGTCTGGACCGCAAGATTAACCAGTATCCCCAGCTTGATTACCAAGAAATCTACCTTCTTGATCGAGGATACAAGAAGCTGTATGAATCCGACCAACTTTTGGTAATCACCATCGATTCTTTGAGCTTTCATCAAGTTTGCTTATTCAGAGTATCTGCCAGCCCCAGTCCTACACCGCCATGGATGATCCGAAGTTCTCCACTAACCTCCGCAAGCACAAGAGCCACGTGAAAGGAAGCAAGAAAGGAAGACAACCAATCCGTCGAGCGATGTCGCAGAGGCAGTTCAGCAGGGACTCTCCGATGAACGACAACGCGAATCTCAATTCTCCCATCCTCCACCTCAAGGAAATGCACATCTCGCCGCAGTCCCCCGCGGCCCGTCGACTCTTCGACGTCAGTTCTTCCCCACCGACGACCTCTCTCGACTGCTAGAATTATATCAGCCATCGAGCGACCTCCCAGTGTCTTCTCCTCTGCGAAGCGTTGCGCGCTCCAGATTTCTATAACTTTTCCCATGAGGCACTTGGCGCCTAGAAAGCTCTTTTTCTAGCTTTAGTTCACTTTTAGCTCTAGAACAACCATTCCTTGTCGCTTCGTGTAAATATTCGTCAAGCCCTTATCTTTCATGTTTTTATCCTAGAGACTTTGCGGGTTTTTTCTGTACATAGTCTCTCTCTCCTTGGTTCCACTTTTCTCTTCCATTCTCTACTGCCAAAGAACGATTCTGTTTTGTTGAGTGTTTATCCCTTCGCCGTCAAAGAATTCGAATGGATTTATTAACATTTGATATGAATACTCTCAATAAATGTTTTTACACGATTTCAGTTTCGGTATTTGTGTTGGGTTTTATGGGGAGGTGGTCGGTGCGAGAGGCGCTAGCACGGGATAAAAATCTGAACTCGGCGAATCCATGATCAACTATTATAAAGCGTTGATGTGTTCTCCGCGGTGACTAGAATTTGTTGTACAAAGTTTTCTTCTTGCTGGCAAACACGGATTCACACCTGCGTTAAGGTGCGCTGCACGTTGTCGTAAATCTCAACCCCACTTTATCTAAAGAAAAGGTGCTAACAAACGAGGAAAGTGAAAATTGATGGCTTTGATAGGTGCGAATAGGTTTTGTTGGAATCAAGTCCAATTTGGACCTATAAAGTGTGATTGCTGATGTCTTGGACTGCGTCAACGAGGAAGGAGTTTAAAAACTTTGAAATTTTTTTATCCAAGGTTCTTTTTTCGGCGCTAACGTTTCGCCCAATTCCGCAAGGCACTTCGAAGCGCGAATCGAAGTGCAACGTTGCGTGATGAAAGTTGGAAAGCCGCCTAAGTTTCGAACTTTTATATTGTCAGTGTTTCCAATCTAAACGGACTCGGAGACGAAACGACGAGTGTTCTAAGGTCACCGAAACTGAGAGCACGTGTGTGAAGTGTTTGCTTAAGATCACCCATCTTTAACAAGATTTGAGAGGCGTCATGGGGCGAAACTCGGAACAGAACGCGCAACAGATCTGGTGGAGATAGTCAAAACTGGAATTTACCACAGAAGTGAAAACATCTTCGGTTCAAATTCGAAAGTCATGAGGGACGAGAACTAATCGAAATCAATTTTTCGATGGTGGAACTGATTTGCATATGACTTATATAAGAACGTTCCTTTCGTTTCCCGACTACCGTCCAAACTCGATATGAACCAGCGTCTTCCTGCACTGATCATCGCCTTCCTCGTTGTTCTTCTCGCCGAGGCCTTCGCTCGTCCGGGTTACGGCTATGGCATGAGTGGAGGATGGGGCGGAGGATACCCGATGTACGGCGGTGGAATGGGGATGGGAATGATGAACTATGGAATGATGGGTGAGTTTTGAGAAGTGTATCCCGAAAAGCATAGATTGTTTAGGAGGAGGTTACGGATACTACGGCTAAGACAGCATCAGACATACCAATTTCGCGTAACGCTTCTAATTATTTCACACCAAGCTCTTCATTCTCACACCGAGAAACCAGCTCTAAACTTTTCGAGCCCTCATTCGTGGCTTTCATATATATGGCCGATTTCATTTTGAATAAAGTTTATTCACATCATTTCCAATCTTTGAAGATGATTTCTTCAAGTTCAATTTCTTCAAGTTCAAGTCATTTCTTCAAGGACGATCCTCTTGGAATTTCGCTTTCAATGTTTCTTCGCGATAGAAGCAATTGAAGACAATCTCGGAAGGGAAATCGGCGCTGAAAAGCCAAACTTCTCCGCTTGTACGATCGTTTACAATCAGGGCACGGTCTTGATTACCCCAGGACTATAAATAAACTTTAAAATAATTTTCAGGTCAATATGTTTACTTACGCTGGAGTCCATTATGGAAGGTCGCGGAATACCAATTGATGAGATAATCTAAACAATTCGATTCGCAATCATAGATATTCCTACTAGATCCTACCTTCACAAAATCGCCCAGTCCCACAGCATCCCAAATTGAAGGGCTCACATGAGTCGACTTGTGAAGATTGACCACAGTGCAGATACTGTCCGTAAGCTGTACGGAGTTCAGCGAATATTTGCCACCGATGATGCCGACGGAGAAGGGAACCACGTACATTACTCGTCCGCGCATCGTCGCGGGGAATCTGTCCTTCAGTTCGGCGGTAAGTTGAAAAGGATCCATCCATCGAAGCGATCCTGATTCATCTTCTCGCAGAGTGGATTCGCTTTGGATCTTCCCCTGCTGTTTCGGGTTCTCAGGAGTGCTTGCAGAGATGAACGCGCTTGCCAGTTTCGTCGTTCGTTCTTCTTCTTTGCGGTGTACCATTTTTGCCGTAAGTTCCGATCGCTCCAGGAAGGATCCGTCGCAAATGTATATGGCCCGTGGTTGAAGAAGCGCTGCTTTCTCAGCCACAAATTTCTAAAGGAAAACATTATCCATAGTGTCGATAAATGATCTTCTTGTTTACCTGTGCTTTAGGTGGTAACACTTTCGGGTCACCTTTCACCACGGGGATCGCTCCGTAACCGTTGATAAAAATATCCGAGCGGACGCAAAAATCTGGAAATTTCAAACATCGAAGACACTGCTGCTCCGATATTCCCTTATCCGTCGGATGGGTAACGTTGATTCTAAACTTCCAAGGAACACTTATAAGATTCGTACTAGTCAAATACCCTTTTTTAGTTGCACCAAGATTGGAACTACTGCTCTCCAAATTCTCACTTGAATCTGAAACATTTTTGTAGAAAATATATGAAAGATGTGAAATTCACCGATGCCGTGAGCTCGCTGGGACCTGTTCCGAATACTTGTCGTCGAAGCATTGTTCGCCATGGAGATTTGAGACAGCGGCGGAGTCTTTTCATTTGTGGCTGAAAGATCGCGAGAGGTCAGCGACTGGAACCTGAACGAAATGCTAGAATTGTTTTGGACGAGTGATGGAAACATACCGTTTAACAACCACCTTGGTGGCGATGGGGTTGTCGCGCATTGCGACCAGTCAGTGAAAGGTCAGTTGGGGGAATGAGTTCGAAACACAAACTCTCCTCGACTCTTCAAAGTAGACTTGACGTCTACAACCGGGGTAATACAGGGTACATACATGTAGATCAAAATTGCAAATAAACTACTGGGTCAAAAATAAGGCAATAGACCAGTCTAAGCCTATTTGCAGGTCGAAGCCTGTCTGCACTGCGAAGCCTGTATTAACATCGCCTTCGGCGCTTTAGAAACTAGGCAAGAGCCCGAGCCTGAACCGCGGGTCGTTTTCTGGCAGGGTCGTTTTCGGTTACAATGCTCTGGGCCAGACGTCCACGCCAGCTTCCGTCTAGCGCAGTCTAGCGCACTGATCATTCGCACCGACCGAAAAGAGAAACACCGGTCGGGTTTCCAAAAAAATGTCGCTCAAACTCATATTTCAGGTCGCCTTCTGCGTGCGCGCCACAAATAACGGCGTCCAAAGGTCGCCAGGCGAAGCCCGGCTAGGGTATCTGGCCACAAGAACCATCCCTGTACAGTGTTCAAGTGTTCAAGCAGCGTATGATACTGCATCCTTTAAGAAATACAGGGCGCCGTAATAGCATGATAATTTTGATAAACCTAAAACCTTATTAGTCCCGAAAGCAAAGACATCCATAGTAATGTTTATTCACAATATTAAAACATCCACAAAAAATCACTTTTGAAGGGCCTGGTTCGCTTCCATCATCTTTTGGATCTGTCCTCGCATGTATTTCAGCCTTCTATACAACTAAAATAATTGAAATTGAAGTTCAAATTAGTTATAATCAAAACTTACGTCGGCCGGGTAACTATGCTTCATCATCTTTTCGATCTTCAGCGTGTACATGTCGCCCTTGCCGGTGATACAAGTGACTGCTTCGAGATGCGGGCATATGATAACCTTCTCATGATCCTGTAATGACCCGATAGGATTAGTAATAACATTAACATGTGAAGATGCACTTACCTCAAAAAAGTTTGTCTGCAGAAGTCCGTTATTGAGAAGCAACATGATGGCAGATCGACTTCGGAGCCAGGTGTACATAACCGGGAGTCGCTGGAGTTCCTCGCCTTCGGTCATCGTTATGTTGGCGCCAGCCTTCACCAAGTTCTCGTTCATGTAAGAACGGAAATAGCGCAGGAGGGAGTATTTCTTGTTCAAGTTTTCCGGTTGCTGCTCAGTCCTGTGGTACGCTTCTTGTCCAGCCTTGTCCACATACTGGAGCTGCCTAAAAATGAGCAATTAAGATATGATAAAAAAATTGCGACTTACTTGAACGCAGCGTCACTGACGAGTTTCGTGCCATCGTTGAACAGCACACCAATGCTCTCGTCGCTCAACTGGTATCCGAGTCCGTAGCGGTCAGAATAGTCAACCCACTTGCTGACCCAGAAGACCGGACGACACGACGGCTCCAGGATGTCATCGAATCCGCTGAAGTTCACGTCGTAGCTCTCCAGGAGCTTCGATAGCAGGTCGTACAGATCCCGCATACCGGAGGAAGCTGTTGCCGCAACCAAAAGAGGAGCGGAGAACTTCGAGCGATCTGGTACCATTCCACATAGATCGTGCTCGCCAGCAAGAGATCGACGCTAAAAAAGTGATGAGTATTTCAGATAATAAAAATAAAGCTTACCTTGTTAACAAAGTCGAACTTCGGTTGAGTCGTCAAACAAGAGTTTGGCAAGCTATGAGGGTGGTATCCGCGGCGGAAGAAGTCCGCTTTCGGGATGCTGAAGACATTTGGTCTTTGCGACGGCACCGGATCCAGCAAGCACTTGATCAGCTTTGCGGCGTAGTCCGAAACGCGGGGCGGAATCGTATATTGGTTCTTCTTGATTCGGGAATACGTGTCCTGCAGCGTCTGGGTTTCGAATGGCGGCTTCCCGATGAGCAGGGTGTAGAGGATGCACCCGAGAGCCCATATGTCGACCTCATACGAGTGGCCTTCTTTCTTCAACATCTCAGGCGCGATGTAGTTGGGCGTCCCACAGAGCGTCTTCCTTCGCTCGCCCACAAAGCGCACGATGGTCGCAAGACCAAAGTCGCCTATCTTCACCTGCATCCGGCTGTTGAGGAACAGGTTTCCTAGTTTCAGATCGCGGTGGATTATGTTCAACTGGTGTAGGTAAGAACATCCATCCACGATCTGAATTTAACGCAATGACAAATCTTTTCCCCAAGAAAATGCAAACTAACCTGGCCGAGAAAATAGCGAGCTTCTTCTTCGGAGACGAACTTCCGTCGCTTCTGCAGCTCCATCAGCGAACTTGATTCGCATAATTCCAAAATGATGAAGAGGTTGGTCGAATCTTCGAAGTGGGTCATCATCTTCACGACATGCGGGTGGTTCAGTTTCTTGTGAATGTCGATTTCCTGGGTTATCTAAAAATCCAAATAAGAAGTCATTACAAAATGAAACGCGCACCTTTTCCCTCGAATTCTTCTTCGTTAAATTGCTCTTCGAGATCACCTTGCCGGCGACGCGATCCGTGAGCATTGGGCCTTCGCGCTTGATAAGCTCGTAGCAGCGGGCGAATCCTCCCTTGCCCAGGAACCGGCCAACTTTGTATACCGTTCTGGACTCCTTGTCCACGACATCGCCGCTGAGTAAGGTGGATGAGATCTTGCTAGAGCTCATCTGGAAGCAATTCTCTGATTAGAGTTGCGTCTGTCCGGCAAACCTCTGCAGCACGACATACACGAGTAATAAGTGACTGAAGCCGTCAGCGGTGCCGACCGATCTCCAGGAGCACGACACCACAAAATGATCGAGTTCTAACTCTCAGTCGAAAGGTCGAGCACAAGAATCCGACTTACAGACACATTTGATAATCGCGGCGCGCAACGAAGCGGTGAGAGCAAATCGAGCGAAACCTGAAAATTTCAGAAATCTGAAAATTGGCCTCGCTGAATTCGAAGCGGCCAGTGAAGTAGGGAAGCGTTGGTGCAAACTTCTGCATTACAAAATTTCGTTCCGAGACCGGATGTTTGAGTTCTCCCCAATCAGATCTTTCTACTATTCAGTTCAAACGATTCGAACATTTCTGTGGTTTCGACGATCCAAAGCGCTCCATTGAAGCCTTCGTCTCCAACCCCGGTCAGTGTCGTCTCTGAAAGCTCACAATCCATCATACATCACCAAATGCGAAATCGTGCCAGAATCAGCGGCCTTTTGTACTCAAGCTCTTCAACTTTACAGTTCACATGATACCAGAAGGACCAAAGAGAAGGCTGGATGGTGGTTTTGAAGAACCTTTTCGAACTCGAATTCTACCCGTAATACATACCGTTCTCATCGGTGCCCAGGTCAGTATGTTTCGCTGCGGATGCATTCTAAGAACCATAAAATATCATAAAATCCTACGCGCAACAATCGCTGTTCCATGTTCTCGGAGAAATTAAGTTTCAAAGTGTCAAATCTTCTTCTCTTCAACTCATATCTGGTAGACTGGCAAACCGATGATCCCCCACATTCTAATGTTTGACACACCCCTACAGTTGAGCTTTCTGGAATATATTTATAACACGCAACAATGGCAAATAAAGCTTTAACAGACCGTAAACCTGAGATAATGTAGTGCTAACGATTATCATGGATCGATGTAATAAAAACGAAAAAGCCGAAGATAGGTGAAACTTTGGGGCTACAATATATACATGGAGCCTAGGAGAACCCGTGCCGATGTGGACAGACGCCTGTGTTAGTTGGTTAGTCGAGGGTGGTTTTAGGGTGGTAGAATGCTGTTAGGAAGAGTTATCGTGGAAGGGACGGCGATAGAAGTCTTGGAATAAGACTCTGTCGAAGCGGAGACGGCGCAAATCGCATCGGGGTTCCCATGTCACCAAGAGTTGTGTCAATGGAATCAAGGGATGCTATGGAGGAGTAAGATTTCAGGTCGAACACGCTTAGATTCTGCTTCACCTGAAATCGAAATCAGACTTTTAGATGAAACTCGATGATTCAAACCTGTAGTTTCTTCATTACAAGATCGTGCCGACTGGGTGTCCTGACAGGCATAATGGGTGAAGGTGGGCATGTCGCGCCGCGGAACTTTTCAAAATCGATCGGGAGGACTGGAATCCGGCTCCCATGACACAGCACAAAGTCTACTTCTTCAAAAGGTTCGAACTGGTCAAAATCTTGTTCTTCCTCAGACGACGACTCGATCAAGTCGAACAAGAAAATGGGACAACTGAAATGTATTTTGTTAGCACAAAAAATCCCAAAAAACTTCATTACTCAGGTTCAGTGGTCGTGAGCGAGCACATTGATTTGTACTCGGTGGCGCACTCTTCGAGAGCCTTTTGAAAGCTCAACTCCGCTGTCACTTCTTCTTCCTCCATGTTCGAATGCTTCAACAAAAAATTTTTCGGAGCTTCGGGTGAAGCGCCTCTTGCACTCGCTTCAAGGTCCTCGCTAGAACTTCGACTTGCGTATCCAATATCCGTGGAGTCGGTCGACGTTTTCGAAGGTCGGCGCTGTTTTTCGAACGCGTTCTTGAACGACACGATGACGTTAAAAAGTGACTCCGCATCCTTGTCCTCAACTTCTTCGCTGCCACTTCGTCTCTTTTTCCCTTTCTTCTTCTGCTTTTCAACGGAAACTTCTTCATCATTTGAGAACAGAAATGTGTTCTGTGAAGTTTGGAGAAGGTCGATGAGCTTTGAACAGTTGAACCCGCTGATCTGTTGGCTTCTGAACAGGGATACGATCTGCTGCAAATTTTCGAAAAAGGGCCCGGTTGGCGGAAGACGGATCACTGCGGGATCAACCTCTCCCAGATATTTCACACCGATGAGGATTTCGTTTGGACGAAGTGTTGCCGAAGAGACGAAGGATTCCTTGAGTTGTCGACAGGTTAATCGCCAGCAATCCATTTCGCGGCGAGTCAGGATTTTCTGTCCCATTTCAGTAGGCTCAAATATGAAAGTGAGGGAACAAGAATTGTGGAGGTACTCGACGATTTCGGGCTGACGGTAAACGGAGACCAAGGATTTTATGCCGAAACGAGAAATCCTGGATGTATGTGACTCTAGCGCCACAAAGAACGGAATGGTGAAATCGGCTTCGTCGACGTTGAACTCGCCGGAAGCGAGGCACACTCCAAGACCCCGAACTTTTAGAGCTGAGGTGTGAATCGTCGATTGCAGAACAGAAGACCAAGAAGAAATCGAGGTTGTCTTAATGTTGTCAAGAATGCTGTTCAGGTGCAGCCATTTGGACTCGAATTCTACTACTGGAGTTGAACTAATAGATCCTCTTGCATAGATCGATCCTTTGCTGTTCAGGACAAGTTTCTCGCTCCGTTCCACAACAGCGTTGAAATCGATTCTGTGGGCAAATAATGCAATCTTTTCGTTATCCAAGAAGGTTCCGGTCACCGAAAGTAGATCTGCGTTCACGAAAATGTTCTGGCACTTGGAGAACGTCCCGTCGATGACACATTCGCGTTGAGAGTCCACGGCAAATGCGGCAACGTTTCTGAGATTGAATGTAGTTTCGAGCTCGAGTCGTTCGTGGACAAATACTTCGACGAACGAAATGTTTGAGAATTGTCCGTCAAGGTAGAGAATGTTGGATTCGATGCTCAGCTCGCTCCTTGCTCCCGTTCCTATGATACTTCCTCGAACGGAAACCTTTGAAGATGTTTTTGCCGGAAGGATGGTCATCTTGCCTTCGATGAAAAGGTTGCCTTCGATAAGCAAATTTTCCGAACAGAGTTGAACCGAGGGATTTGTGATACGCACATTCGTATTCTTGGCGATTCGAACAGTATTCGACTGTATCTCGCTGCAGCACACGTTGAGGGTCGCAAACGTTAATTGTTTTCCGTGAGCCTGGATCTCTTCAGAACACTCAATGGAACCATTTCCGGTGAATGTGACGCTCTGGATTGATACCTTGAACACAAGCTTCCGACATTTGATGCCTCCTTTAACGTTGAAATGCAGCTGTTTACAGTTTCCAGTCACGAAAATACGGTGAGCAACAATGCTGTCGTCGACAACAACGCTGCTGACGTCTTCTGACTCTCCAATTTGGATTTCCACAGCTTCCATTTGGATAGGCGCTTCAAAGTGAATTGAGTCGCGCGCGGAGAACCCAATGACACGAGTCATGGTGTTGTCGCACATCTCGGTCGCAATCCTGAGGTCCTTCTTCGCGGAAATAAAATTTTTTTCGTCAACCAGTTTGTGCAGATTCTTCGCGGCAATGCAGATTCTCTCGCCTCCAATGGCTACTTTTTTTCTAGGAGCGCAAATGGATCCTCCAATTCTACTCCATGCGGTTGTCGAGGACGATAGAAGTTTCAGAGATTCGCAAGACTCCAACTCGCCTTCGTCGTTGGAAAAATTGCTTAGACGAATATGGAGGTTTTCGACGGCAAAGATTCGGTTTTTGTTTAAAAGACGTCCTTCTCCCACAATATTCAGATGATCAGCGGAGATCACAGCGTTGTTGACCAACAAATTGTGGACCTGTAGAGTGGCAACCTTCATATGGTTGTGCGCCTTCTTAGTGGAGGACGTCAGTCTGCCTCCATTGAGCATTTTATCAACAAAGATCGTAACTTCGCTGGAACCGAATCGTATTTGGCCTTCGTGGATGAACTTCGTTGCACACACAATGCCTTCGCCCTTTGTGGCGTTCGACGAAATTGAATTGAGATGGGAGTTCTGGTGCATGTGCAGAGCGCCAACCGAAACAAGCATGTTGAAAGGAGTTTCAGGAAGAAGCGACTGGAGTGACGAGAGATATGCAGATCCCTGATTCGAAATCTCGATGGCCAGGAAAGGGCTTATAATCGCTTGAGCACGTAGGATTCCATCGAGGACGAATGCTGGGAAAGGATGCGGTTTGAGATCGTCTTCTTCGCAAAGACCTTCGTTGAAAGCAGAGTTTCCTTTAAGAACGAGTGGGCCAACGAGAACTTCCATGTGGCCAGAGTTTACAAATCTCGATTCGTTGATGTAGGGAACAGTAACTTCCATCTCGTTAACTCGAACGGATCTAAACATAACACTTCAAGTGCGCATAATGGATTGGCGACTTGCCCAAATAATCGTGCTTCTTTGTTCACTTTGAGTACGAAACTGTGAGCGACAATTCTTCCATCCCAGCCTTTCCTGGCATCGCCGAGAATCGACAGATTGAACGTATCCTTGACGAAGATCAGTGCTCCTTGGGATTGTTCAATGCTACCCACAAAAAGATGGAGGTTCTGCTCCGACTGCCACTGACAGTGGTTCTGGAAGGAGCCTACAGCTAGCGTTCCGGATACATCGAGGCAGCATCTTCCTTGCGGGGTCGTGTAGAACTCGTTCCGTACGTAAGTGAGGAGATTTCCGAGCATCCAGTTCCCTCCGAGAGTGCAGTTATGCAAAACTATCAGTTTAAACAGGTTGGATTCGGTGACTGAAGACTGCAAGAAGTCGGCCGAGGCAGTGAGTTTAAGGTCAAGCACTTCGTTAACTTTCCAAAAGCCGCTCGATGTAAAACGGTCGGCCTTCACTCTGCAATTCTTCTCCACAAGACACTTTCCGTTGGACAAGGTCTTTAAATCGCAGCCAGTTTCGACTTCAAGCTCCCTCGTTTGCCAGGTTCCGTTCAGCTCCACGTCTTTTTCGCCCAACACACGGAGCTCGCTCGTTTCCAAATAAGAATTCGCCGTCATCTGGCAAAGCTCACTAGCTTCTATAGTCATCGTCTTGGCCACTGTCCATATGCCATCACAGATGAACTGTTTCGCAGAAATCAGCGCGAATTCTTCTTCGCTGACAATCGCTTCGCCGTTGGTCACTATGGTTCCAACACAGTCAAGATTCCACGCCAAGTGCTTCACTTGCCCGTCGATGGTCACGTCTTTTCCAACGTGCATTTCAACGGTTCCGGAGCTCCAAATTGAGTCCGATTCGCTCTTGGCCGATTGTCCAACTCGGAGTACCAGTTTATCTGCCTTGAACTGGGCACAATCTTGACAGTCGCGAGAGACGGTAGCCAAAATTGATCGGGCGAAGATCATTCCTCTCCGCCAATCGTGGATTGAAAAAAGTGCCGAAATTTGGGAAATCTTCTCGCGCTGCGAGTTCCTCTGCGCAACGTTGCTGATTTCCTTGTATCTTCGCAGGGCAAATCGCTTCGGGGTGACTGAGAAGTAGTTGTTCCGCTAAAAGATACACGTATTCGTATGATCAAACCAAGGGACCTACCTCGATGGAATCATTTTTGTCGACCCCCTGTTCCAGCAGTTCAGCAACCGTACTCGGGCTCTGTAAGTCGATCGCAGAGCTTAATTTTGAACTGGTCGGCGAGATTTCTTCGGACCCTCTTGCGGCAATTCCGTTGATTTGCCGATAGGCGCTAAACCCTCTCGAAGCTGAGTCAATGCGACCATCCTCGAGTGTCAGTAAATTTCCACCGACGTTCAGTTCCAGATGTCTTCGCGCCATAATTTTGCCATAATTTGCTAAGCATCCGGAGATATTCAAGTAAAGATCTTCGGGAACTGAGTTATCTGAATGGTAGCAAAGAGGAGTCGAGGGTCGTAAGCCCGAGGAAGCTATGGACTTCCCAGATTCCCTTCCTTTCAGTGCTCCGATAGTGCCATCAATTCCGATGTGGACCAGCGAAACGTCAAAAGTCGCTCGCATTTCGCCGAACCCTTCGTTCGATGGAAAGATCTTTCCGTCGATCTTCACTTTCCTTGATATCACCTATAAATGAAGGATTTCCCCTTTTCACACATTTCTATGTCACCTTGATCATCTGGCACGCGATCGTTGCCTCGGGACAAATGAAGAGCTGCTGGGAGTTCAGAGAAATCTTGTTTGCGTTGATCTTAGCGTTGATATTCAAGGGACCCATTGTGCTCTCGAGGGTCAGTCGATCAGCCTTCAGGTGACCGGAAACCTGCATATTCGGCCCTCCGATGGCGACATAGGTCAGCCTGGTGTTGAGGTCTTTGACCACTGTTTTAAGCTCATGGTCGTGGTTAACTGAGGCGATGAAAATCGAAAATTCCGGTTTTCTTGAGTGCTGAAATCACATTTTAATTAACGCCGCGAGTTAGATCAACTTACCAGATGATTCACGGAGACTTTGTATTGTTGCTCCAACTTCTTGACTTCAATCCTGATTCCTCCGACCAAGTTTCCTATTAACGAAGGCCAATTTTGGCTCAAATCTGCCGGGATCGTAACCTAAACAGCCGCATAGATAAAAAAAAATTAAAACCCAAAACTCACGATGACAAATCTCTCATTTTCGACTATTTTCAGGTGTGGTCGCTTTCCTCGTTCAACCTTCACGTGGACTTTATCAAAGTCCGACAGCGTCATCTAAACAGCGAATCCATTAGCTTCGGAATGATCGTAAGAAATAATCAATTAGAATCCAGCAAAGCGGCGGAGAACTTGTTTATGGTTCAATCGCATAACAAACACTTCGGAGCCCAATCCGCCTTCCACTTTGCACGGATGCGCACGAAATTTCGGAATTTAGTCCTACCAAAAAAAGGGAGTCAAACTTTCTGAACATCTCAAAGGTGAAATCTACATAGGGAAAGTGAAACATCGGAACTCCATTCACTCCTCAGTGAATTTGCTAGAAACCTCAGAACATGGGCGTCATATCCTGCTTTGCAACAAAACGATTTTTTGGCTCCACGATTTGTGCTGCAACACAAACCAGAACCACGAAAACCAACAAATGCCTCCAACACAGAAATCACTACGAAACGAGTTTCGAAACCCTCATCGGCGGCTGCAAAGAATGCGTAACAAAAAAGATCGTTGTAAAGGAATCGCGCCGAAACAAAGATTTGAAGACGATAACCGCTACAAGGCGAATGCGGTCGCGCGTCGCAAAAAGCACGACTTTTCATTTAGTCGCGGCGCCGACGCCGGTCATAAATCCTCGTTCAGGCGAGCTCCCGGGACATATTTGCAGGGTGGCAGTCGGGCGCAGGTAAACACGGTTCCAGAGGGCGCTGGGAACGCTGAAAAAGGAACGAGTGACTACTGTGGACGGATCGCCAGGAACGGCCAGCGATCGATGTGTGGGGGATACAAATGTAAATGGGAAAAAGCGCCCGAGGCGGAAAACTCGTTTGTGATCGGTGGCGGAGGCGACCCGCAATCACGCCCTACCGCAAAACAAACGATCGAACACGGCAAACGCAGCGATATCCTCCGAGGAGGCCCAGACAGTATAACATACAGTAGCGCCGGAACCCAGAAGGAATTCAAGTATTGTTTGTCTTTTGAGGGTCGCCGCGATGCGCCCGCGATTCGAAGAATTCGGGAGAAGAAACCGTGACGAAACACTTGCGCCCGCTTAATCGGATCAGAAACGGATCCCTAAAACGGTAAATATCTCCTCCGTATTTCCAGAAACCCTGGTTTCGGTCAGAATTGACTGTGCTGATCTACGCAGAAAAGCGGCCGAAAGGAGCGCGAAAGAACGGCGGCCGTGGCAGATGGTATCGGAAACGCCGAAAAGGAGGGAAATTCAAATACAAAACGCTCCTTGCGAACCAAAAGAAACAAGTTTTCCGAGCAAACGGCGTCGGGAGGATTGACTCTGAGTGGGTGAGCGCAACGAGCTTTTTGCCGCGTGAAAAGACTTCGTTTTTAGTGTTTGACCTAAAGACGGAAAGTGATGAATCGGTGCAGCGGCGGCTCAAGGACGATTAACAATACTCAATTAATAAACGCGACTTGGGTCAGCTGCGCGTTGCGTTTGAAGGCGCCGAAGGCTAATTCTAGCGAGTTCAGAGGTTTGCCTTCTGCGTTACGCTTCGTTTGCAAAAACCTGATTAACTGCCGCAGCAGGGTGCTCGTTTGATGAATTCCCGGGGTCGAACTAAGAATACCGAGAAATTTGAGACGGTATTAGACGTTCGAAGGTCGCGCTACAAGATATTATGCTAATGATGTAGGAAAACTGTTTTAAGAATTTTCGCTCTTTAACTTTGTAATAATTTTCCGATTTAGGAATTACTTAGCGCTGCCATGATCAAAAAGGCGATATACTAGAACACTGGATTTTCGAAGAGCTTTCGAGAATCAGAATACTTGCTTCCCACGCATTAAATCTTCTATTTACGACCTCTTTAATGAGCTTTTGATGCTGTGATCGCAGGTTGTCTCTCCGCCATAGTCTCTTACATTCTCGCCAAATCGTGTCTTGCAAAAAAGCCAAAATTTGTTTTTGTTGCCGCCGGATGGAACCAATCAAGTTTGCGGAATTGCGTTTTTCTGGCTTGAAAACTCGATTACCTCCCACCGACTCCGGCTGGTAGCTCTTAGCACGGAGTGTTTTCGTGTTTGTGTTTGTGGCCATCAGACGCCCGGATCCCCCAGGCGAATGAATGTTTTAATAGTATTATGCGATTTTAGAAACGAGAAAAAAGAATTTTGATTAGCGTAGTCGAGGGAACAACATGAGGGCACCGGTAAGCTGCGACTTAGGCGCGCGCGATCGGGCGAAGAAAACAAACAATTCTGACCGATTCGGGAGCAAACAGGCGAAGACGCCATTTTTAGAAGAATATCTCAGTTGACAAAGGGCGATTAGAAAGAGAGTGAATCAGCCGTTTACGGAAAAGTTACGGAAAAGGAAAAGAGTTTTAAAATTCGATAATCGGGAGGCAGATATGCTCATTCCAACCAAGAGGTGAGCAGAATCTTGGCAAAGTAGATAAAATATGTAAGACTAAAAAGCCAATAGCGCGTCGTAAAAACTAAAAAGCGAATTTAAGAGGGCAAAACAGATGCGGGCGAGAGGATTTTCCAATGCTGAAAAAACAAGGATAATGTTCAGAGGAGAGAGATCTGGTGGGTGGAGACACCGGGAGCACAGTTCAAACTAGGGATACGGAGGAGCGCAGCTACGCCGAAACAAGCCAGGCGATCTGCGACTGAGCGAAAGTACACAAGTGTTGGAAAGAGAACCCGGGCGAACGGCGAAACGAAGAGGAAGCAAGAACGTTGTTAGTATAATTAGTTTGGCGCCAAGCGGGGTAGGTTACATAATGCTGGCTAAGGCAGGTTTGCGGGCGACCCGACGGGGGGTTGGCCACCCAAGGCAGCGTTCAAGAGGAAGCGGAGGTCGAAATACCAATCGGAAAACAATCAGAACATTTGGCCGTCTGTCACGCGGGCGAATGCAATAATTGGGTCAATGAGTTGCTGAGGGATCAAAAAAGGAGCGGACAGGCGAGGTCAGAGACCACGAAGGCTTAGCAAGCTGGTGCGCCCGCAAATCGACGCCCTGTGCTTAAGCAGCAGGAACAGAGTGACATTGAGAGAAGATCTTGCGCGAGCGCATTTGATCAAAAATAGAAAGCCCGAGAATTTAGTGACTAATGGTGAAGAGGAAAAATGGGGAGGACAACGCGGAGAGAAATAAATGAGTGGAATGTGAGATCGCTGGATTCAATCGAGGGGCGATTTAAGAGTTGTTTGTCGGAATAAGACGCTTGAGCACAAAATCAGCGTCATAAGATGCAAGGATCGAAAGCAAACGGCGCCTTCGGCGTGGCAATTGGTAATCACACAGTTTGTATAAAAAAATATTTTTATAGCTGCTTGCGTGACGTGACGCTGGTTTGGGTAAAATACGAGAATGCGTTATTCCCGGTGAGAATGATTGAATGCAGCCGTATTCAAATTTCTCCTGGATCGTCGGCCTGCCAACCCGTGCACGGAGATTCGACCCACATAGTTTGATCGATTGAGAATCACGCTGTTTTTGAATTGCAATCTGTCATTGTCGAAACTTTCGCGTTCATATTGTGGCTTCTCCCTTAATTGATATCCCATTTGGTCGTAAAGTGGTTCATGATTGAGCTGTTGTTTAAAGGTGCAGTGCTTAGTGAAAATGCACAAATGTATAAGAAGGTCGACTATACGGCGTCGGATCTGTTTTATCATGTTTGCTGTTCACAGGGAATGAAATGTGGAGAACAAGGTATATGTGGGAACAAGTTGAAGGTCGGTCAGTCAGATAGTGAAGATCCGAGGAGGCAACCAATCAAAGCAAAGAGACATTTTTGTTTTCAAAATGCTTTGTTTGTGCTGGATTTTTAACTAAAAACGCTGACTCAACATCTCCCCTTTTCCCGCGTCAGTTTGCGTCCCATCGGCGCTCGGGTCAGCTCGTTTATCAACTCCGCAACACCTTTCCGTCCCGAGCGCGTAAAAAATTAATTTCCGTAGCATTGCTGACTTTACTGTTCAGTTTTACAGCACTGCGTCAAACAAACTCTTTATTTTGTTCCGTTCATGGGCCGTAAACAGAAATCATCACTTGCGAGGTACCAATCGCTCTATGATATTTATTTTTTTACAACTCCTGTAACTTTGGCAATTTCACCAAGGTGCTCGCACGTGCCAGGTTAACCGAGAAAAGGGAAAAATAGTTTGGCTTTTCCTGCTTGAGTTAAAAGAATTTGTAACTAATGAAACCCATCTAAATTTTAAATTTAGAATACCGAAAGACTCACGTAAAACTCGCAGAGAGGCATCCGAATATTCATTTTGACTGATTATGCAAAGCAAGGAATCGTCGAACCAGGGGCGGCGTTGTTTTGATCCACAATGATCTCGCAATCGACGACGAAACGTGAAGTCGGAGCGCTCCGAACCTTTCCCGAGTGGTGTAGGCAATTTAAGGACTTTACGGCGCCGCTTGTGACTGTCCGCGGCAGAACGACCCTTCGGCTGTTTGCGTTCTTATCAGCAGAGGTCTTCCCGCTTTGCATTTGGATTTGAAAGAAACGCAATTGATGTGAAGCAGATATTCTGACTATCAATTGAGTGCAGAAAACGTGTTCCTGTGTGAATTCTCAGCTTTGAAAACCTGACGGAACTTGTTTCAGAAGACAAGTTCGTTACCAGCGATCGAATAACATTTGTAAAACACACTCGGAGTCATGAAACACGAGTTCTGCTGTCATATTTGCAGGACTAAGAAAATCAAAAGTCAGAAATTATAGCGGTGTTGCAATCTTCCGGTAGCTTGATGATAAAGTCTCTACTGCCGGCGACGGTCCTTTCGCCCTTCACGGATCGAAACGCGGAAGGCGCAAAAGTTATATTGTGTTGGGACTGACAGTCATTTGACTTATTATTCTAGGGAAGGCTTGTCACAAATTGTCATAGGTGTATCTGAACCAAGTAAAGAAACAAAGTTTGCTTTCTAATGCTCAAGCGTACTATTGTTGTCCAACGTAAAGTCGGAGATTGTATCCTCGACTTGAAAATATTTTCGTAGATTTCCGCTGTTTCTGTTCGCTACAAACTACGGTGATTTACAAATAATCCTAAGGTGCTAGTGAATGTATTCTGCTCGTTTGTATCAAGGAGCCACCTCAAAATCTACCCGTCTTTTCAACCTTACTTCAAAGTTTTTAGTCTCTGATTTGAGTAGTTTTTATGCAACTATATATAATCAAATTTCAGAAATTCGTATTCGAGGTGCGCCAAGTTTACGTTTGTTCCCAGACCAGTTTTCTCCTTTCTATACGATTCGAAGCCGTCGAATTTCAAAGAATATTTTGCCTGCGTGCTGTTGACGGATATCGTAAGCGCCATTAGGGGATTTGCTACGGATCTCTCGTTTTCGGAAGTCGAATCCGGATGTTCCGGAGAGCGTTTCCTTGCGCCTCTTAAAGTCTCCTTCGTGAGGACCTAGCCATTCCGGACGAAAGTTGACACTTGGACGCTCCTCCGGATTTGGCTCCCCTCGCTCAAAATTAATCACCGCAAAACCATTTTCAACACAAGATTTATGCCACACTCGAATTTATGGATTCGTCGAGCTCTTTAAACGTTAACGCCGTGTTTACCCACTCGGCGTTCATCTTTGCATTCGTTTTTGCATACAGAATTCCGCTCAGAGCCGTTTTGATTAATCCGCACCGGAAAGCAAAGATTTTCCCAGTTTTATGTCGACAGCTATCCGTCCTTCAGATTTTGGATCAATTCAATTTAGCGTGACAATTAGTTTTTTTGCGGAGTTAATGTCCCCGACGGCGCCGGACTCGCTCTTTTAGCTACAATTTAGCAAGGCCTTAACGCGCAGCCAAGAAGGTCACTGATATCTTTGTTTGGGCCGCTTGATCGAGCGCGGATGTTTTGACTCCTAATCTGACGACATCTACAACATCGTGTGACGCTAGCAGAAAGTTTCTGGTGGCGGTCCAAAGGTGGTTTCTCTCTTGCCGCAAAATCTCAGCCAAGCAAAGCAGCCGCTGAGATAAACATTTCTGTTTTCAGCACCTTGAGTTCCTCTATATTTCAGAAGCAAATCGGGCAATCGAAGACGGCGGCAAAAAACCCAAAGTGGCCTCATCTTTTCCTCTCCTCTTAAGGATAAACCCTCCTTCGGATGGCCGTCGATGTCCCTTCGGAGACGGAAAAAATAGTTTTAGTTTTGCGCGGATCTCCCGAAACAGAGTGCTTAATAATGGAATTGTCCTCGGCGATACCACGGAGTTCCCGCTGTAAGCTGCGGAGCCTCTTCGGGTTCCCCAAACTCCTTCCGGGCCGTTCAATTGCCGATTATTCATCGCTGCCAATTAACGAAGAATTAAGTGCCGATGGGGGACCCAAAAAGCATCTTTCAATCTCTTGTTTCCCCGGGGGCCATCATCTCACAGCCGCCTTTTGCCCTCCGCGCGACACTCTTAGCCGAACTTCGGCTTTTCAACGTCTTCTAATCCGTCCCAATCATCCCCGTGCAGCGCAAACTGTCGGTTCCTGTGGGAAAGGCGTAATTGCGTTCCGCCGCACGCATCAACTTAATCCACGCCGACTTCTCCATGTAATATGTATCCTTTTAATGAGCCCCGAGGAGCGAAGTGGGAAATCGGAGGCCGCGCGCATTAGGAGTGCTGTTTCAGAACGCATAAATCGCGACTAATGCAAACGGCTTGTTGGAGGCGAAGAGGCGAAGAAGCCTTTGTTGGGAATCCCCCGACGATGCCTTAATGAGATTCTCCGCTGGCGCATGTCGGCCCCAATTAGATCCTTGCGATTTCGCGGCGAGACCTTTCAAAACGTGGCTGAGGACCCATTTGTTTATCCACTTCTCGGGACAAACGATAAGACGCTCCGTAATTGCGTGTTAATTGTGTGTTTTGCGGGCCCAGGTCCCCGGAGGCCGTTTAGCCGCCTCAAAGACGACTCGGGACCGTCCTCTTCTCGCATATGGTCTCTGCTCGTAAACGCGGCGGTCTCCTGTTATCCCGTTCCCTCCGCCCCTTTCATCCCCTTTCACCTTGTCATCGCTCCTTCAAAAAGATCGAAAACATTATTTGGCCAACGCATCTGCTTCCAGGCCATTCGTTGTCGTAAATGAGATTCAAAAGGACGCCGCAACGCACTTTTCAGATCCGCTTCTTCTCGTTACTGCCTTAATTAGTTAAATCATATTCCGTCGCGCTAATTGACAAACCCATACGCGCGTTCCATATGGAAACTGAGCAGCTGACATTTCTTTGTTCGATATCAAAACCAGCGGATTCTTCCAGCGTGTTTGGAGCGCAGATGACGAGGCCGAGTTTCCATAGCTAACTACCGTATTCCCGGCTTTCAGAATCCGATGGACTGGTGCGAGATGGGATACTTCGTGGTGTTCCTGATACTTGTCTGGATCCTCGTTTGGATCGTGCTGACAATCCAAAAAGTGTGCCGGGAGCACAAGTACATATTTGTGAACGGGAAACTCGACGATCCTACCAAGTTTGTTCTTCTACTCAACTTCAAATCTAAGACGACAGTTTAGGGAATACGACGAAAAAATGTTCCTGGCCTACGACGTGTAGTGAAAGCCAATTTCGAGATCATAAACCAGCTAAAACGGGTTTCTCTGTTGTGATAACCTTCACTTAAGTGCCTTGTGGGTGGTGATCCTTGTAAGAAACTGTTTACTTGAGACAGAAGCACATTAAAAATACTTTGAAATCCAGTTTTTACATAGAACTTTAGACCTTCTTTCTGGGGTAAACTTTTGAGGGTTCGTCCTCCTTCTTGGCCGGCGTCGTTTTCGGCTTTGCAGCAGCTCCATCAGCGGCCGGAGTTTTCGCGGCTTTTGCCGCCGCAATTTTCGCGGCTGCCACGGAGGGCTTTGGAGCGGGCGTAGATGCTGCTTTCTTGGCCGCTTGGTCGGCCACCTGCAATTCGCTTTTGGAACTGAGCAAGTACTCGTTAAACAACACTCCGTTGGCGCTTCAAGTACTTTTGTATCTAACGCACGTTTGTAATTCATTCTTTCAGGCAAGGCAACGTAAATTAATGCTGAAAATATGATTGTGACTAAAGCTTATTCTCAAAATTGAAACGATTTTGCTAATTCTGATGCCATATTGAGCAAATCCTACGACCCGCCACATTTAAGAACACCACAACAACTCACGCGTGCCGCAGCAGCCTCTTTCGACTTCTTCAACTTCTCCTCGTTCTTCCGGAATTCTTCTGAAAACAGTTCTTTCGATTAGCTTCTGCCAATAAACACATTTACACCTGCGTCCTTCTTTTCCTTTGCGATCCTCTTCGCTTCTGCCTCAGCAGCTTTGGCTGCTTTAAGCGCCTTCTCCTGAGCTTCTTTGCGTTCTTGCTCGGCGGCTTGCCTTCTCAACACACGTTCTAAACGTTCCATAAAACATGTACGTTTCTTTTCCACTTACTGATTTCTCCGTTTCGCAAAGTCGCATTCTCGATCTTGTGCCTTCCTTCGGGCAATCTGATGTTGATACTCACCTTCGTAAGACCGCGGTTTTCGAAAATTGCGTCAATAATCTCCTTCTCAAGGTTTGTCGCGAAAGAAACGCCCTAAGCTTAAACAATAAATCCGTAATTTGGGGCATCACATACCTGATTGACTGCTTTGACCTCCTCGAGACTTTGGTTCTTGAGAGCAGCTTGGAAGAGACGAGAGAAGAACTGAGCACTCAGGTAGTTAGTTTCCAGGTTGATAGATCGGAGGGTAACGTTGTTTTCGATCACGTCAATAAGGGGCTAAAGACAAATGATACACACCAACACACGTAGAAGCACAAACTTCGACATTCCCGTCGTAGAGACCCATGTTGGCCAGGCTGAGTTTCTCAAGATGCGTGTTCTCCCGAATCGCGGCGATCAGTCGTTGGATCTGAGGAATCGGGGTGCGCTTCATGTTGTTCAAGTTTATTTGGGTCAGTTTGGGGTCGTCGTTCTGGAGTCGTCGGATGCTTTCATCGACGTCGGTGTCGTTGTCCGGCTCCGTGGGTCTCGTCTGCTCTGGAAGACTTGACTTCACGGGCGCGGTACCTGTATCTCCCAGGATCTGTTCGGCTTCTTCCCAGCTGATCATCCTATTTTCGTTCATCATTTCTTGAATAGCTCATAGGAAGAAGACATCACGCATATCGCACTCACTCAGAAGTTCTCCGACTTCGCCCTCCTGTTCTTGGTCCTTCAGAGCGTCCAGTGCGCGCTCGAAGTCGGCATCTGTCATCACCTCCTCGTCGTCAGACATGTCGGCGTGTTTCTCGATCTGAAACAACTCAAAACAGCGTACTGATATCCAAACTGATATCGAGTCGATCGATCCACATAGCCAAGACGACCTCCTCGCGGATCGTCTGGCCTGAGAAGAGTGGCTAGGGATATCGGAAATCCTTTCACCGCTCGGCAAACAACTGACAACAGTCAGAACCAGTCGCTCGCGGCCAGGCAGCCGGGTAAAATCGAGAGTCGTGCCGCGCATTGCTGTGAACCCGGAATCCGCCGGCGGAAGCGTCTGCTGTAATATGTGGCCGGCAAGCAATAACGCGAAATTCTCCAGGGCGCAACAGGAGGCACTAAGGAGGAAGCGAGAGGCTGAGAGACGTTCCGCGGAACGCGGAGAAAACGAAACAAAAATTGAACGACTAAGACGTTTTGTTTCTGTTTCTGCGATCCGCCCGATCGGAAAACATCCAGTCGAGAAGAGAAATCCCGACGACGCCGGCTGGTGGTTCACTTTCGCCCCGATTTCCCCTTCTCCTTCGCCTGGAACCGCAACCTCTTTGCAATCTCTCCCGCGCAATCGAATTTGGGTAAACAAAAAGCGCAGTGACAAGTTTTCTCGACCGCAACTTCCAAGTAGCTTCGAGCACCTCAAAATAAGGAACTTAAGAGGATTAAGATTCAGATAGCGGATCTCGGCGATCAAAGAGAGCGATCGATTGGAACGGCGAGAAACAATCCCGACCGGCGGCCGGAGCAGAGGGAAGGGAGGCCCTTCGAGGTGACCTCGAGAGGAAAGCAGCAATGTTTTGAATGGATCGGCCGAGATCGTCGTCGAGGAAGCCGTCGAGGTGCTGCGTTCGATTACGGCCGATCTGTCACTGAAACGTCACACTTGTTTGTTGTAAATACGAAAGTCGAAGGACGAAGAAACTCGTGCTTTTTGGGTTGCAATTACGGAGAAGCAACCTGCCTCCATGACTTCAAAATTCTGATTTAAATTTCAACTACCATTTTTTCATGACACTAGAGAACCACTGATCAAGACCGTAGTCTACATAGCACAAACATGAACCAAATATTAAAGGCAGCTTGATATAATTTTTTCTGGAAAACAAACTTCATAGCTCTAACTTAAAAAGCTTTGTCTTCATTTTTTACCGAATAAAAAAAAACAAAAAACCGCTGTTTGAACGAATCCTTATCAAGGTAAACAACCACAGTAATCTCTTGAGTGGCCAAACTCTATCAAAATGTTCTGTTTCCTGGGAGATAAAAGTCTTTTCATGTTGGGATGAAGTACACATTATTATGAGCAAACAACAGGGCACGGAGTTTCCTTTTTGTTGTCCACAGGGGCTGCATCACAAAAGGAATGGCGCATTGCAGTCTTCCTTTTGATATGCTACAGTGTTCCTTTATCTCCCGAGGTCCGGCCATCTCAGATCTGCTCTTTTCTTTCCAGCGGCCAGGGATCACTTCCCAAACGCCAATAACAAGAAACTCGAAGTGTTCCACCATCCTTTCGGACTTTGTCGCAGAACTCGGCGTCCTTACACAAGGATTCATTGCTCACAATTGTCAGCGAAGTCAACTGTACATTTCTAACGTTCGGTCCACGGTCTCTGTGGTCGCTCGTTTGCATCGCCGTAGCTTCGAGCTGCGTCACGTCTGATTCGAAAGATTAGAGAGCGAAAAGAGATTCGCTCGGCGATCACAAGATTCGCATTTTCATTCGCTCCTTGTCGCTAGCTCCTTTTCCAAAATGGGTCTACCTATGATCCAGGTAAGCATCCAGCATTCGCACTCAATGTGAGTTTTTGAATTTAGGTATTTATGATCGCCGCTAGGCAGGTTTCAAAGCCAATTGCGGACGCCGTCATTCGTTATGGCAAGAATCACCCGGGATTCAGGAACAGGGTACTTATCCCTATTGGTCAAAGTATCATCTATGATCTCATTGGGAAAATTACCACTATTGATTACAGGATTGGCACGAATGACGACGAGACTTAGGATGAAAAATCTTGGACTAGGAAGACCAGCAACTATAGCTCCAGTTTCCGAAGCGGCAGCACTCGAACAGGTGATTGGGGCATATCTGCATAAACAATTTTGAAGGGACACGTCTTTTAGGCATCTGACTTTGTGCAACAAGTGGTAATATTCACTTACTCCGTGAGTGTCTTCGCTGGCTACTACGCTTATACCAAGTACACAGCTGAAGAATCGATTTCGAAGGAACATTTGGAGCAGCTGAAGCACGGATACGAAGAGAAATACAACGAATTACGAGAAGAGATCGAGAAGCTTCGTAGTGAAATCGGAGATCTCGCGGTATGTTGTGGGGGAAGGCCAAGCCATCAAAGAGTGTTTTCAGAAATCAAGCATGAATAAGGATTCTGCGGCGCGGAAGAGCGCTAGCTCGTCGTCGTCTTCCCAGGGAGGCAAGTATACGAAGCCCTTTCCGCGCGTTTCCTCGCTTCCACTCGATGAAGCCGCGAAAATCCTTGTTCCCGGTACTGAGGAGTGTTTTATAGTTACCCGGTCCGGGTCCAGATTGTCCATAGAACCTTTGCATGTCGTTGCGACGAGAACTGAACCTTTTCGTTTCCGTAAAATCGATGACAGCACAAATCGACGTTCTTTCAGTAGATATTTTGAAAACTGCGCCCAAAGCGTAACGAATTTGTTAACTCGTCCGTACGCCCCCAAGCCTAACAAATTGAGTTTGACCTAATCGCTTGTATGTCTGCCTCCCTGCTCTTTTGTATCCATTCTCATTTGCTTTTTCTCAACCTATCAATTTTAGAGTCCTCCAAGAGAACTGCCAGTGCCCGATGATCCGATCCTTTCATTCCACTGGTCTCCATCCCCATTTCTGTATTGTGATTAGGATTGATAATTATAAAGAAGCTGTACATTGGTGCCTTTCTAGCTGTGTAAAGGTTTTTATTCATCCGTCAACAAACAATAACAAAACAAAATAACAACATTCAAAGTCAACAAAAATTTTCAATCAGCTTTCTCGATAATGCTCAGCTGCTGCTCGATAAGCGCCTTCAGGTTCAGTACCTTTGCTTCCATCACCTTGCAGGCTTCAACGACGAGGTCCGAGCTCTTCAGAGCGCCTGTGGATTCTACGCTGACTGAAATCAAACGCTTAGAATCGAGGTATGGATACATATTGACACTCACAAATGAAATGATCCTTTTTGCGCGAGAGTTCCACCTTTTCCGCTAGATCTTCATAACGCAGCACGTTGCGGCTGCACGTATCCCGACGCGCATCCACCACCTTGGCCACCTTCTCCCCCTTTTCCTCCACTAATTCAACCACGCCTTCGGAGAATGCAGCGGCGAATCGTTCAGCCGCCTCTCCCACAATCTTCTCCTTGATATTGATCTCCGGAAGCAGGCGGTAGGTAGCAGTGGCCACGGGGGAAAACTTCGCGTGGTCACGACCGACGCCCTTCACGCAGTGGCATCGAGCCTCAATCTGCTGCCCGGGCCTCAGTTTAGCGACAAGAATATCGTCGTTGACCAAACGCGGTTTCTCGGCGAGTTTCTTTTCTTGTCCACCAATGGCGACCCACTTGAAGGCTTCTGAGTATACGTGAGCGTTATGGAAACGATCCGTCGGGTTGGTCGCCGCTGGGTCCGCGCCCTTGTTCACTGTGCAACTCACATCGATGGCGAAAATCAGGTTTCGGTCGGGATCTCCTTCGGGTTCTTCCTCGCAGTCGACACCCTCGGCGTTGACTTCAACGACACGTTTCTTGGGCCAGTCGAACAAGCGTGGGTCGGCCTTCACAGGCAGGAGACCTAGACGATGGCACAAGACTTCGTCCTAAACAAATAAGAAGATGAACAGGAATTTAAAGATTGAGTACCTGTATGACGGAAGTGTTCTGGTACAAATAGATCTTCTCTAGGGCCATTGTTGGAACTTCAGCCAAGAGAACGCGTCGTAGAGCGTTGGCGATGGGAGCTTCGACGTGGATAAGATCGAACTCGAGCACCATCCCATCATCTGCTTCATTGACGATGTCGATCTTCAACTTTTTGGCAAATTCTTCTAATTTAAAGCGTTTCACAGCGCTAGGAAAATCGGTTCCATTGTCATAAGTCTGAAAGTCCCGCATAAGACAGTACAACATATTCTTAACTTACGTTGAGAACTCGTTCCTGTTGCATCACCAGGTCGTCGTGCTCAGCAAAACTTGAAGATTTACTGTTGCTCTTCCGCCTGGGCATGGCTTGTTTGTCCTGAAACAAAAGAGAAAATCAGCTCATCACAATGAATTTTCAGGATAGGATTGGATTCAAGCAAACCGCGAAAAATATGGAAAACAAATAATAGACATCCTTTAATAAACTGTACATATAATAAATTAAGAATGTGAACCCACATGTTCACAGAAAACAGTAAACAACAACAGCAATACTTAAGCGATCTAATTATCCCGTTGCCAAATACCCGTCGCATAGCGGAACCAGATGAGGATCAGATCCCTTCCCATCTGAAGCCACGACCATACAGGAACAATCTTCGACCCGTCCTTCTCTTCCCACTGGACGCTACATTCTGCGATAGGAATGTGGTGACACTCGGCCAAGAACAACAGTTCTACGTCAAAAGCCCATCGTTCAATGTGGAGTAGAGGAAAAAGCTGAAATACAACCTCGTGTTACACTAATATGTAATTTCTTCCACTTACCTTAGAAGCAGCACCGCGTGTAAACAGCTTGAATCCACACTGGGTATCGTGGATTGAACGCACTCCGAAAATGTACACCAAGGAATGGAACCCCAGCATGAGAATGGTTCGAGAGAGCGAACGCTCGGCCATGCTCTGTTTTTCCAGATGAGCTCGCGAACCAACACAGATAGCAGGGTAGGTCCAATCCAACTCCGAGATCGCCATCAATTTGTTTCCGCTGTTTGTTAGCCGGTGGAGTTCCTTTTCCACGGTCCCGAATTCCGAAAATGTGGTGGCGCCGTCCGCATCAGCGAACAAGATCAAACTGCCCCTTGCGCATAGAACGCCTTGGCGTACAGCTCCTCCTTTTCCCATGTTCTTGCCCAGTTTCAATACGCGAACCTTTTCCGAAGAAAACCTTTGAACGTACGAAAAGGCGGTGTTGGCTGTTGCGTCCTTGCTGCCGTCATCAACAACGATTACCTAAAATCTGAATTAACAGAAACTCGCATATCAAAATACCTACCTCGTAAGTAAATTTCGGTTCGGCGATAGAACGTTTCTCCAAGTAGGCAATACACTCGTCCATCATCGCCGGAAGTCGCTCTTGTTCGTTCATGGCAGGAACAACGACTGTAAGGTAGATCGAAGAATTCGAATGGCGCGGTCCCTTCCAATCGCCGGCGGCTGCATCTTCACGAAACAAATTCGGGAAACGTTCTGAAGACACCCCGCTTGGGTGATACAGAAACCGAGGCTCCAAGAACTCTCTTCGAGTTCGTTTCGGCCATGGCGTTAGAAGGTGAAGGCTGCAATAGAGAAGGTTAGCAAATGAAATACCACACATACAGCATACCTCAAAAGAGCCACTATTGCAAGAGCGGCGCAACCCAGAAGAGCCACCAAGAGTAGAAGGACAATATACATCGGAAAACCGATTTCTTGGGAGAACGAAAAGTTTGTGCCGATCCTTCGTCGGCATACACAAAAACCACGTTATTATGACAAAACACAGTTAAGAATATTAACTTGCGAGGCAAGTCGTTTCGGGACCCTAATCTTGTTGAAAATAATGGACAACTCGAAAGATTTCCGTGAATTTCCAAAGCACATTTTAAGCTCTTCATATCAGCTATTTCAACTCTTC
Organism: Steinernema scapterisci; assembly: GCA_000757745.1. Lineage (NCBI taxonomy): Eukaryota > Metazoa > Nematoda > Chromadorea > Rhabditida > Steinernematidae > Steinernema > Steinernema scapterisci. The sequence goes on from KN167836.1 coordinate 137,432, forward strand.
ATATACAAATGAATTGACAGCGGAGTGCTTGTGTCTGTTTTATCAATGTATTTGGAACAGCTTGCCTTGCAATTTCAGACTATCCATCTTCCGAGATGCTTTCTTCGGATTCACCTGGATTCACTCTCTTCAGTTCCTCTTTCAAACTTGCCAGAAGTCGCTCACGGGCGCCCAAATGGTTGTGTGTCAGCTCCAGAACTTTCGGAACAAAAGGGGCCTCTGGAATATTGCTCTTCTTTGCTTCGAAGGTGATAATCTTAACACAGTTTCCCATCGCTGCTTCTTCTGAAGTAAGATTTCAGAGAATCAGTCTATCTAAACATTAATTACCTTCGAAAGAAGGGATACCGCTGGCCGGCGGAGTACGAACTAATATGGAACATTTGCTGGAACTGATCTGTTCGCTGTGGGTGGACTGGGCGTCATCTTCCTGGAAAAACAATTCTAACTGCACAATCTCGTTCCCTCTTTCTCACCTCATACGAGCGTTCCAAATGAAGATCAAGAGAAACACTTCGAGTGGGTTTGCTTTCTAGGATATCTGCCGGTATCAGAGATTCACTTTCAGTAGAGACCACTTTGACATTCCTAAATGTAAACATACGAGAGCAATCCTGAGGTCAAACCAACTTCGATTGCTTTACAGAGGCTGAATTCAAATGGTGACGTCGGCTGGATTTCTCACTCCCTCTATCTCTTGAATCAGAAATCACCTGTACCAAACAAGTCACGGGCGTAGGTGAGGCAGCCGTTAAACGTTTTGTAGCATCTTTGGATTTCGGTTTCAAACTTCCCTTTGTGGACGTGTAGAATCCTTCTTCTTCGAGAACGCGTTTCTGCTCCCGATTCTTTCTTCTCGATTCTTCCTCTTTTTCAATAGCCAAAAGACGGCTGTCATGGTTCATTTTGATGGTCGAGATCTCCAAGCATATCTGCTCCATGGGCGCCGGGTCCGGCGGATGACAGCGGCGAGGGTCGATCACCGAAACCACCGACGAAAGACACTGGGCGAAAGGTTGGAGTCGTCGAGCAGCAGCTGTGGCCCGCTTGGCCATTTGGAGAAGATGGCTATTCTCTTCCATCTAAAAATACTGGATCAACGTGATAACTTAATGGACGTATACCTTCTCTCGAAACAAAATTTGTTGGCGCCTGATTCGGTCCAGTTGTTCTTGCCATAGTTCTTGAAGTTGCGGTTGGACCTCGGCGATTCGATCAGCGTTTGATATCAGCTTCGCTTCCAAGTTCTCACTCCTTAAATATCGCAATTAATGGGCAACCAGCTCTTCCCGTACGTGTGAATTAGTTCCTCCACAAAATCAGTATTGAGCAACTGTCGCCTTAAGGTGAGATCTTTTTGCGCCTCTTGCACTGACTTGCTGACATCGACCATCTCGGAAGTAAGCTGCTTTAATGGCGCATCGACTTGCACGAAAAGTTCTCCGAAAGCACCAGCCAGATCTACGATCAACTGATATTTAGAAATTGCCGAATTCGATGGAAGAAGTTCATTTCTACGTTTCACGTATCCGCTCGATGAAATCCTAGGCGATGCTGTGCCACTTGAACTCTTAGGAGAATCCGAGTGGTCGTTTTGGGTTACAAGATTGGAGTTCAGCAGCAGCGAAGACCATCCCAAGACAGATTCCAGTGAACGCGCAAATTCGGCTCGGCAATTGAAGGAAGTGAAGTCCGCGGAGCATTGGATTTTGTCAAACTCAGTTGTGGACAGCGCTTGGATTCGCCTGGACAATTCGCCGTACCAATGGAGGAAATCAATCTTTGATGCTGACGAGCAAAAAATCGAGGAACAGAGCAGGTAAAGCTTAATTGGAACCTGGAATACATGCCTATTAGAAGAAAGAAAGTACGTTCGAGCTTACATGAGAAATTAAGAGAGAATTTAGATTGGAGATTAAGACCTTTTCCCGGGCCTTGCGTTCCTTCTCCACCTTCGCAATGAGCTGATCTTGAACCGTGACCAACTTTTCAGTCAGTTCTGTACATGTGGTCCTTATCCTTGATCTTCATTAAATCTTAGTTCAACTACAGTATAACTTACTCGCTGATCAAATCTTGACAGTTAGAACTGATCTCACGGATAAAACGTCGGCGCACCTCGATATGTTCGCGGAGTTCATCTTGTACTCCTCTAAGCTTCAACGTAGCCTTCTCGAGCTTCTCCACCTGACAGGTATGAGCTGAGTCTATGTTGACCAAATTATGCCTAAAATATCTCTTAATACACTTTCAAAACATCTTCACGTTTACCTGGAATCTAGCGCTACGGAATTAAAGCATTCGATGCATACGAGCATGCGTGAATCCAATGAATAGAGGATGAACGGCTCGTTGTGCTTGGAGCAAATCATCCTTCCTCGCACTCTACCGCGTTCTTCGAGGAGCACAATCCTGTGAGCAGCAAACATTTTGGCCTAAAATATTATAATAAACATAGCAGAACAAAACCCATATACAAAAATAGAATCAATCCATACCTGGTGTGTATTCATCTTGCAGAGATTGCAAAGAGGCTGTTGACATGTTTCGCAGAAATGCATGGGGAGGGTAACTTGGTCACAATTAGCGCAAACATCCGACTGTTCCTTTGACGAGTCGATCAGGAACGACAGAATACTGTCCGCCTTTAATTCGGCCTGGGGACAGTCGATTGCTACTCTGCAGAGTGGGCATTCCGAAGTGACGCACTTACGACAAAAACTATGATGGCACGTCAGCCTCACTGGTTCCTCCATTTCCTCCCGGCACACGAAACATTCCAGCGGATTTCCATGAAAATCGGCTGCTTCTTCGGCAAACGATTCTGCCATCTTCCACGCTGTTAAAACTTCATCTTCGATAAATCTTGGCTACTGAAGATATAGAGTGTGTTAGCTTCAGATCAATGTTACACATCGCATGTATGAATCCAGAGCCAACTGCTTACAAATAAGTAGCTTTGCAAAACAAGTCCGTTTTATTAAAACAAAACAGTAAAATACAAACAAAGTTACCCCGCACGAAAATAAATATAATTACAATCAAGAGTCCACCAGCAAGATACGGGTGAAAAGTCACGATCATATCAATTTCAGCTCCAAAAGTAGCGGCGAGGATTACAGGCGGCTAGTCGATGAGCTTCTTAGTCTTGAAGTATTTGCGGAGGTAGAGCACCTGCCAGGTGGCAAGGCCGATGAGGCACACCATGGAGAAGATGGACAGGTACAGTACGCGGCTGTTCGTGGATTCTAAAGGCATGCCAGTGTTCATGAACTAGATCTCCAAATTCCGATTCTCACCATTGGTGCTTCGCATTTCCTCTTCACGCTTGCGCATGTAAGCGAAGTCGTTGACGATGGACTCCGAGAGATCTTCCAGCCTGCGAAGTTCGACTTCAAGAGGCTTCAGCTTTTCGGCCTTTGCGATATCTTCGTAGTTTTTAGCTTCAACTCCGTGCTTCAGAAGCAGAGAAACTTCGCGATCTGCGCCGTGCTGACCGGCGGGGATGTGGGATGAGATGCAGATTTCGAAAATGTCGTATTCGTCGGCAGTGAAGGCGAATTTTCCCTTCGTTTCGTGGAAATTCTCGCGTTTGTAAAGGGTGTGCCCACGGGTATCAGTGACCTGAAACAAAAGCAGTCCTGCTTCTGATTCTTGGGAAACTTACATGGACACTGGAAGTGTATCCGATTCCCTCGGACAACTCATATTCACCAGTCATCACCACATTCTTGTGGATTTCCTCCTTAAGGCACTTCTTTCCGTTAGCTGGAACGTGAAATCGGAGAGCGGAAGAAAGGCCCACAAGCAGAATGAGGGCGCAAATGCCTCTTGACAGGCACATAATGGTCAAACTGCAAATAAAAATGGGTCTCAGAAACCAAAATCACAAATTAAATGGTCATAGTTACATGAATATAAATCGCGGAATCACGAGAAATGAACGGAAATGTATATACGGAAATGATTCCAGCGAGAACGAACAGAAAGAATGTCAGGATCGTTTCGAATAAAACGACGCGAGACGCGAACTGATCGCGGCGTCGACACCAACGTGGAGAGGGGTGCGTGCGTCCACGTGGACGTGATACAATTCGATAATTCGTCCCACCGATTTGAATTTCTGCTGGCATGTTAGATTGCGTCATTTCAACTTCCGCGCATCATTTTCACTATTAAAATGCGTCAGCATGCGTTAAACAACATAATAGTTCTTTCGCAAAATAACCCAAATCGAACGACGCGCAAAAATGTATCACAATGCAAGGTCGTTGTGAGAGTTTTATGTTTTGGTTTCTTGCTTGCACGGAATACTCGGAGTTGGATTTTATTGGTTAAGATTGCGAGGCATCATATAGAATTGTATTAACAGCCAAAAATTACAATAAACTACATACTCTTATTGCTTCTATTAACAAACGAAGACTTGAATCGATAAGTGACATTGATCCTAAATGAGAAGGAAAGAGAGGGAGTATAGGAATCTGGAATGACCGAAGCAAGTACACAAAGAAACACGCCATAATCAAGTATGCCATGATGACAATCTGGCAAAGAGACGAAAATTTACATATCACAATTACGGGTCAAAAGGAGTCGATTGCGCACTACGGGATCTCTTGAGCCTCTAGTCGAAAAAGCGGCGGTTGGGGTTGATTCCAAACAATGCAGTACGCATTTGAGGCACCTTAAAGTGAAAAATGATTAGAAAAGGTTTGACAAGAAGACATACGATTTGCCCAGCGATCAGGTCAAGACGGGATTCGAGGGTGGAGGAAACCAAGATTTTTCCGGCCATGGCAGAGACGACGACTCCTCCGGCACTGTCGGCGGACAGGTAGTGCTCCTTGTCGATGTGGACCTTGCAGGAGTTGCCCCAAACCTTTTGGAGCTCGTCAAGGCACTCGGGAAGCAAGTCGTTGACGAGGGCTTCGTCCTTTTGGCGGCAGCGAAGGACGACGTCCTTCTCAAGCAGCTGGAAGAGGGCCTAAATTAATCACGTGAAGATACTGAAACAGCTATTTCGGAACGTACCTGCATAATGAGTCCCTTGAGGATGGAAGGGTAGCGCTGGGTGTCGGCGGAGATGCGGGAGAGGTTGGCGCGGGCTTCATCGAGGACGTTGTTCAAATGGTCTTCGCGAGCCTTGAGGCACTTCAGACGGCCCTGGTTAAGCATATTGGAGCTCTGGATCTTGCGCTGGAGCTCGACCTGCTTCTCCTTCTTCTCGTAGTATTCGAGAATCTTGGTGCGCTGCTGCTGCACGAGACGCCCCTTCTCAATGTTGAATTCTTCTTCAGCCTTGGCGTCGATTTCTTCTGCCTTCTCATTGGCTTCCTGCTCGATGAATGCCATCATGTGGCTGAGCTGCTTCTGGACGTCATTGTCGGAGATTCCCATGGCGGCAGAGGTGATCGGTTTCCACAAACTAAAACAAGACGAACATGGATTAAAGGCAGTTCGAGATTCCGAGAGTGGGAAAAGTTGTCAAAGAAAATCAATCACGAAAATTGCACGCGCCATCTCCGCTTTGGGACCACGTCTGGAGAGTACACACAAGGACGCACTTCGACGGATATACCATGTGAGGTTCAAACAAGAGATAACTATGCGCAGAAACGGAAAATCTGGGGTGATGTCGTTGGTTTATGAGGAGGGAGCGACGCGAGCGAATTGCGATTCGCGTTGGTTCGGCGGCGATCGACGAAGAACCGAAGATCAGCTCGCCGGTCTCTCGAGGTGAAGCGTGCGGTAAACTTCACCCGTTCGGTGCGGTGACCGTAGTGATGTTGCCATGTAGGAAGTTCTTCCAATGAGAAGAGATCACTGGGATGATGCTGACTGGGGCTCTCAGGCGGGTATATAAATGGCACCTTTGGGTCGGACTTAGGAACGCAAGATCGACACGGGGACCAAGAGCCGAACCGACGCGAACCGTCGATCAATCATCGATTGGTTTTTCTGCCTCCGCACTGGGCAGCCGCTCGTCCTTCCTCCGCCGATGCCCGTGAAGAGGAGCAGAAACGTGCGAAGCAAGTGAAACAGCGCGTACCAAAGAATCAGCGAGACTCACAGAAGCAGTTCCAGAACCGAAGCGAACAGCGCCAAACAACTTGCTTTGAACCGCTTTACTCCAGAATCATTCGATGAGCTTCTTTCTTCCAGCCTTCGTTCTCCGTTTCACCTGGCTCGATCGGTTTTTCTGAAGAATAGCTTGAATCACCTGAGCACTGACTATATCTTGATTTTCCGTGATGATGAAATCGTTTTATATAGAAACACGTTTCAGCTCTGTTACTGGCTTTTCACTATATCCGACATTCCAAAAACAGGCTAACGTCCATGTTCGTTCCACTGCTGAGAATCCATTCAGTTTTTGATTGTGCCTTCTTTTTGCGTTATAGAGGGACAGCCGCCGCGTATAGCATGTTGCGGCTGCATTTTAACCCGTTACGACGGCCATCGGCGATAGCGTTTTGTTTACGCGCCCGCTACGCAGTTAGTCGCTCTTATCAGGCGATTTCTCTATGCCACGACCGTTCTTGACTGCCACAAGAGTGCATTCCCCACTTCTTTAATTGTTCATATATTGTTTTCTATCAGCCATTTCGCGACGACTATCCCTTCCAGCGCGTTTCAAAAACGGGAGAAGCGCAATTACTTCGTTTTACCGTGTTTCAACCATTAAAAGCGGATTTGTTGTTCAGTTACAGATTTGTTCCACTCTTAGCTCCAAAAGCAAAATGGTTAACAATCAAGAGACGTATGCCAACGGGAACAGATTGCAGAATCGAAAGCAGCCTCAAATTATTCCCGATGTACGAATGGCCCAAAATCTGCGTGCTTTATCTGATTTTGTTTTAGTCAATGGATGAAATTGTCAACGAAACGATTGAACCCAAGCATATGAAGGGAACATCGAACAAATGGATCAGTATTACACATTACCAGTTCTCCGAAAGAGTGAGTGATGAAAGGTTTCTGATAATTAAGATTTATTCAGATCGCTGGTTTCGAAGGCATTCCGTCATTGATAGCCGTCGATGGACTTTTCGACCCTTCGGCGCCCAATCGTTTTAGCCTCTCAGCGTGTGGAACTGTGAGTAGTTCTCCCAAAGCAGTCCAAGTGCGAAGGGAAGTCGGATGCGGATGTCACCTGAAGAAGAAGAGCGACGGTACAGTTACCGTCACTAATGCTTCGGACGCTTCGATCTTTGTCCAGTGTCCTCTAAAGAACGTAAGCGCTCCGGAAACAGTCTACAAACTGCGTAAAAACGATTCTATGGTAATTCACGACAAGCAGAAATTTGAGGAAATCCTGAAAACGACACTGAAGGAGGCGGATAACGTCCGAGCGGCCCTGTACGACCTAGTGAACAAGTGCAGAGTTCGTATCTCGTTTGTGAAAGGCTTTGGAGAATCGTACGAACGCCGACCGAAGGTCACGGATGTGCCCTGTTGGGTCGAAATCAGCTTTGTTGGCACCCTGAAAGAACTTGACGAGCAGATTATGAAAGCAGCGGACGCGGAAATCATTTCGAGTTTCACTTGAAGCTCACCCTTATTATGAGTAGATCTCACAACTCTCAGATCTTCAATATTACTGTCTGCTTTCCGATAGGTCCAAATTAGTCGCGATGAACATTACCACAATTGTAAATAGCGGTCTTACTTCAATTCTTAAATGATTCTTCGTGTTTGTAAACGTTCATCAATACAGTACACTTATAGAAACACGTAGTTTACATTAAATCACATCAAAGTTAGTTCTGGTTTCGCTTTTTCAGCTGGTCGAATCTGCGTGCAAGATCGTCGAAATCCAAATCTCCAGATTCTCCGCTTCCGGGAGGATGGTTGACGCCGGGCCCACTGTGGGTTCCTGGTCTTGGATCCGGTTCGATGAAGTCATAGTCGTCAGGGAAGTTGCTAGGCGGTTCGGGCAACGTGGGAAAATCTAAATCTTTCCGTTCACACCCTTGTGTAACTAAATTAGGATCGAATACCAATTGGAGCCATCTTGGGAGGCAGCGAAGCCGGTGGAGCCGATGGAACTCCGGGATTGGGGTTGAAAGGAATCTTCATTTCGCCGTCCCCGAACTGGAATAAGTGATTAACATTCAACAAAACATAATTATCGCCTACGTTTTGGCTCAAACGAGGATAGTTGAAAGCTTCAGATGGGTTTGAAGGAGGAGCACTGTGATTGGGCGAAGGGATCTGTGGAAGCACAAATCCTCCTCCACCACCTCCGACTGAAACGAGCAAAAGAGGTTTATAAATTGAAAAAGTTAAAATTACAGTTGTGAGGAGGAGGTCCGGGCGGACCTGGGTAATTGTTGGGAGGTGGAGGAGGAAAGTTCGCCGGATTGTTGCTGTTATCCTCGGGGCGCCATCCAATGTCCTGGTTAGATTGAGGATTTGCTTGATTCTTGAAATCAATTAACATTTGTTCAGCTGCGGCAACTTCGTCCTCGCGCATTACGTCGGCGTCCGGAGTGAACGGGATTCCAGCACTCCTAGCAATCTCAATCAGGTATCTGAACCACGTAAGCAGGATGATTATAAAGTCAGCTACTTACCTTTCCACGAGTACTTTGTTTGGCGCACTAACGCTGAGCTTGCTTACCAACTTCGGGCTGACCTTAGCCGGGTACTCTAATTGGTTGGAACGGGCAGCTTCAGCGAAAGGCTTACCGTATTTCACGGTTAACTGATCACTAATGATCTAAAAGATTGACTTCTTTATATAAAGCTCCACAATTTTTCTTACTTTAAATTCAGAGATATCCGTGACAACGCGAGGAGCAGCCCAGAGGATGCTAATGACGGCCTCCGCTATTCCATCGTCCAAATTCCTGAAAAGTAAATCATTATGAAAGATTTTTTTTATGAAGCTTACTTCATTTGCTGGATAAGACCAAACCTCGCCAGGAGGAGATCACAGAACATCTCCAAAAGTTCATAGGCTTCAACGAGGAAATCCTCGCGGATGATGTGCTCTACGCGGATACGAGCACGGTCTTCCTTATGAGCTAAATTGAAAACATCAACAAAAGCTCAAATCGTTACAGTGCGGATACCAGTTATGAAATCGGCAATTTCAGTTCGAGCTTTCAGCGCCAATTCGGTTTTCTTCTTCTGCACCAATTTCAATCGGTTGATTGCCACGCGTAGATTAGTCTTCAGCTTACTATATTGCTGCGAGCCCCACGAGAGGGACATTTTGGAGTTCTGGAGGTCTCTGAAACCCTAGAAACTTACTAAAAGATATGTATAGTAAATCATAGAGCGACTATTCAAAAAGGTGCACACGAGTGGAGAGCGAAAAGTTGAGAAAACTCTAGGCGATCCCAGTTGAGCATAAACAGGTATACGCAGCGAAATGGCGCGGAGCTCAACGACGTCATGCACGGCAAATCGTTGTTATAAGCACAATGCGTCATCGTTGCGATGATAAGCAGATGTCGAAATAGTGGAGAAATCGCAGGGCGTAGCCGTCTGTCGTGGTCCTTTCGTCAGCTTCAGCACTATTAGGAGCAAAAGGAGCGCACGCCCATCTCCGAGTTGCCGGTGACTCAGCAGACAAAACGAGACAGACAATTCTTGTCTCGCCGCGAATGCGGCGGCGGCGATTTTTGTTACTTTACGCGATATAAACGCGTTTACGCGATATAAAGGCATCCCGGGGGACGCCGGCATTGGTGGTCGAAGGACTCATTAGGTTTTCCTCTGGTCCCCGATATCGATTTCCCCCGCGGAACAATAACGCTCGATCAAATGTGTGAGCGGCGGTGCGCGGTGCGCGGTTCGTGAAATTCGAAATGTTTTCATTCTCGCTCATCGACGCTCCTACGTTTCTGTCAAGTTACAAGAATTCAGAAGTTCAGAACAGTTCCAAAGCTCATCATCGCGAAATCGCGCCTGTGAAATATATTGTTTTTTATTTTTGAAAATTTGCATGCGACTTTCATTTATATCGTATCTTGAAATTTCAGATAAATTTCAAAGCGCCATGGGAATATTCGGACTTGGTAAGAAGCCAGATCCTAAGGAAGCCGTCCGGGAAATGCAACGTAAAATGCGCGGTGAAATGCGGCAGCTTGATCGTCAGGTAGTTTGTTCTATGTGACTGATTGGGATAACTTGAAACTTCAGATTCACGCGATTGAACGAGAAGAACTGAAAGTCCAGAAGCAGATCAAGGATGCCGCGAAGAAGGGTGATCGCGATGTGTGCGTCATCCTTGCCAAATCCATTTTGCAGTCTCGAAAGGCCGTAAGCAAGATCCACGTTTCCAAGGCACAGATCAACTCCGTCATTATGTGCATGCAGCAGCAATTGTCCGCCATGAGGATGGCAGGATCGATTCAACAGTCCACTGAGGTAATGAAGGCCATGCAGCAGCTGATCAAAGTTCCGGAAATCATGAAGACGATGAGAGAAATGGCTCAAGAAATGACCAAAGTAGGAATTATCGAAGAAATGATCGAGGATACAATGGAGGTGAGATTGAATTTGGGAAAAGTTTGGGATTTGTGGGGATGCTGGTTCTGATTAGAAAGGTTTTGGTTGACTACCGATTTTTTCTTAGATGATGGAGCCAGAAGAGCTGGAGGAGGAAGCCCAACAGGAAGTAGATAAGGTGCTTTGGGAAATCACCGCTGGTGAGCTCGGAAAAGCTCCCGCTGCCATCGTCGACACGATTGCGGACGATCACGAACGGGAGGCAGACGCTGCGGAAGTGAACTTTGACGATATGAAGGATCGTCTGGAACAGCTCAGATCATGAAGAGATCTCGGAATCCCTACGTTGTGCTAATATATGCCTGAGAATTGTATATAGTGTACATGATCGGAAGTCAAATAAACTGAAATTTAGACGTCGGGTAAGGGTAAGCAGGCTTGTTGGTTTTTCAGCCCATCGTTTACTTGTTTACTTTTGTTCAGCTTGCTGAATGGTTTAAACTTATGTTTTTAGGTATTTTGAGTATGGAGTGGCTTATTGGAAACGAACATAGAAATCGTTGGATTGATGTCGACCCGAATTCCGTGGAGCTAATCGAAGGACCCGATGCGTTCTACCGATTGGTTACAGTATGGTCTTCGTTTACGCTACCAAATTTTCATTGCCATTTTTTAAGGAGAGTGTTAAGGAAGCGCAGAACAGGATTTGCTTATCTACGTTATACCTTGGTACTGGTAAGCTAGAGAAAGAGTTGGTTAGTAGAAAAAAGCGACGAATTTACTCAATTCCATGCCTACAATTTAAGGTTCGTGGACTAAACAATGTGCTCACTAACAGGCCAGGGCTCCATGTGACCATTCTTATGGATTACTTGCGGGGAACGAGGGGAAATGGCTCTACCGGAATGCTACAAGAAACAGCTGGATTTTCGAACGCCGAGGTTTGAACATAACTGCTTATGTCTAACTGTAGATTTTCAGATCTGTTTGTATCACACTCCGCAACTGCGAGGTGTTCTGAAAAAGATTCTCGGTGAGCGAACGAACGAAATCATTGGTCTTCAACACATGAAGATCTACGTTTTCGACGACTCTGTCCTCATAAGCGGGTATGTCCAAGGAACCTTTTAGTTCTCCTGTTTTAAGTTTGTGAGTTTCAGTGCGAATCTTTCGGAAACATACTTTACGGATCGACAAGATCGCTATGTTCTTATCCGAAATAACAAAATTTTGGCTGACTTTTTCCACGAGCTGGTTGCCGCCGTTTCTTCATGCTCTTTCAAACTTCAGTCGGATAGTACTATCAAACTCCACAACGAGTGCGCGATTCATCCATTCGTCGGTATGGTGGCGTAAAAAACATCGCTTAAGGTTCCTTTTCAGGCGACGAGAAAGAATACCGTAATCTTGTACGGCGACGCGTATCGGAAGTAATCTTGAAATTTACACAAGAGTCGAATAGTTCGTTCAAATCCTGCACTCAGGTATATCCTCTTGTTCAGATGGGACCTTTTGGAATTAACCAAGAGTTCGATTTGATGCAGAGGTTGTTTGCGAGAAAAGTGAGCTCTGCATTTTTGTTCCATCTTCAACTCGCTAATTAGGATCCACTGATGGATATGTCAATCGCTTCGGGATATTTCAATCTGACTGATGAGTACTCGGACATTATTGCCAAGGAAGGCGATTATTCCCTCAACGTGGTTTTCGCATCGCCACAAGCAAACGGATTCTTTAACGGTGCTGCTCTTTCTGGATTTATTCCTCTGGTTTATGTAGACGTATCCCAACTGTTTTACAACAAGTTGAGAGATAAACCCGTGAAACTCTTTGAATACAAGCGTGACGGTTGGAGTTTTCATGCCAAAGGAATCTGGCTGAACTACCCAGGAAAATCAGAAGATTACGCTGCCACGCTTTTTGGATCTTCGAATCTCGGTGCGTTTTGTTAATGCAAAAGGATATTTACGGCGGGATATTTGTTTTTAGGATACCGCTCGGTGCATCGAGACATTGAAGCCCAGGTGTTATTGGTTACGAAAGATCAACATCTCAAACAACGTCTTATAGAAGAAAAGAACAGATTGTTTGAATTTAGCTCAGTCGTGGAAACAGCTACCTTCAGAAGAGTCGACCATCAAATTCCGCACTGGGTGCGGATGTTCTCCAGATGCTTCCGGAACTTTTTCTAGCCACTGGCTGCTCATTTAGGATCTTGTTATGTTATTATTGTTAAAAGTTTTAATATCTGTTTATGAGTTTGAACGCTTATTCGAATCGTTTGTTCGGGAGCTGTATTTTGTTGATTATTTTGTTGACTATAGTGTAATCAGTTTTTCAATAGTATTTAGTGTTATAGTTATGGTGCTTCTACCCGGAATGGCCATTGGAGGGGTGTTGGCTTACATGGGGAGACCGAGGAATGCTCGGCCCATGTTCGCTGGGGCCCGTTGGCTTGCCCAACGAAACATCGCAAGTAGTCAGCGGCTTCATCGTCGGCATCGGATCGCCAACAAAGAAAATCCTCACGAGCATGACGTAGTGTTGGAACGTATTGGAGGAACTTCCATTAGGCATCTCTCCACAAACACTGAACCGATCGCTAGGAGAGCTGAGGGGATGACTTGGTACGGTCAAATAGTTTCCAAATTGATAGGGAATTCGTTTCCAGGGTACCCGTCTATCGTTTTGGTGGAATACGAGCCGGCGCGTTGATCGCCCGAGCAAAACTTGTCCAAACCATCTTCAGTGCCATGTTGCTACCGTATACTGCGTACCAGTACAGCATTGATGCAATGAGCTATAATTTGTTTATGTGTTCTACGGGTGCCGCCATCACAGCTCCCATCGTTCTTTTGATGTTCAGCAGGTAAACAACTCTTGTGGGTCTGATCTATTGCTTGTGTAATTTAAGGTACTTCAACCGTTTGATCGGCGTGATTGCTATGACTGAGAATGAACAATTTGTGCGGATTGGATTCCTGTCGTTCTGGGGTTCTAGAAGAAACCGTTTGTTGGAACTGGACGATGCCATACCTATAGGCGAAGTTCAAGAAATCACCAAATCCAAAGATGCGCTAGTCAAATTCATGCAATACTCCAGGTTTCAGCACTTGTGCAACCTGAATAATTTATATTTTTACAGAGAAGATTTCTTGTACTTGCCCACCAGGAATGTGGAAATCGTGGATCGTGAAAAAGCGGAGCTTTTGTTCGGGTCACTCGAATATTTCACTGAAGCGGAAACTGAGGACGATGTCCAGAGGAAGAAGAAAACGGAATAGCTACCGTATACTATCATGTTGTGGCGCCATTTAGATTTTGATCTCGCGTATCTCCCACTAGGATTCTGCTAATTTTTCTTTCTGTTATGAAAATTTATATTCAATTACAAATGCATAATTGTTTACGAGCAGCTCGAGCATCGCATGACTGAAGGGATGTGTGCAGGCAGCGTTCGCACCTAGAAAGGCGTCCTAATCCCCAAGGTTTTCCCACATGCGTCGATAGGACACGCGAGCACCTTCGTTACTGCTGCTATTAGCGCTCTTTGGGCACCTTTACCTATTGACAAAACACTGGCGGGATTAATCGTCTCTCCGACCGCGTATCTCCATAGAAACCCTCGAAGAGCAGCATCTTCCCCAAGTGCCGAGCCCACGCGCCTCTTCTCCATCTCGATGAACTCCAGCAACTCCTTCAACGTCGAACGTCTCCACGGTTTGATAAGCGGAGTGGAGTTGAAGCTGGACGACCTCCGCCAGACGATAGAGGGTATTCTTCTTAATTTGGATCTTCAGCAACATGCTCCATGGTTCGCAGTGTCTTCTTGTCAAGTCACCACTTTCTTTAAGGCCTGAAATCTTAGATAAATTCAAATCGGCCACGCATGATCTCGCTGCCGTTCAAACGATGACCAGGCGAGGCGGATTCTTCCCATCGGCCGACGATGGAAGCGATTTCTTGAGGCGTCAAGTGGTAGTCCCGAGAAGCATCCGCCCCGATGTAGATCCTGATCTAGTGGTTTGTCCCATTCCAATCTGAAAAATAAGATATTAATTCAAGGAAATCACCCAAGGGCGTTTAGCAGTTTTCGACCATGACGCCTTGCCGCTTTACATGAGAACGAAACACAACCTGGAAACCGAAACGGATGAACAGAAGATCGAGGCGGCTTTCACTGGCGAAGATAGGGCCTATCGTCAGGTGAGAAGCTTTAAATGAGCATAAGAATCGTGAATTCAGATGGCATTAATGTCGAAAACCATTGAGCAGCTAGTGATGTATCTGAACGAGCAGCCCTCGACATCTACGACCTTCACGTTGAGCCGGGCACAACACATTAACAAAACAACCACTGAGAGGCTTGCACGGGCGATAAATAACGGAGAGGGGAAGTCGAAGCGAATTGAATTAAACTAATAAGACTTTTTTAGGATTGGAGCCGGTGCGCACGAGTCTCAGCCACGACTATGCTTCAAGAACGTCGGGGATCGGGAGGCCTTGACTATGAAAGATATAACAATAATACTATAATTGGTCTTACAGCGATTTCCATGTCAAATTTTGTGTTTGTACTGTCAGTAAATGTGTGAATGTGAATCGAAACTCGGTAAATTAGTGAATTTCGGGTAATCCAGGCGATTTCACGCGGGCCGATCATGTCACTCATTGACCCCCAGAAGATCGGCCAGGCCATCAGCAATATCGATAAGAAGGTCGAGGAGCTGCGGAGCACCGCGGAGCAGCTGCTCCAACTTCTGGATTACAACGAGAAGGTAAAATGGTAAGAAATTCTGATATTTATTGCATCTGTACCATACATATGCTTTCAGGCAAGATATGCTGGACAAATTCTCTTCTTTGGCAGGTGGAATGAATCAGGTTCAAACCATGATCAAGAAGTCGGCGCTAACGGCCGGGCACGACGATTACGGAGCGTTCCTCAGGCAGCATTTGGTCGTCCCACAGAAGCTGAATCCGGATTTTGACCAGAGTTTGGCTGTGAGTTATTTTCAGCGTTCAGTGCTTATTTATGGAGTAGATCCTTTCAGGAAGTAGATAATTTTGTATTTTTTGTGAAAGGGAAAATTGAACTTTTTGCGATTTTTCATGGTTTATTCTAGTGGAGCGTTTTATAATGACAATATTGCAGGCTATGACCCAAGGACGTGTACACGTTTGGAATCACGACACACTTCCTGACTATATGCGAACGAAACTGAATCCTGAAGTTGAAGCGGACGAAAACAGCATAGACTCGACAAAGTCCGCAGATCAGATTGGAAGACAGGTGAGCTGAGGCGAATGTGGCATGAACTCCTTTCCGCTTTCAGATAAACCAGATGACCAAACACATCGATTTGATACTCAATACGATGACTGAGCACAGTCGGCAGGCCGACGAAAGGTTTCAAGCAAAACAAACGTTTAACTCGACAGAAACATCGAAGCTAGTGCGTGGAATAATGAACGGTGAGAATCTGAAACCTCCTCGAGGATCCTCGAGCGGCGATTCGTCCAATCGCACTTCCGCATCCAATGGGTCCGCCAGCAACCAGCCAGGATCGGTGAACCCACCACAAAGACGGTGAATGGATATTGATAAGCTTGTGAAAGCGACGTTGTACATTGTAACTTGAATTTTACATATAATAAAACACTTGAGTCAAATGCCTTTCAAAGGTTTTTGTTTAGGCTATCAATAAACCACAAGATCGAAAAAGGCAAGTGACGCTTACGATTATCGATCCGAATCATTCAATGCGTCCTTTCACGATTGTTACAGCATGATATTCCACTAGAAGTCCTTCCCCGCGGTTCTATCGTTCCGAAACCATTCGTTGTACATTCGTTTGGGTTTTCACCCAACAGTTGTCATTTTTTGCAATGTCCAAACATCTTGTTGAGCTGGACTTCCTTAAGCGCTTTCATATCAGCAGGAAATACGGATTCCTTTTGGAAAACCCCGATCGGGCGCTGCCGGAGCCTTATACAATCTGGCAAGAAGTAGCAGGCATGAATAATAATATCTAGATGCTTATAATGAAAATTTCTAGATGAAATTCCGAAGCTTATTGAGAGTCGGTCGCTCGAAGACAGGATAAGCTTGATGCCGGTACTTCACATTGACGGGCTTCGGACTCACCGGCAGCACCGATTAGCGCATATAGTTCTATGCACTCTTTCGAGTGCCTATGTTTGGAAGAACGCAGATGAGGTACAATTTTGTAGCGAAAGGTGGGTATGCTTTCTTTCAGCCAAAAATGAAGCTGTGTCAGTCGGTCGCTGTACCGTTATATGAAATCAGTCAAATTCTGGACATTCCTCCCATTCCTACGCACGCTTCCGCATGCCTTGCAAATTGGGCGAAGATCAATTCCGACGAAGAATGGAGCGCTGAAAACTTGGATATTATTTCCTTCAGGTTCCGGAATGGACGTGGAAATGCTTGGTTCTTTGTCAACACTGCTCAGGTTTGTTGAAGTTTCCTAATTTTTCTAGAAATATTGTCCAGATTGAAAAGAATCTCGCAGCGGCGATTGTTGCTATCGCGAGCCTAACTGATAAAAAAGAAAACGGCGGAATAATATTCAATCACGAATACCAAGATTGCTTTGAGATAATTAAGGACGGTCTTTCGGCCGCTGGAGACACTATTGGAGTGAGAGATGTTACAAAAATGAACAATTCATAGCTTTCGTTTCGGAACTTTAAAAATCATCTTGCGACGGATGAATTTTATCATGGCTTTCGACGCTTTATGACTGGGTACACCAATGGACCATTCAAGGATCAAGGAGGTCTTATTTTCGAAGGTTAGTGACAGAAACAAGGCGTGAATGTTTACCGGGTAGTGATTCAGGACTCGAGCATCTTGGACCGCTGCCTATCAACGGAGCTTCAGCGGCGCAGAGTCCAACAATTCAAACTGTTGACGCGTTTTTGAAGATTTCTCACAAAGGTAAGTATATTGTTTTCATATTCAAAGTCCGTAACATATCTGACTATATTTTTAGCGGATTCTAACATATTTCTGATGGAGCAGCGTGACTTTATGCTCAGGCCCCACAGGAAGTTCATAGAGTGGGTAGAAAAAAATGCAAGCGACGATGTAAAACATATTCCGGGATACGATGAAGTTGTGGCGGCGCTGTGCGTTTTTCGCAATCTTCATATCCGATTGGTTAGCTTTTGTTCTGTATATAGTATGTACTTTAAATATTATTGTTTAAGGTAGCTTCATATATCATCACCGCGAAAAAAAGGAATAGTGCAACCCATGGAACCGGCGGAACATCGTTTATGCTCTTTCTCAAAGACGTTCGGGACGATTGTCGCTGCTAATTAATGTGTGTTTTGCTCGACGCGGCGATGCGGAAAGTTGCGTATATACTCGAAGAATGCTTCAATAAAAGGAATCGGCGTATTTGAAGTGATGCGATAGGCAAGGGCGCCTTCCAAGTGTTGCGTTTTTTGCAGATGAAGAGTGAAGAACTCGAGCGCTGAGGAAACTAGTTGCAGCTAGTTCCAGAACCGGAAACTGCCGATTACGGCCAGCTGTAGCTGCAGTTCATCGGCACTCGGTACTTCGCGGTCCTTTCTCGGCGTACGAGAAGGCCGTTGTTACGAAAAAGGGACAACAGCGTCGACGGGTAATTTATACGGCCTTGTAATGATATCTTCGTTGTTTTTTCGCAAAAGTTTGATTCGCACGGAGTGCGACTTAAAACCGGAATCTCGCGATAAGAACATTTGTGTTGAGTTATTAGGGCCGAGTGTAGGCGCCGCCCCAGCGATCCCCCAGGCGACCTAGCAGAGCGCTCGCTGTGGCATCAATTAATCGATCGGCAGGCCTGGATAATAGAAATCCACGTTGCCAGTTCCCCATACATCCACCACCGCCGTTGTCAACAGTAATAATTCTTTCCGTTTGGTTGATGTCGCGATCAGGGCTGCATTGGATATTTACATATTATTCCCTCGTGATCCGATTAGAGCGTTCCCCAATCATTGCTTCAATTCACTTGCTCTCCGCTAGGCGGCCCGCATTCGATCGAATCGTTTTTCGTCACCGCTTGCTTCTCCACGATCTCTCGTCAGTTATTGCTAGATTTTAAATCTCGTCGAGTCAAAGGTAAACAGTACGCTTGTTCTATTCGTTCAGATCGTGTTCTGTCTTGCTCGACTTCAACGCGCCCGGGACTCTTTCAACTCTTCAAACAATCGATTGTTACAAGTTTTCCTTCCAGTTTCGCTGGTATTCGTACTACAACTCGCTTGCATCCTCTCTCCTTCGATCATGTTATTCCTGGCTTTGCGCAGTTCCCCTTAAAAGCCTCTTCAAGTTCCTCTCTCCAAATAATGTTTTTTCAGGGTCGGTGTAGCGGTATCGTGTTAGACTACGTTTCATAGAAATCTCCATGAGTTCCAGTCTCCAGGATATCATTGACTCAAGCGAAGTCTGCACGATCCCCGCGCTTCCTTCAAACGGGGAACGCCGTTCCAAGAACCGGCCTTCGGTCCAACTGTATCGTCCGCCAGGTGAGCGATTGCGAAACATTCGCTTGACTCTTTAAAAAGTTTCTTCAGTACTTCAGAAAATATGGGACGGGATGAGAAAACCCAAACGGGCTTGACGGGGCAGAAGGCAGAGAGTGTTCGCACCTTTTGGCTGCTGAGCATCAATCATCCGACGCGGCGCGCGGCGCGCGTTCATAAACAGTTTTATAAGTGGTGTTCTTAGTGTGGGGGGCTCATCACAGTTATAAAATTGATTGATAAATTCCAGGATTGCGATCTAGTGACGAAAATAAGCAAGCGAAACCGCTGAGTGCTGCCGGTCTAAAGCAGCCGAAGAAAGACACAAACGACCAAACAGAAGGTACTGCTAACCGTTTTCCAACTATCCTTCGCTTTATTTATGTTTCTTTAGAAAATAACAATGAAAAAATTATTCATATGGAGCGTGCAGAGAATTCTTCGTCGCCCATGAGCAACTCCTCGGCCTCATCTCCAAACGGAAACTCACGTGGGGTGCTGAAGCGCAACGACAGCAGTGTTTCCAACTCATCCCAGGTTTGTCACATGCATCGTCAGCTTGTCATTAAGGATTGTTTTGATTGCAGCGCTCGCAACATCGTGCTTCACCGCCGACAATGACCTCCAAAAACTCTGTCTCTGGAAATGGTTCACTGAAAACAATCCAAAAGAAGGAGCAGGCACCACTTCGTCCCGTCAACCAGCAAAGGAAGAAACTATTTGGACCCAAAGAAATCGGAGAAATTGCGATTGGATTTAAGCAACTCAGTTTTTCGAAAGAGGCAGGGAATATTGAAAATTTCTTAAATGGTGAGGTGCTTTGCTAGTTATTTACAAAGTCGACTTTAGGTAATCTCGAGAATGGGGACCTAGCAAAATCGATAGCTCAAGCTCTCGTACAGTTTGCGATCGAGGAAAGCAGAATGAACGGGAAGAACGTGGCTAGGCTTAGCGCGCAGGTGATGGACAGTCCTTCTGGAGCTGCTTTCCACAACGGTTTGGTTACGTCCATCACGCAATATTTCGACTGTAAAAGCCAGCTTCGCGTTGATCACTTTAGAGTGTGGATAAGCTTTTTAAATTTTGTCTCTGATCTGTACGGAAACCTTGGCTTTACTTACCAAGGTAAATTTTTTCGGTCGTGTATTTCAGGTGCAAGCATGCTTGTTTTCAGGTGAATTGGTTAACGTCGTCTTCAATATCTTTGATTACATGCTTAAAGCACCTGTGCTTGAATCCCTCAAAATCGAAGAGGTGAATATAGCTTTCCCGAGCCTTTTTTAAATTTTGAGTTTAGCTAGAATGCCTAATCGGAGCACTTCTAAGCGTCGGTTACGACCTTGAGCGACACTGTCCCGATAAGCTCGGTGTCTTAAAAGACCTGATTAGGGACGCGCTCATCGAGGTTACAGAGCCCTGGGCGCGGAAGATGATCCTTCTTCTAATGGAACTTAGCGCGAGCGGATGGAAGCTGTCGGCCGATGCCAACGATTATTACTTCCAACATACTAGCTCATAAGTTCAGTCACGTCAGAGATGATTCTACAAAAGCTTCTATTCATCGATTTCCGTAACTCTTCCACATTCGCTTTTTGAATGTCGTCCTGCTAGTCATCTTGAATATTTATTTGTACAAAGTCGTTTCATTGATATGTAAATATTGCGCGAATGTATTGAATTTGTTGTTTCTCCATTTACTGGTGCTCATATTTACAGAATCAAATTTGTCTGAAATGAATGTTGTATACTAACAAACATTTTTACCAGGTTGTTCCATCATTTTTAACAAGATCAGTTTCTTGGCCATTCACGGGGCGAGACCGGCAACATTTTATCGATCTCTATTTACGGATTTGAACGACACCTTGGTAATCTACGACGTCCATAGTGTTCCAAGCCATTCCGCTATTTCATCGGTGTGAAACATTTCATGCTCGCTCGACCCGTACCGTAGGTAAACCATTCCGCTTTTTCATCGATGTGAAACGTTTCACATCTGCTCCCCCGTACCGTAGGTAAACCATTCCGCTTTTTCATCGGTGTGAAACGTTTCATGCTGCCCTCTTGATCCGTACCGTAGGTAAACAATTCCGCTTTTTTATCGGTGTGAAACGTTTCATGCTCTCTCGACCCGTACCGTA
>KN167838.1:57906-101395 GCA_000757745.1 Steinernema scapterisci
CACCGCCATCGTGAGATCTCTCAGGACCATCCGTTCGCCTGCTTCCCAGTAGAACGACGCGTTTTCGATCTTAATTGCGTTTCCTACACAACTAGGTATATTCCAATTCTAGGTCCACTTTTCGCCCTACCTTCAACAACGTCTTTTTCAACGTAATCCTCCAGTTCCTCTTCGTTTAAGAACGACGCCATTCTTCGATTGGAAACCAAGAATCTGATCAACATCCCGAAGAAATACGACAACGACACAATTGGTTCGTTGACGTTTCGGATGATTGAAATTGTGACAAAGGCAATCAGGGGAGTTAAAACGTTGTTCTCCGGATCCAGTAGCACGTACATTGCAAACGTTGATCCAATTACCTTGAAAGCAGATTCAAATCTATCGAGTACAGTATCCCATCTCACCACAAAATTGATGCATCCGTACACAGAATGCAATCCTGCTCCCAGAGCCTTTGACTTCATGAGAATCTTCAATTCGCGGCTTCTGAGCTTGTTTACATTCTGCTTCACGCTTTCTTCCCAAGCGTGCATCTTCACGGATTTGATTCCCGTAAGTACTTCACTTGTCATCTTCACGCGCTCGTCGCGGATCCCCATCCGGGCTTTCTGAAACAGATCAGAATTAAGAATCTATCGAATTCCCAAACACCCACATCGAACTTTTGTTTCCTCGAAGAATAAAAAATCGTATACGGCATAATTGTAAGGAACAAGGCGGCCATTCCTAAGAAAGCCGAAACGCCAAGCAGATTGTAAAGCATTACAGTAGCCACAATCACCTAAACAAATCATGAAAAAATATTCAAAATCTTGGAATCTCTTTCTACCGATAGAGGCGACGTCCAGAGAATCGATATGTCGCGGGTGAAATTCCGGAACGTGTCCACGTCAACCGACATGAGGTTAACGATCTCCCCAACGGTTCTGTTCCTTCGAGCTTCGTTCGAGAGTTTCAGCGCCTTTGAGTAAATTGTGGAGATAAGAGTCGTCGAAACGTTCACCATAAGATGGGTTACTCGGTACCAGTAGATTTGGAAGAGCTGAAACATTAAGTAAAGAGCCTTTAACTCTATTCACAACATACCTTCAAACTCAGAATTTCAGCGAAAACCAGTCCAAAAGTCCACGATAATCCTATCCAAACGGGCTGCGATTCGTCACCCACAAAAGTAACAATTTTCCCAAGAAAGTACGGTTCCAGGAAGAGCACAATCCCGTACAGGGAAGAGAACACGAAGATGAAGGTCATATCGAGCCAGAAGGTCTTCATCAAAGCGCCTAAAATTGATCTTCCGGATGTTCTTCGTGTTTCAATCAAAGGGTCAGCGTCGTCGCCGTGTCCTCGCGGTGAAGAATTCCACCACGGTGTCCAGTTTTTGGCAAACTTTTGAATTGACTCGGCACATTTCTGGGACGACGGAAGATCCCAAATATCCTCAAGTTCCAAAGCTTTCCGATAACCTTTACAGATCAGTGGAGTGAACCAAGAAGTAAGCAAATGGCTCAAGATCGAGCTCTTTGGTTCGGGAGAAGCTTTAGGCTAAAACAGGAAGGTTGGGATAAGCAGAATAAACGAAGACTTACGTCAAGCTGAATATCCCAGTTATAATCAGAGAAGCAGTAAAAAATCGCTTGGGCCGAAGCATTTAAATAGAAAGAAGCGGTAACCAGCAATCGTATCCACGTTACCTAAATTCTACCTTTAAAGGCGAAATGTAGAGTAAGACTTACTTGTTTGCTTTCCAAATACAGCTCCAAAACGTACCGGAATTCAGGCAGAAAGCAGAGTGCCAGAACGATGTAGTAGAAGAATAGCACGCCGGAGGAATAAACTCCTCTTTTCCGGCACTGGAATGTGAGTAGCCAGGCTGTGGAGAGCCCCAGAATGTGTGCCACTCCATATCCAATATACTCCGTATTGATGATAAGGAGTCCGTTGAACCAAAGGAGAGTGCAGAGAATCTAAACTACGAAGGTTAAAGACGAGTATAAAGCTTCGGCCACATACGGATTTCACCAAATTAAGGCGGCTGAGGGTTTCCGGATCTCCTCGCGTGTCCTTTCCATGAATCGCCCGATGGATTGAAATCGGTGCGACGAGAAAAACAAAAATCGCCGGAAAAACGCGAAGAATCGTTTCCTGGAAACATTGGGACGCGTTCGGAAACACCCAACTTCTGTTGAAGTAATTGGAAGGCTAAAAAAGACAGAAAGTAGAGCAAAATCGGCGCCGATCACCTCGAAATACTCTTCGCAAATATTCCACCCCATCTCCAAACGAGAAAATGACTGCGAGCGAGATTTCCCCGCGTATAAGTAGCGCGGTTTTCGAAAAGGCGAACGGAAACGTTCTCTAAAACAACTACCAGATGATTTTCGAAAAACTGACGTCAGGCGCCACCAAAGATCCATTGCACAACGCGGCGACAGCGAGCAAACAAGAGACCGCGGTGGTTGTTAGTGCGACGCGACCAAAGCAGAAATTATTGGATAGCAGAGGGCAACTGTGGGTGACGAAGTCAAGACTTCAGCGATATTTTATACTTCACAATAGAATTCCTTTCGGGATTACTTCTTTTCTTCGGGCGCATCGCGTTGCGAGGCAACCGCTTGAGTGACGTCGATGTTGACGCCGTCCTTCGTGTGGAGTCGAACCTCAAGCTCCACGGCGTCCTTACGGCGATCCTTCAGGTACATTCGAACCACTCCAGCCACTAGCTTCCCAATCGCCTCCGCCTTCGCTTCCAGGAGTTTATCTTGATTCACTTGAGCTTAAAACGAGTTTAATTAATACAAGCAACACAGAAGGAATTTACCGGCAGGGTCTACTGTAACCTCCAAGTTCGTCAGATCCGTTATCTCCTCATTTCGATTCGGCGGAGTACTCGGCGTCGATGGCATGGAACCAGGCCTCGGGCTCGTCGCACTTTTCGGTTTGTCCTTCCGGTGAGCCTTCAGGCTGTGGGGAGCCGAGAAGACCGTTACCTTGTTCGCCTTTTTCTTCAGGTTGATCAGTTCGGAGTTGTACGCGGGATCCGCGCTCTGCCAGTCGGTGTCGGAGCACTCCTCCAGCGATTCTCCGTACTCCTTGTTGGACTTTCCACGCTTCCTCCGAATCCTGCGTCCCTTCTTCCGTTCTTCGTCCGATGACTGCTTGTCGTCGCTCGATTTGCTGCTACGGCGCTTCTTCTTTTTCTGCTTCTTCTTCGCCGGATCGTCCGCCGAAATCTGGCCCTCCAGATCCGACGAACGGTTGTCCGGTCTAGGACTCTGAGGGTTCTCAGGTTTCGGGCTCTGAGGGTTTTCAGGTTTCGGGCTCTGGGAATCAGATGAAACCGGCGTGCTCAGCTTCTCGTCCGTCGGTTCCTTCAGCGCCTCTTTTGGAGGTTCTGCATTCCCACTTGCACTGGAATTCAAATTCATCATAAGCAACACATTTCTTGCTGTTTCACTTACCTGGAAGGACCAGGAATAGAGGCAGGAGGATCGACCGGCATCTTCTGTTTCGGTTCTGCATTCCCACTTGCACTAGAATTCAACTTTACCATATCAAAATCCCGCTTTCTAGCTAACCTGGGAGGACCCGGGATTCCAGCGGCAGGATCGACCGACATCTTCCGGCTTCCACTCGCAAATGATTTCAGACTAGACTTGTTCTCCTTTTTAGGCTCATCAATGTCTGTGAAATGTTCTGCTGTGTCTAGACAAATGAGACGAAAGTCTGTATTTACACGTTATTTACACAACACATGAGAACGAGGAGCGGTCGGTCGAAGCTTCAGGTGAGCGAGTTGACGAAGTGGGACTCGAACATGTCCACGAGGCGTTTGAGTTGTTTTCTGAAACCATAAACTTGCATCTGAAAGAAACACACATCGTGGACTTACATTTGTTGCTGCAGTTTGTCCTTTCCTTTCAGAGCACCCATCAGCTCCTCAGTTTTTGCTAGCAGCTAAAGACATAAGAATTAGTCCAACGTATCCAAGATCATCCTTACCGCGTAAGTGTTCTTGATGACCGCGTCCACGGAATCACAAGACGTGGAAATACTCGTCAGGTAGCAGTTCGCGTACTCCCTGGTTAGGTCGCTCATGCCATGCAGCGAGCCCCTTAGATCGCGCATCATCACGTCCAGCTCTGTCGCGATCATCTTCGCGTGCGCCTCGATACCCAGTATCACGGAAGGATCGGGCGCATAGGTGTCAGGCGACATCGACCTGTCGCTGCCTCCCAGCGGCGTATCCAATCCCTCCTCGGGCTGCGTCGAACCGCGCTTCCGGCTGCTTGAGCGGATCCGTTCCTCCAGATCCGTCGCCACGAAGCTGCATTGCTTTCCCGTGGATCCTTCGAACGTGGCCTGAAACTGTCAGCTGCATTAATGATCTAAGAATCCAAGCAATACCTGTTTGACCATCGTGGCTGAGATCGATCTAAACGTTTCACTCTCAAAAACCCATCTCCATCGCTATTCAGGTAAATAAGAGATCAAAACTTGCAAAAGCAATACGAAAGAAACCAGAGTGATAGTTTATTTAGAATGACTTCGAAGTGAGATTCTGAGTATCAATGCAAAGTTTCGTCCATGGACATATCCATAACGTTTGCGAGCGCAAACGGATTCTTATCTGGCAGCTCGTAGTCCGGATGAGTCCAAGTCCGTTGCTCGCTTCTTATGACTTCCATCCTCTGCGGTGTCTTGTCGTGGGGATCCGTGGGAGGCATGGGCCCTAACGCGTGATCGGGTCCGTACATGTGGTAGTAGAGATCACGAAAGAGGCATCTTATTCTTGGTTCCTGAAAATGTTTCGCTTTCAAACTGCCACGAAACTGTAACCCTTACCGCGTTAGGATCACACATTGTGGCCCAGAGCACTTGGTCGACGCCTTGGAAGTTGAACTTGTGCCTCACGTTGAAGTGAACTGGCGGGTTTTTGGTCAATTCTATGGCGATGTGCTCCCGGACGGACGGATCAGCATCGTTCTTCGCGCAGTCGAGAAGCCTGAGGAACACGAAATTCATTCGTGGATTCCGTGTAAGCGGAAGAAGGCGGACCAACCACGAAAACGCCGCTTCACGAAGCTGAAACCATAAGGTTAAATTTCTAAACAACAGATTGTTTCAACGCTAACCTTTGAGTATAACTTTGGTTTTGTGTAACTCCAGAACACTTCAGGGTCAAGAGGAATATGTCCGTGTTTCTGAAGCTCAAAGATCCCGTATAAGCAGCTGATCGCCACGACGCGACGGAAGGAAGGTTTCAGAACATCCATATTTAGCGCGTAGGTCAACTCTTGCAACGTCTCCTTCATCTCTGGATTCAGTCCGTTGGGGTTCCAGGAATCCGCCGATGCATCGGCGTAAACGACGTTCGTTCCAAGTGCTGCTATCAACGTTGCGCGGTAGAAATCGTCCGAATATCGGTTGAAACTGTTGTCGTTCAGCTTGATCAGGTTCAAGATGAATCGATGCACTACTGGGACAATGCAGTTTCCGGAGCCTCTTAGCCGGGACATCGCTCCAGGTAGGGCCTAAAAAGTCTTTAGGGTGCTGCAATTAGATATCCTAACTTACATGCATAAGAAAATAGCTCTGCAAACTCCAAGAAGTGATCGAGAAATTGTGCGACTTGGGAATCATCGGGTTTGCCTTGCATCCATAGAGCTTCGTGAACAGATTCAAAAGATTTGGTGACCCGCACCAAGTTTCCGCTAGTCGGTTCTCTACCTGTGCTAAGCAAAAAGCGGCTCTGCACCGAACGCGGTAGAAGAGGTGATCGTTTTCAATTGTTTCCTGAAGCACTTGGCGTGTGTTGTGGCTTGGAAAATTCTGGAGAGTATCGATGGCGTTGAACTGGGCCAGAACGTCACGCTCGTATCGGAGCATGAATTCCCAGTGAACGTGGGGCTGCCGGAGGTTGATTTTCCGGACGAGCAACTGATCGGGATCGACTCTGAAAACACGATTTGTTTATGGAAGGTCTTTTAAACCCACACTCACCTTATCCATAACACTGGTGTATCCTCGGAACTCGTCAAATCAATCTCGATTTCATCTCCATTCGCCAAAGGTATCTTCTTTTTCTTCTGTTTACGCCCCTTCGAGTGGCACTGAAGATCGTGTTTCGATATGTCCGAATCGATCTGGATCAAGTGAGGGAACGATCCGTCCAATTCTTGGATCATGATCGACAAAGGCCCCACATAGGACATCCTTCCTGGGTTCTGGCCCGCTTCTTGTCGAAGTTCCAGCTCAACAAGATTACGCTTTCGGTTGAAGGAGTATGAAATCTACGAATGTGATCTTAGAAGAACAGCAAAAGTGTCGAAGAACTCACCTCGAAGTACACGTGACCACCATCGTAAACCCACTGTTGCAAGAACGTGGGGAGCTCGTTACCCGTAACGTTTGATACGTTCCTGAAGAAAGATTCCGTGTCCATGAGCACATGGACCCAATCGGGAATGTGGTCCACGTGCTGGCACGATTGGATCGCTACGGAAACGATCTTCTGTAGAACCTGGTTGAAGGGTTCTGTGCCGATCCTCCGTTGCAGCATTCGGATCACGAGATGCGCTTTCTTGTAAAGCATATCCGCGTAGTAGGTGGACGATGAACTTGAGGAGTTTGGGTCGAAGTGGACATAAGCGTTCGTGGGAACATTTTCGTGGAGAGGTGGGGCTGGGGCTTCATCGTTCGTAGGCGTCGGAGGCTTCGTTCCCCGATACGTTGGCCTGACGACAATTTTCCCCCAGCGAGATTCGTACTCGCAAACAGCATCGAGAAGTTTGCGGACTTGGAACAAATACTCGCAAGCTCCGAAATGCCGCTCGATGTACAAGCCGGTAATAAATCTAAACAAGCCAAGTTTAGGACTTTAGCCTCGAATGTTTCCTTACGCTGCTAATCCTTTTGCGAGCCACATATCTGCCCAATCGCTAACGGAAACGAAACATCCGAAGAACTGCTCGGCCACGGCGTAAGCGAGCAAGTAACGCGTCGATTGAACCACATCCAAGATCTTCTTGCTGTAAAGAATGTTCACGGAGAATATCGACATTCCGCTGTACGATGTAAGATCGTCCGGTATCTGAAAGGAGAACATTAAATGATACGAATTGAATTATGACTTACACCATCCACAAAGATCTGCCTATACTGCAAATAGGGGAAACGGCACGATAGGAGTTCTTCAAAGTATTCGATATTCCTGTCGGACCTCGCAACCGTGTGCTTGACCAAGCTCATAAGCCTAGGGAGGCCATAACTTTCCACCTAAACGGGAAGATACAATAAACTGAATATATCTCAATCTCTTACATCGGTCGCATCTGGGTTCTGGTATTTCACGAAGTGGCCAATGACGAATCCAATATTGTTCGGAGCCGTCGGGTACCTCAGCTCGTAAACCATTCGCTTGCCGTTTTCATCGTTTGAAGAATCCTGGAATTTGGTTAATAGGAGAGCGTTATGAAAATACGCTTACCGTGTCCGATAGTTCTCCTGGAGCAACTCCGGTCAAATCCGAAGGGAGCTCGAATTCGAACCTCCACATGGAGAGCTGGTAGAGCTCGTCGATGCAGGGAAGCCAGCTTGACGTTCCGCTGAGGGTACCAGATTTGTAGGTGAACAGGTGAGCGCCGTGGAGGAGATCGTTATTGTCCTTTCCGAAGCAACAGTTGAAGAGAACTCCCTGAAAGGGTGAATTTGAATCTCGTATCTAGATGCACACAGCGACCCAAAGATCATCCAGAATCTCAAGCCACAGCTAAATAACTTACCGTCTTGGGTCTCCTAACCAAAACCTGAACAGAGCAATGCACGATCTCCGAATCGATAATATTGTTCGTTATCGTGAACGGGAGCGGAATCTGTAGAACTGACCGCCGGCTCCCGAACACGTCCACTTCTGTGCTCTGCAGATCGTTGTAGCCGCTGAAATCCGGTTCCTGGTCGATCGAGGAGAAGATCTGCCGCGTGTAGGAGACGTCCTGACCGTTGATGCGGACGTATCCTCTCGGATGTGATGAGTCTTTGACCTCGCAGGGGAGCAAACATTCTAAATTAGCGTTTTAGATTCTGTTTATCAACCTTTCAAACCAACCTGGCCCGATGTGCAATTCGAAGCGCTCCACCGTTTCGTCCAAAATCGCGAAATAAATATCGGTGCTGACGACAAACGATTTCTCCGTCCAGTTGACGTGAGAGATCTTCACTGACTGACTCACCACTCTGAACTGGGGGTCAGTCATAGCACCTGTAAACTCAGAGGTTTTGTTTCTGTTTGTGTAAAGCCCTCCTCTCAAATAAGTGTAGTAAGGACAATCGACCTTGCATCGCATCGCAAATTCAATTCGAAATTTAATTTATTCACAATTACAAAGTTAACGACCAAACAATTTACAAATTTTCTTCTTTCAGGCTTTGCTGCTCTCGTTCTCCACTTTGTAGGTCATGTAGTTCCAGTAGTTCTCGCGGATATGGTCCAAACTTCGAAGACGGTCAAGGAGCTAAATCAGTTGTATTAGGATGAGAAATGAACTAGAATTTCTTACCTCAAGAGCCTCCTTCTGGTTCTCCGACACGTCTTTTCGGTCTTCGATGTGTCCGAAGAGGATGTCGACCATGCAGCTAAGGGCAAACGGGCAGTCCTTGAGGTACTCCGCTTTGCAGAACTGGTGAATCTGCTCGCGGACATCGGAATTCAATTCCATGATTCTGGAAAGTATCACATGAATAAGGGATGAGAAACACCGAAACTAACCCTGCAAGATAGTTCCAAGAACTCTCGTTGTTGGGGCACTGCTGGATCTTTTCGCATGTGTATCTTAAAACCGGAGATAAGAACAAATCTAAGAAATTTGTTGGACTTACTTGATTTCTCTGGCGATGACGTCTTCGTTGATCTTGTCCGTCTTGTAGTCGGACCACAAGACGACGTTGAAGCGGTAATTCCAGGCGGAGTTGTTGCGAACGTCCTCCTTGATCAGGCTGTCCGCGAAAGCGATCTCCGCTTCCATTCCTTCGGTTTTGAAGGAGTTCACCAGCCACTGGCTATAATATCAGCGGATCAACAACGTATCCCACACATTCAGATGCAAGGTTTGAATGGCTTAACTCCTCTGTTCCCCCAGGTCCCCAAAAGTAAAAGTTGCTTACCGGTGTTGCCAGGCGTGGTAGTTCTTCGGGTCATTTCCAAGGACGGTGTTCAAGAACTCCAGTTCGTTCTCGAACGCTCTCTTCTTGACATCCTCGTTTTCTTTGGCCAGAATTTCGAGGATCGTCTTTCGGTGATGCCTAAATCTCTCAAGTTCATCCAGAAAAGAAAGAAAACGACTTACCAAATTTGATAATTCTTCGAGTTGTTTTCGGCGAGTTCCCGGGTTGTTTCCAGCTCCACTTCGAGGTCCATGCCGAGCTCCTTGAGGCACCGGCGGCGATACACCCAGAGGGTGTAGTTGGCCGGATTAAGCTCCATGCACCGCGTCGTCACCAGGAAGGCGACGTCCGTGATCGGGAGATCATCGGCTGTGAAGCGGCGCAGGAGAGCGAACGCGTCGCGGACTGAATTTGATCGGGTTTTAAGAGAATCTATCATAGGAAAAGACTTACATTTCTCTTCGTAGGCGATGCGGACGGCTCCTTCCTCTTCTTCGGAGAGGTGCATCGGCTGGACTCCCCGGAAAGCGGCGTCATCGCGGAATTCTTGGGAGACGAATTCGTTGGGATGCGCGTTCGCTGGTCCCATCGCCTGTTCTGCTTGGGCTTCGGTCATGCCTGTAACCTTCATGACCTTACTACGGCTGCTGCTTCGCATTTCGGCCATTTTCGCGAAGGACAAATCGAAAGGGAAATCGCGAAGATCAAGCAGCGCCGAAATCACCCTCGCCTGCCGGCGATTCTCGCAGCGAAATCGGTTTTTGAAAATCGCCACAGGGACTTTGGAAGGCTGCCGAAGCCGGAAGAAGCTGGCGAAGCGAAGCGGACTTGGAAAAGGTTGGGTTTGGGAAACACCCGAAGAACGTTCCCACATGCAGAAATGCGTGACATCAATGACCACCAGCTGACCGGCTTCAGTCAGACGTCTCGCTGTCAGTCTTGTCTCGTCAATCAGCTGATAAAGAGCATTTGTCGCCGCCCGCAGTCAGTCTAGCAGACAAAATGTCTCCTTTAAGGCTTTCTCCGGTTGCCTCTTCCATTTCAGACGCCGTCGTCATGAAAGTCGGTCGGTTGGGCCTTATTCAGCCTCGCGCCTCCTCCCTCCACATATTGACCGTTTGGATGATCTAAGCCTCAAACCCAACCCAATTCCCACGCGATTAAGAAATATGATGGCTCTAATAAGGATAAGGACTGAAGAACCATGCCGAGAACCCCAATCAGCTCCTAAGACACGCGAACCTTTTATGGCATGCGCAACAAACAGCACCTTCCCTCGCATCACTCCCCATCCCCAATGCTAGTTCGTTCCAAGACCCTTAGCAAAATGGAAACCTGAAATCCATGAAGACATTTATTGATGGACCAAACAAATATGTGTAATGTTATTTTCTTCTGGACTTCTTCTTCTTCAGTCGGACTTCGTCAGGTCAAGCAGGGCGTACGGCAGTGACGGAGTGAGCTGAAAGTGGAGAATTAGCTGAAGAAAAGGAAGAAGTTAAAGACTTACGTAGGGATGATCCTTGTGGTAGAAGTACATCGTGTAGTACATTCCATCCTCGAGCTTCTCGTCGAGCCTCAGGTAGCGGTCGCACCAGAGGTCGTAGTCGAAGATCCTCATGGTGACCGGGAGGCTGACCGGCTTCTCTTCGTCGAAGAAGAAGTGGCCGTACTGCTTCATGACGCCGAAGATCGTCGGCGGCACCTTCTTGTCGTAGGCCAGGATACGCCGCGGCTCCAGCTGGTCCATCATGTGCGGCTGGGCTGGGTCGAAGCACTTGTAGAGCTCGATCTCTACGCTTCCCCAGTCCAGGCCTTTGGTCGCCGAGTTCTGGAATGAAAGAGATTATTAGATAGTAACTGAAAGGATAAACTTACCCCAAAGGTGTCGTTGACCGGAGGAGGCCGGGGCACAGCGATGGCCTTCATGTGCGCCCGCTGAGCCTGCCGGCGGCGCTTGTTCGCCCTCTTCGTCCAGTTGGGGACCTGGACTGCAGGAGGGCGATGCGGCGACGTCGGCTGCTTAGCCTTCGTCTTCGCCGGAGGGCCCTCATCGTCCTCGCTGTCGTCGTCAGCGACTTCCGACGCGAGGAACTCCATCCCAGTGCTTTCAGGGATGGAGGGGCCCTTCTGAAATGAGAACCATTAGTGAGAGAGCTAAGAAAATAAAAGGACTTACCTTTCCGGGAGTGCGGAACTCCATCCTATAGAGGAATGGTCCGAGGCGAGTGTCGATGCCGATGATCTCCTTGGAGACGGCACCGCGCTCGATGTGCACCACCGTGACGGTGGTGCACTCCTCGACCGGCTCCTGGATCTCGTGCTTCTTCGCGAAGTAGCGCACGATCCGGGCCATGGAGGGAGGAGTCGCCTCCGTGAACGCGAACTCTTGCACGTCCACGTAGACCCCGTCCTTGAACACGCGGAAACGCGCGACAGGACGTCTCGGCTGAAATGAAACAATTAGAAACTGCGATAGAAGGAACAGAACATACCTTTTGGCCGGTGGGGTCCACCTGCTCCTTCATTTTTTCGCCCATTTTTTCCATGGTCGATACCTGAAACAGAGAACGGGGTTATATGAAGGTTCTCAAAAGAAACATGTACATCACACGCGAACATGGGATCACGCCAAGCACGTAACACGGGAATATCGGCTAGCCAGGAGCGCTACGGACTTACTACGCATGAGAGTAACAAGGAGCGCAACAGATAATAAAAGATGATAAGGTAGCAAGGAGCGCGACAGCGTAGAGAGAAGCAGTGCAGGGAACATAAGAAAGTTACATGAGTCTAGCAAGGAGAGCAACAGTGGCCAGGAGAGCAGAATAGCCAGGACAGGAACATAAGGACCGGGAACACGGAACATGACAGAGATGGTAAAGAGCGTTACAGCGTAGAAAGGAGCGCAACAGAAGTAGCCAGAAGTACAAGCGAAGCGAGGGGGACAGGAGAGCAGGACAGCGTAGCAAGAAGAGCAACAAAGTAGTAGGGGGCATGAGAGAGCAGAGAAGCATATCTTAGTAGACAGAAGCACTAAGCAGAGGACGTGTAGGAGGATGAGAGTAGCTAGGAGCGCAACAGCGTAGAGAGGAGCATTTAGATTGGATAATATTAGAACGAGGAACGAAAGTAGCTGGGAGCGCGAAGGAGTAGAGCAACAGAGTAGAATACGCGAACATGGAATTATGTAGCCAAGCACGCGACAGAGCAATAAGGAGCACGCTAGCGTAGCCAAGAGCGCAAGTTGTGTAGGGAGCAAGAGAGAAGCAAGGCGCGCAACAGAGTAACCAGGAGCGCGTAGGAGGATAGCATAGTATCAGGAGCACGA
Organism: Steinernema scapterisci; assembly: GCA_000757745.1. Classification (NCBI taxonomy): domain Eukaryota; kingdom Metazoa; phylum Nematoda; class Chromadorea; order Rhabditida; family Steinernematidae; genus Steinernema; species Steinernema scapterisci. Next base: position 70,400 of record KN167838.1, read on the forward strand.
GAGCAGCATTATGCGCTAAGCAGGAAGCAAGGACAGCGAGCACAAGAGAGTAATATAAACACGGAGTGGAGCACACTCGACCAGCACACAGGTGAAGCAGCAAATCTGAAAATTGAAAATCGCGAAACTCATCGCGGCAGCTCGACGGCTCCCAGCGACGAAAGGCCTAAAATTCGCCGACGAAGAAGCGTCGCACACCGTAATTTCCTGCAATTCTAACGAATTCGTGCTGGGACGTAGAAATTCGTATGTTCTTCCTAGTGTGAGGGAGCTTTTGCAGGAATCTGATGGGAATCGCTCGGCAAACGAGACAGAAGGGACGAGACAGGCAGGCACTAGACATTCGTCAGCTAATCGTGTCTGGTGGGATGTTACAGTCGTCTCCGGGTGAATTGAGGCTATTCGCTGACTTCATCCGTTTCAGCATACTCAGGGATCCCAGGATGTTTAGATCTCCGAGGCCAGGATTTCCTCCGCGCATTGCTTTCTCTCCGTCATTGGCATCGCATTCCCCTCGACGTCTATATAAACCTGTGCCTTGAACCCCATTTCAGATTCCGGAGATTCCGTCAAGGACAAGAATGGCTGCACGGGATCTAATTTCAATCAACTACATCGAACGCGGAGCAGATCCGCCTATGAAACACCAGTACTGCGACAAGTCCACCACCGTGACGAGCTTCAAGAGACTTATCGCCATGGCGGAGAACGTGCCCTTGGCAGGAATGGAGCTCTTCTGCTACCGAACGCACGAGAAGTTTAACGAAGATCGAGTTCTGAGCAAGTACGACGAAGTCATGTTCTCCCTGTTGAAGCCTAGAATGTATACATGATCTGTTCGTTTGGTGAATTTTATGTTCAGCTTTTCAGAGTTGATACGCCACCGGGAACTCCTCTGAACTCTCCTACTCCAGTCAAGAAGGCTGGCAGCCCGAAGAGAACCGAAGATTCGAAGAAGCGGATTGAATCGTCCAGGAAGCGAAGTATTAGTACCCGAAGAGATCGATCCAGGTCGCGGAGTTCTTCACCCGATAGGAAACGATCGCGATCAAAAAGGTCGCGATCGAGATCGTCCAAGAGGGAGCGTAGTCGGAGTTCTAGTCCCAGACGATCACACAGCCGCCACTTCCACTCCAACAACTATCCAAATCACTACCACCGAGAGAACCACAATCGGTATAACCCGAGATTTGATAATCGGCGAAATTTCTACGAAAACAAACGTGACTTTATGAACAAACCTCAGAGATACCAGAATCGCCATCCTGACCGTGGTGCGGCACCATTCGTCAGTGCTCCTCCCCCTTCGCTCCCAAATCCCTCCGCACCCATCGATATTAACTTGGTGGCGGCGGCCGCTCTCCTTGTTGGACAGCAAATGAGGCAACAGAAATCTCACGATCAAGCGTTACAGCAGTTGGTACAGGCGACCCAGTTGCAGCAGTTGCAGCAGTCGATGCAGTTATCACTGCCGAACCAAAATCCACCGCAGTTTGAAGAAGATTATCGCAGTGGCCCTCCGCCACCGAGGAACGCAGGCGGTCCGCCGACATTGAGTCGAAACTTGGCCAGCCGTATCACTCGTGGTGGCTGGAACAACAAAGATCGATTCCGCCGATATTGAAAAGAAAAGCCTTTCCGAATAAATTGAAATTCACCAGAGACGTGGAAGAGCCGAGTAAAGCACAATCTGGAGTCAGTTTGTGTGTGCAGTTGGGTTCTGAGAAAGGAAATGATCTCTTCAAGCGGAAAAAGTGTCTTGAATGAGTGAACTATGAAGATGAAAGTGAACTGCATCCTCTAGTTATGAGATTCACACACAAGCTCCTCCCCTCTGTATTCACCCTTTTATGCACGCAGTGACGTAATTCTGCGATAGCAGTTGTTTCCGCTACCATATTCGAATCTGATTCCTTTGCAGTTATGTTATATCAAGGGTATGTGATGCATTATCAGTACCAAGATAGCCCCAGAAAAATTCTGATAACAATCGAGCTTTAAGAAGAACGTTTTTTTCTAAGTCATCACATTCCTGGCCATATCAACCGACTCTATCACCCAGTCATCCTGAATCATAGTGTCCACCAGTAGCCGTGGCTTCATACCCATAAATGTGATTCATTGCACTGGCGAATATTGTTTTATACAGCCGCTCTATAGGAAAGACTGTCCCCTGTTTTTGTTTCAGTGTGCCCAAAGATGGTTTCTTCGCGTTTCTTACTGTGCACTATCAAAGTCTCTCTTCCTTACTATACCGGCGCTTTATAACCAGCAGTCGAGTTATCTCATTTTCAGCTGCACTATCGAAGAACCATCTATTCTTCGTCATCGTTATCGACATTGTTTACTTCCTGCTTTCCTTTCTCATTTATCCAAAGATATTTTCGCTACCGATATCTCCTCCTTACTGTGATCTTGAAACTTTCGATTGTAGTCCGTCACTCGAAATTTTAAAAGGAAAGTTTCTTGTAAGTCATCACATTTCTGATCTTATATCCAACAATTCTGCCATCCAGTCATCCTCTCGACTACACCATCAACCAGCAGCAGTCGATCCATTTTCATAAACTTATTCGATTACAAAAGCGTGGCAGTTTTAATGCTGATATAGTTGTGCTGTCGTAGTCTTATTTCGACCGTCACGCCTGCTATTCCATCGTTGGCGCTGTTCTCTGTTTTCCTTTTGATGTACTCGAAGATGAAACAAAGCTTTATTTTCTTACTATACTTGTCGTCATTCATCATGCTACCATCGTACACGAGTTTCCAGCTCTTCATATCCACAAGCTCCCCCGATATCGATGGAGGGCCAGTTATGTTGTTATCTCATTTGCACTATCGAAGAACAATTTCAAGCATTGGCATCGCTCATTCTCGTTTTCTTTTTATGCGTTCGATAACAGTTTACTACCCGTATCTTTCCTAACTTTGATCTCGAAGTTGCCAGTGGGAAACCAGGGTGTCGTTGAGTATTTAATATAGCTCCTTGTCGATTCCGATAGTAACCGATCGCCATCCAGCCCTTCCGTTCTACTATGCCGTTTACCGGTAGCCATCGTTTCATATCCATTGATTCATTCCATTAGAATCTCATTTTAAGTATTTCGTCGAAGCCTCGCAATCAGCACACATCTACTCACTACGCATGTACATTTTTCCTTATTGTTAGATCATATGATCACATGATCTAACAATGACTTCTGAAGAGATTCGTCTAATAAACCAACCGAAAAGCTCTTGCGAGAAACGGCGTATGGGAGATCAGCCGAAGTCATCTCATGGAAGAAAATGCTGACCGCAAGAACCATGTGAACATGATGCCAAGACTTCTTTGGGGTTGTACAACTCTCATCGATCTAATGTGTTGTTGTTGTAAAAGAGTCGATCGCCTTTTCCCAACGAATCTTGCCCAACGTGATCATGAACCAATGATGGGAAATCCTCTGTGGCGATCGAGGCCCCTGGGACAATCCAATAATCTGGTCAGATCCGACCAAGCTCACTCGTGCAACCAACCTACAAACATCTGTTTGCCACGGGTCCCACGACGCTCCCTCTCAACATTTCCGTTTTCGCCTTCAATTCACATCTTTCGCCGCTCGCGAGCCGCCGCTTTTTCATTCGTTTCTCGCACGCGTTTTAACCTTCGTCTTCCAGTTCCAGATGTCTTCCAGCAACGGCGCCGGATCGCCTAACCCCTTCGAGGGTCTGCGAGTCATGAGGCAGCTGGACTTGGCGACCAACAGCGCCCTGATCAACTCGCTGAAGGAGAAGCTCATGAAGCACTTCGTCACGGACCTAATGGACTCTTCGCCAACTCGGGAGGACTTCACGATCCGCAAGCTGCAGCTGAGGATCATCGCGAAGAAGCTCATCGACCTCATGAGCAATCTCCAGGCCATCGAGGACGCGATTTATGGACGCGACTCGAGCAGCAGCGAGGTGAGTGGATCTCTTCAGATTTCGAGGAATGACGGAATTTTCTTTAGAGTTCCGACGAGCTTCCGGTCCTCCGCCTGCGTCTCATGAAGGGTGGCTGAACGCAGCCGACGATTGTTCTGTTATTGTTATGCACCTAAATAAAGTCGTTCCTGAAAGATTGGTTACTCTTATTCGCTTGGTTTGTTCACACTATAGGCTAGTTGGTCGAAGACTACTTCATAACGAGCAAGATCCTTATGTTTAGCGGAAGGCAGCCACAGCAGAATTCTTCCAAATCTTCTCCGATGATGCTTAAGGCTTGTCGTCGTATCGTTATTGCCGACGAGATGAAGTGGGCGTCCATCCAACTCGAGTTTGGAGCGCTGGTTCTTCGACAAATTCATCTTGGTGCCATCCGTCTTATCCAGTAGTTCATTGATCCCTAAATTATGGTGGGTGTAAACAAACCATCCATTTCGATAATGCGCTACGATGCGCTCGTAACAGAAAATACATATTCATCGGACGAAGGAGAGCGGCGCATCGCGCCCCCATTTCACAGCGCGTAGTGGCGAGCACAACGCGTACGAACGGGGCTCCCAACGACCGACCGCTTCGTCCACCAGCTGCCACCGCGAATGTTGATTAGCTTCGGCGCCGCCCACAAATCGATATCTGTCTATACTGGTGCGTCTCGTAGACTACCGTTTTCAGTCGCAATCCTCAACAGAGCGGCTGGTCGGAAACAGCGAAGAACGAATCCTCAGAGATCTGTGCAGCCACGGACGTAGCGGCAGGCATGGAGAGATGTCCGCAAAGCCAGCGGCAGCAAGATTGAATACTTCAACGTTTTCATCGCACAGCGATAAATTTTGTCGTTGCGAACGCAGTCGTTCGCTCTCTGAGCGCAGGGAGTGTTTTTCTCTGCTTCCTCGCCTTTTCGAACAGAGGCGCCGAACGGCAGTCGAAGGACGCCGGCTGTCCGACGATGTTCTCTCGAGTTTGAGAAAAGTGCACAGAGACAGACTAAACGAGACGTCTAGTCGCGTGGTCTGCCGAGTGGCGAGCGAGAGGTCTTTGGTCCCGATGGGATATTTTTCGCGGCAAGTCCGACAGCGGCGATTTATTCGCCTCGCGTGAAGCTCGGAATCGCGATTTATTGCCAGGGATACCCGAAACAGTCGCCACGCAACGCGCTTTTATTCTTTCTCTGAATATATTTGTTCCATTTTCTTTTTCGTTTCGCAACATTATTTGTTCCAGCGCTGCGATAGGCGTGGTCATCGATTAGTGGGCGTGGCCCTCTCTTTTCTATGCTGGTAACGACCATGTACCCAACTGCGCTGTGTAACTTGTCGACCTCTGCAGAACCTTTAGCGCAAATCTTTCCCGCGGGGCATCCCTGAGCATCTGCATACATACAAACCTCCGTGTCCTTCGCCGTGGTCGTGACCGTGTTGTTGTTTGGTCATGTCACTATTGAAACGATTTCAGGCTGCCATGTGGGAAACGAGAGTAAACGAACGGCTTGTATTCGGTCATACAAAAAACAGATTCGAGTGTAGGTTTATGGATATTTTGGCCAAAATGGGAATTGTGCGAGAACCAACGATGTTCAAATTAAATTTTCATTTTCGCTGCACAAATTAATTTATTTTATTTCAGCTTTCTCGTGCGCAGCTGAAGCGGAAAGGGTGCCACTTCAAGAAATCGACATAATGGTAAGTCTGGATTCTTGTTTGCTGCTTGTGCTCAGAAGCAGTGTTGTTTGCTTATCGTTGGTTCCGAGGTCATACCGCGGATAAGGACACATGGTGTCACCGGAGTTCGGGGGCATTTTCTGCGCATAGGCCTGTTGAATTATTTATGACTTTTTTCCTAGATTTTAGGTACGCAAGAGTAACGCAGAGAGGCACCGAACGGATCCGCGCCAGAAGCCGCCTTCGCCGCGACCGTTCGGAGAAAATGGCACCACCCGGGAAATCGTCGTCCATCGTGGAAGCGACATCGAAGATGTGAGGGCCTTGAGGCGCGCCGCGGAGGGAAACCGCGACTCCATGGTTCCTGGAGAGCACTACGAGGACCTCCGAATCCTCGTCGAAACCGTGGTCACTCCGGCTTCGACTTCAAATGATGCGCCTACCGTCGAGCGGAAATCACCAGAAAAAGAAACGTTCTACATTTCGAAGACCGGAAAACGGCGGGAACTGAAGATCCAAAGAGAAAAAGGAGGAATCAACCTTGCCACGGTGGATTTGTCGTCGGATGAAGCGGTGAAAAGCGACGGCGATGAAGTCGCGGTAATCGGAGAAGTCAAAGAAGTGGAGATCTTGGACTCTGGTAAGTTTCTGGCTGTTTTAACTTTAAATAACTGGCATTTCTTTGTAGCTACACCATCTACTTCCCATCCTCCGCGGAGCAGACCTCCAGCACCTAGGATTCCATCGGAAATGCCTGGTGCCTCCAGGATTGTTCGTCCTCCTCTTCGTACGGGTTCCTGTGTTCCAATTCCTCAACAAACCGTTGACACTCCTGTTCCGGTTCCAGAAGTAAAGTGTTGTGAGTCGTTTATCGCTCTAATCACAGATTTGCAGATTAGAACAAACGTCATGAAAGTTTCTAAGCCAAAGAATCCTCTGGAGGTTGGCAATGACACCAACGGGATGTTCATGCCGAAGCGGAATGTTCGCAACAAAACTCACAGCGTTGCTCCACGGCGTCTTGTTGTTCCGCAGGAAGATGACGCTGAAAGGGTGAAAGGTTTCCTTGAAAGAGGCAAGTTCGAAGCGAAGAGGAATCTCAGATTAACTTGATTTTTTAGAGAAAAGACTTATGGAACAGAGGCTTATGGCGAAAAGACGTGAAGAAGCGGCCAACAGACCTGAGAATCATAGATTGCGCGAACCAACTAGGAACCGCAATCCAGCGGCCCGTGACGCTCCCCATGTGGCACACGAGTCTTCCAGGAGTTATCAACCTTCAAGGGCTCCTGAATCGTCGAGAGGCCGCGAGTCTCCCAGGATTGAACAGTCGCCTTCAACTTCTGCAAAGGCTCCATCAATCCTGAAGTCGGTTCTCCGAACTGGACACAGGTCGAAGAAAGTGCGCAAATGTAATGTGACTTCTTTCGGATCGCGCTAACTTTGATTATTTTAAGCTGTGGTATTTGGCGGAGAAGAAACGCGTTATTTCGAGAGGGACTTTGTTGATCCTGAGGATGTTCCCGAGCAGCAAATGCACGAAGACAGTCCAATTCAGGTGCAGATCTACGAAAACCATGCGGCTGAGGAAGATCTCTACGAAGGCTTTCCAGTTGAAGAAGAACTTTGCGAAGATCCTCCACTTGAAGAACAGCACTGTGAAGAACACCCGGTTGTGGAAGCCGAGGTCTTGGAGAATGTCAGCGGTAGGTGCAAACTCGCGAAGAAATCTTTCAAATAGGAACTTTTAGATGACGGTGTTGTTCCGGAGAGTCCGCTTCGATCCGAGTCGAGTCCTGAAAGAGAAGAGCGCCCCCGCAAAGAAAAGTCGAAAAAGAAGAAGCGCAAGAACAAGCACAGAGAGGAGAGACTGCAGTACTCCACGGAGACTGACTGGGGAGGTGGAAATCTTAGCGACTTTGTTGAAGAGGAGGAGGAGCCTCCTAAGAAACACCAGTCGAAGCGCAAGGCTTCGTCCCCAGTCCACGGGGAGGCAGAGCGTTCCAAGCACTCTAAAAAGGAGCGCACCGCTTTGAAGAAACGCAAAGAACCAGCGCACTTCGAGGAAGACTACGAAGATGACGATGATTTTGTTGTTTCGAAGAGGAAGAAGAAGTCCGTGAAATCGGCCAGGGCTAAGGAAATGGAAAGCAGCGACGAAGAAACCCAGAGAAGAGCGGTTGTGGAACCAGCAAGACCGGTTGAAACCGTCCCTGTTCCGGTTGAAACCAGCTCCGCACCGGTCGTCGAAATCTTGTCAGAGGATGAAGCAGAACCCATGTCGAATCCAAGCTCCGAATCCATCGAAGTCGTTGATGTGGTTCTCAAGAATCCGTCCGGAGAAGCCCAGTGTGACATTTTGGACCCGACGGTGGCTGAATTCCGTAAGTTTGCACTCTCCTAAAGCTCTCTATGATCTTTTCTCGTTTTCAGAACAAATTTTTATGTTCCGGTTACATGCAATGAAGCTGGAAGATCGAAGCGAAGCGGAACAAGCGGAATTTCAGAAGAAACTGGAAGACTTGCTGGAGGAGCCCTAAAAATTCATTCCTCCAAATATTTAGTCATTTCGCTGTCTTATTTGAATTATAAAATTTGTCATTATTCGTCTCGATTCTTTCTTAGCTTAGTGAGCTGTTCCAAATATCTTTGCTACCGTAACCCTTTTTCGTTGGTACATAGGTTTCCAGGTTTAAGAACCATGTCTGGACCCAACGCCAACCAAACATTCCTGAGCTTGGTGAAAGAAACAGGCGTCCGGCAACTCTTTGCCGCCATCAGGCAGTTCCCGGTGCTCTGCGAATCGAACAGCGATTCCCACGCAGAGAGGCTGAAAGCTTGGCTCGACGTTTGTGACAAATTTCATAAGGATTTCATAGGTACATTCTGGCTATTTGAGCTGTATCCCATCTCCCCATTTTAGGCGAACTTCCGGAACCGATTCCGGTGGAAAAGATGAAGAAGCAGTGGGCGCAGATCATCACAAACACGAAACTCACGGGATGCACCAACAAGTGGAGCGAAGAAGTCTTGACGTTCTACCACTTCAACGCCGACGAACGCCAGAAGATCAACGAAGTCCGGAGATCCCGAGGATTAGATGACTGCCACTTCGTTTGCCCGAAGACGGTCGAGGATATAAAGACGATGGATAGGCTGAGGAAATTCGTCAATTTGCTCGTTTCCGACCAAAATAACCAAGCGGGCCCGAGTACTTCCCGGAACGGCCAAGGAATTGCGGGTCAAGTGGCTCCTGCCGACCCACCGAGGCGCACTGTTTCCGCGATAGGACACGCCAGTGGCGGAGGAACGGCGCATATCCAAGTCACTGGACCCATTCCCTTCCAGAACGGACACCAGGTTCCGGTGAGTATGAATGGCCACCCAGGAATTCAATCCAACGTAATCCCTCCGCCCTATCAGAATTCTACGATGAATCAGCCCCAAAATCAGCATGTCGGAGGTCGCCAAAGGACGACGCCTCAGGTATTTTTAAAGATTTTTATTGATTTTTTATAATTTCCCTTTTCAGGAACCTCGAGCTGCAAGTGCCATCGGCCATGGACAATTCCAGCGTGCGCATCCGAATGCCATGAACCAGCAAGCCAACCAGATGCCGATGTCATCTCATTCTGCCTATCAAAATGTTGCCAATCAGGTATGTTAAGCAGATTCTAAGATGAATGTTTCAAGATGTTTTGTTTCAGCAAGCTCGAGCCGCGAGCTCCCTTGGACACGCCGCTGGCCAAATGTCGATGCGGCATCAGATGCACCCGCAACAGATGAACCCAGTTCTAATGCAGCAGCAAATGAACCTGGCGCAGATGCAGCAGCAGCAGATGAATCCACAAGTTTCGGCTTCGATGGCACAAAATCCTCAGTTCCGGAACCAGCGTCATCAAGCGTCCTCTGGCCAGCAGCTTTCGCACGCCATTCCCGTTGGACAGCAGCCGATACAGCAAGGATTCATGGCCGGATACAACCACCAGATGCCACAAGGCGTGAATCCTAACCAGATGCAGATGGCGGCGAACCAAGCCCAGATGCAGCGGATGCGCAGTCCGGCGCAAATGCACGGACAGATGCAGCAAGTGGTGGTGACTTCGGCGCAGCAGCAGTCCATGATGCCGGGGCAGATGCAGCATCATGCGAACCAAGTTCAGATGCAGCAGGCCGGATACTCTTCGCGAGTTGCTGTGAACCCAGCTCAGATGCCGCAAGGGATGAATGCGGCTCAGATGCAGCAACAAACCATGAATTCAGCGATGATGCAGCAGGCCTACGCGCAACAGATGGCTCAGCAACGAGCAGCACAACCTGCGAATTCTGGCCAAACGAATCATCCAGTTTACGTCGTCCAGCAGAACGCAGGGCAGCAGGTCCAGCAGAGGCAGCCGCGTCAAGCGTCGATGTCCAACCCGGCCATTCAAGGGAACCAGGCGGCTCGTATCGCCGCCTCACAAGCCTCGGCTGTTACTCCGCGGACGTCGATGGCTGCCTCTACCCACGCGATGCCTGCTGCCGCAGCATCCACTTCGGCGAATCCGCAGCTTTCAAATGTCAATCGGATGGCTTCGGTTTGCTCGAATCCAGCCGAGATGCCGACGACGAGCGCAGTTAAAGATAGCCCGATTTCCGCTGCGCAATACATCGCTCAAATCCAGAGAGAGCAAAAGCGGAAGAGCTTAGACAGAAGCACGTCGAAGGCGCCATCTCAAAAGAACAAGGAGAAATCAGTGCTCAAGCAGCTGATCAACGAATATCCGGCTGAGAAGACGATCAAGAAGGAAATCTTGGAAGAAGAGGTACCTTCTGGAGAGCTGCCGGAGACGACATTCAACGTGGATGTGACGATTCACAACTGCTTTGAGCCAAGCGAGTCCGCAAACGCCACGTTTCCCGTTGTTGTGGTCGATAGGGGATCAGCTGAAGTGATCGTCGTTCCTGAGATCCTGGATCCGGTGCCAGTGATACAATTGGATTCCGTCGAGGATACCTGCGATCCGGAACCCATGGACACTAGCTCCGGTCATATCGAAGAAGAAGTCGACCAAGAAGTACGTAGCGTCGAAGGCGTTCAGGAAGCGGAAGAAATCGTACCGGAAACTCAAGAAATGGACGAAAACGCTTTACCGAAAAATCGCCAACCGATGAATCAATTCGGTAAGTTTCTGAATCGTGGAGGAAAATACTTAAATTTGATTTCAGTTAGCAACTACATGTTGCGGCTGCAAGCTTTGAAGAACAAGGATCCACAGAAATACTTGGAGATGGAGGCTCGCGTGATGCAACTTTTGAGTGAATTCGAGATGCGTCGATAGGAGAAACGGGAGGTGAAGAGACGGGTCTGAATGTCATATGAAGATGTTATGTTGAATTGCTGTTTGTTATGTTAGCCATTATTAATACAAATAGTCGTCGCGCATTGTGCACTTTAAGATTTGTCGTTTGTGGGCGAAGTTGGACGTTTCTCTTCAAGTGAAAAAACCGTGGAATTCGCCGTTTGGACGCTTTTTCATTGTTGAGGGTTTGAGACAGCCAACACTCAAAATGAGACATTAATTGTCTACAGACCAGTTATTGTCTGTAGTTAAAAAGTTCGTGTCTCCTTTAACCTTTCCACGTTAATTTTCAGACTTCAACCAGTCTCCGAGACAAGACATGTCTCGCCAGAATCCACAAAAGCTCCCGAGAGGTCATCGCCTTCTCACTTTCCCAGAACTCTCACCATGGAGCAGTCGGAGCCGATGGAGGACGCGGAGTTCGACGTGGACGAAACTCTCCAGCGCTACCTAACGGTTCTCCAGTCCAAAGATCACGCTTATCTCTGGAGCGAAACCTACTCAAAAATCCGGAAACACGTCTCAGGCGGAGTCGTCCTCCATGGTGACATCGCTTCCACTTTGGTTTGCTCTCTTCACATCTAACTGCTCTTCAATTCCATCTACTTCCAGATCGAACTTCTTCTCACCGGACTTCAGTCCGAGAACCTGACTGATACTTTCAACTGCGCCTGGGCTATCACCAACATTGTGTGCGAGAGTTCAAACTCGACGAAGACGCTTGTAAACCTTGGAGGAATCGAACTTCTGGCTTACGTCTTCCTGTCCACCTCAGAACGCCGCGTCCAGGACCAGTGCCTCTGGGCGCTCGGGAACGTCGCCTGCGAGAACGATTTTCTTGCAAGATATGTGGCGAGCATGGAAATTCTGCCACAAGTGATAAGTAAGTCGAAACGTCATCAAAAATTGAAGTAAAATTATATTTTCAGTTATTCTGGAAGATAGCTTGACCCAATCTCTGTTTCTGAAGCAAGCCATCTGGTTCGTTCATCGCACAATCGAATTTTGTGCTCACAGGCTGACCTATAGGGTATGTGGAATGGTGGGTACTGTATAAGTTATGTTTCGCTTTTAGGATGCAGTGGAACTCGCGATCGCGCTCATCGACAGATCGCTGGAGTTCTTGACACAAAGCGACATGAAGGCGAACGACCGAGTGGCCATGGAGGCTATGTACAGCCTCGCACACCTCATCGACGTCTTCCGGGAGCCTGTTGTAAGATTCATGAAATGATAGACCGGAGTTTATGGAAGGTTTCAGATCGATGTGGTCCTAGAATACCATGACTTCGCGTCCAATCTGATGAGTATATTGACGGACCTACCGAGCGATGAGCATTTCCGCTATAGAAAGGCCGCAATGCAGGTGATTGGAAACTTGCTTCTCGGCGATGATGTCGACGTTGGGAAACTGTTTGACCTCGGTCTGCTCGAGTTCTTGGTCAGGATCCATATAATGTATTTCCTTACTGAAACTGGATTTTCAGCTAGCTCAACAAGAGAAGTACCCGATCTCGGAATCTTCGCGAGCCGCCGAAGTGCTCTGGATCTACAGCAACATCGCCGCCACTAGCATGGGCTTTGTGCGCAGGCTCTACTGGGGAAGAGAGGGCTTACTTATCGCCGAAGTGGTCTTGGAAGCTCTTAAATCCAACCACAAACAGCTTGTGAAGGTATGTTTTCAGTCTTCATTTGTTTGATCACAATGATGACTTTTAGGAAGCGACATACTTTGCAGTGAACACCCTCGTCATGTTCTCTGATGTACCAGATGACCTCAAAGAATTCCTGGACCTCGGTTACTTGTACGCTCTATCGAGGCCGTTCATCTCCCGGTGCGAACGATTCGTGGAACTCGCCCTCGAAGTCACCGAACAGTGCCTCTCGGACGCCAACTTCAAAAGATATTGCCTCGCCTGCAACTTGGACAAGGAGATCGAAAACGCGCTGCCCTGGATTGAGGACTGTGTTCCGCTCCTGAAACCCGAAGCTCAGGAAGTCCTAAGCGTCCTGCAGATAGAACGCCAGCGCTCGAAGAGGGTCGACATCAAACGAAGCATCAACACCGCCTGGAACTGTCCATTCCCGGACCCGAATCGAGTGTCGATCCAGTTTGAAGCCAACGGCGTCATCGTCCAGCACATCTGAAGAAACAAAGAAAGTGGAAATATTTAATTACATACAAGTTCACAACTTTTCACAAATTTCTGAGCAAATGATTCGAAGGTCGTTGTATCTACATTTTACGTGGTCGGGTGATTAAGTGAGCAGGAAACGTTTAGTGGGAGGGGCTAGAAGAGTATATCACAGTCAAAACACTACCCGGATTCTCGCTTTCGTAGATCCGTAAGAAGACAACTACTGAGGGCATTCCTGAGAACGCCTGGAAATGGATTTCTAGGGGGGTTTGAACAAATAACATAGGAATATGATACAAGTTAACAATAACTCTCGCCGCCTGGGTGAGTTTCGTTGTCGCTGCTGACGTTGTCGTAGTACTCGTCCTCGACGCGGGGAAGCGCGCCCTGGAAACGAGGGAAATTAGGGAAATCGGCGAAACAAAGGAAATCTACCTTTTGGGGATAAGAGACTTTGGTGCGGAAACTGTTTCGAATGGTGGCTTCGCGGTCCGAAAGACCGTCGGAGTGCGCGATTCCTTTTTCGAGCGAACGTTCCACGGCGCCCCAGGATATGATCGAGGAGGCCATCGATTGGCTGCAGCGGTCGCTCTCGCAGGATTGGTCCGAGTGGAGGCTGCTGCGTTTCCCGAACGTGGCTCCGGCCATGCTCGAATCCAGCGAGGACTCGAAGAGTTCTCTGCAAAGATACGCTTATTTCCAGTCTCCCCCAAACTCCTCGCTCACCCGTTGGCATCTCTGGCGGACACCGATTCCATGTTCTTCTCATCGTCGGACGAATTCTCGGCCGACGCGTCGCTGCAGTGGTTCTGGTCCTCGTTGCCCTCGTTGTCCTGCGAGGACACGATGCTCAAAGTGAGGTCGATCTGCGGGTAGATGTTCCGGAAGTGGTGTTCCATCGGCTTCGCCGCGGTCTCCACGATGCTCGGAGGCGTCGCTTCCTCCTCGGCAGGCCAGATGTTGCCATTTCGGATCGAGGACTCGACCATGCTGGTGGAACGGCGATGGCCGCGGCCGGAACTCGAAGGTTGCGGGTGGTCGATCTCGATTTGGACGTCGTCGAGCGAGATACCCACCGAGGGCAGCTGTGGGTTCGGGTAAGTAAGGCGCTTGACGGAATCCTGTCGTCGCACGGGACGCGAGGGCGAGTTTCGCATAAAGGTCGGAGTGCCTGAGATCGAGTGTTTCCGGGGCTTTTGGCGTCGTTGAACGGCGATTTTGGTGTCCGAGTAGCGACCCTCCGTATTACGGTAGATGGGGGCTTCGGTCTGAAACTATGAAACTGAGATTGCTTAAAATCGATGAATCTCACCTGTACACTGGCGTTGTTCTTCTCGACCTCCAGGGCGTAGGAAGATCCGCCGAAATCGCGTTCGCTGGGAAGGCCGGAGTCCGTGGAGATGCCGGAGACCCGAACGGGCGACCCGCGGTGGAGCGGAGTGGAGTAGGAAACCGCACGATCGGCGACGATCGACGGCGAAACCTTAATGGAGGAGGTGGAACGGCGGCCGCTGGCGCTCGCGATGCTGCGGACGGAGGATTCGCGGCTGAATCGGGAAGAGCTCGACTTGGGGAGGTTCCTGAAGAAACGGAGGTAAATTGCGGTTGCGAAATTCAGTGAGGAAAGGTGTTTACGGCACGAAAACCAAAAATTTCGAAACAAGAACATCGAAAATGGCAAGCAGCGAAGTATGCACTATATGAGAAACTCACATATTAGCGTATCTGTGGGGCGATTCTCTGGAATATGGTACGTGGAATTCCTCGTCGTCCGAAGAATCGTACGAATCCCTTTGCACGAAGACTCGCGCGCCTCGTCCCGCGAGTTCGCTCGAAACTGTGGATCCACGGGAGTTCAGTTGCGAGAGGCGTTCCACGCGGTATTTAGTCATTCGCTGGGTGTTCTGCAACACTTAAAACGTGATCCAAAAATCCAAAAATCAAGCTCACCTCGGTCTCCCACTGAACTCTAGCGCGTTCCTTCATCAGAATCTCGTACAGAAGATCCACGCGCTTCAATTTGTCCTCGTACGTCTTCCTGAGTTCCTGCGAGTGCTGCAGTTCCCGGATACGCTGTTTCACCAAATCATCCTCTGAAACCCATCTTATATCACATGCTCAGAACCAAACATTTCCTCACCTTCTTCCATCTTGTACGCTTGCATCTGTTTGCCAGTATCCAGATCCAGCGAGCCGAGTCTCTGGCGCTCGATGTCCTTCTTCCAGGCCTCCTTCCGCATGCGCCACATGTCGTCGGAAACGGGGTTCAGTTCCTCCTTCAGGTTCTGCAGCAGTTGGATGATGTACTTGAACGAAGGACGGTGGGTCGGCGTTTGGCTCCAGCACTGTTTCATAATAAGACTGGCGGTCGTCGGCGACGAGTGGGGGATGTGCAGCTGGAGCTCGCTGAAACGGGCGGAAGAGTCAGAAATGGGAATAGGAAATGGGGAGAGGACGTTGCGAAACAGCTGAGAACGAGAAAAAGTGGGTGAGCTGTCGGCACGTCGTTCAGAACGTTTGGAAAGGCGGCTGGAGGGAGGTGGCTTTTGTGCTGGGTGCCGGAGAATCGTTTTGGTCTTTGAAATGCCCAGCTTCATTTCCTGTTCTGTTATTCAGCCGATATTCTAGTTTCGTCCTTCTGCCTTCGTGAACTCACAAAACTCGCGTCCATAGCCAAACTCATTTTTTACCCTCCTTCCCTAAATGCTCCCAAAACAACCGAAATACTCACCCTCGTCCAACTTTGAACATGACGGCCTGGCTCTCGATACCGTAATACGGCCGCTGCTGGGTCATGATCTCCCAGAACACGACGCCGTAACTCCACACATCGACCTTCTCGGTGCAGTTCTCGCCTCGGATGTACTCGGGCGCCATCCACGCCGTTGTTCCCCTCAGCGACATCATCTGGCTCTTCTTGTCGCTCTCCTTGTGCCCCTCGCAGTCGCAGATCTTCACGTTGTCGCACTGGTCGACCAAGATGCTGAAATGAGTCACCATGGGGATTACGGTAAGGGTGCACTTTGCGCTTACTTTAGCGTTTTGAGGTCGCGATGGATGAGTTTAAAGGCGGAATGGAATTTGTCCATTCCGCTCGCGATCTGCATCGACCATTTCAGGAAGAGGTTCTTTGTGACGTCGCGCTTCCCGAGGACGTTGAAGAGTTGTCCGTTGCTACAGTACTCCATGATGATGTAGTGCTCCATCTCGGGTCCTTCTTGGGCGACTCCGCTGAAAGTAAACATTGCAGGAAGCCCGGAATTGAAGTGACTTACATGTACTGGACGATATTGGGGTCGTTCAGCTCCTTGAGGCGCTTGATTCCCGCGAGGTTGATCTCGACGTTCATGCGCTTAATCGCGACTTCGCGGTCGTGGTAGCGTCCCAGGAACACGGCGCCTTCGGTTCCGCTGCCGATCCAGTCGGTGAGGTTGAAGTCGAGGTGCTTGTAGGGAATCCGGAGCGACGTGTGCTCGTCGCTGTAGGTCGATTCCGCGCTATCCGAGAGAGCGCTTTGGCTGAAAATGGAACCTTGATCGGGGTTCAAATGCCACTCGCTTACTGCTGCTGCCATCCCATGACTTTCTGGAACATGGGTCCGAAGCAGGCGCCGAACTGCATCGAAAGCGTCGACATCGTGTTGGTCAGGGCTTCGCGGGTGCTGCTCCGGATCGAAGGCGTGGTCGAGATCCTGCTCGAGGGCCGCTGGCTCTGGTTCCCATTCGCGTCGGGCAACACGTCCACCGCCACTTCGCAGAAGGAGTCGTCGTGGCGCGCGATTTCGTTCGCGTTCGTTTCGTCCGAAGCTGAAATGGGAGACGGAGTTAAGAGAGGGCGGAGATCGGCTGCCGGAGGGGAAGAAGGTGGTTAGGAAAGGTTTCCACCTTTCCTAACCACAGCGTTCGCCAGGAGAATTGAAAAGACATGAAAAAGCAGGGCGAAAGAGAAATTCGGTGAAAATCTCCTTGAAACGACTAGTAAAGGTCAACCTCTGACCCCCAAAACAGATTTAGGGTCAATTAAAGCGACAAGAGCGTTCCCGTCCTCCCTCCACTTACCCGAAACCACAAAACTGAGCAAAACGGAGACGATTCTTCCGATGCGGCATTTGTCCGGCATCTCCATGAATCTCAAAACCCTTTTACACGTCTTTAGAGAACCGAGAAAAGTGAAGAGAGGACAGAACCAAAACTGCATCGCTCCCACTTCTTCCTCCCAACTCCTCTCCAGCTAATATCAAAACTTAAACTGAAACTGAACCTTAAGAATCTCGGCGATAAGCACTTACCGGGACCGATAGCGAACGCTGACACGTGGGCGCTGGTGGATCCGCCGGACAGCATAGCTCCTGCTCTGGCTCCTCCGGCCTCCTTTTGGCTCTTTTTGGAGTCGTCGGACACCGACGACGATTCGAAGACGGCGGCGAAGGTCTTCTTCGGGCTCGTCAGCTCGTGTGTTTTCCTGCAATCAGCGAGGACAATGAAAGAACGATTCGACCGCCGGCGCTGGCGCCTTATCGCTCGGTTCACATGCGCGCATAAGACAAGAGATTACGGTAGCGAGGAGAGTTTGTCCGCGGTAGGTGCGACAACAACAAACTATTTGCCTCAGTGAGTCACGGCGTAACAAAGCCTGGATCTGAGAGAGGCTAATCGCCGTCTTGGGACATTCGAAGAAACGATTTGGGACGGGGAGGAAGAGGGGTTATGGGACGCCGAGTCCCCCGGAGTTCCGCTTGAGGAGGTTTTTGGCAGGAAAAATACTAGTATTACTCATAGCTGAGCGCTTCGATTCCACGACGGTCGGTCGCTATCGCGTTTGGCGACTCTAGAGCGGTAAATGGAGAGGCGCCGAGGGCGATAGGGGACGGGAAGCCGGGAGTTGCTAACTGTCACGTCGACGTGGAAATCAAAAACCGTAAGAAAGACGCGAAAATACACGCGAAAGAAGAACAGCTTGGACGTTGCATGAATGCATCCGCTCCATTCAGACCGTGAAAGAAGGAAACCACTCTCTGAATTCCAAAACGCTGACGTTTCCGCGTCCACGTCACAAATGCAACTTTCGAACAGAAAAACGTTCGATCTCTCCACCACTCCTCAATTCCACAAATGAATCCTTTGTCCTGAAGTCATTCCAAGGTCATTTCCACTCCACAAACCAACTTTTCGCTCTTTTTTTGTCGTTTCACCCTCCGCGCCTTTCTACTTTCTTCGAAAACACATGATTTACGCGCACCCAAATGGGTTGTCGATTATAAGGTGAGTGCATTCGAGTGTCTTTTTCGTTTCGCCTTCGCTTGCGTCGGCCGCAGAAAACGATTATCGAGCCGCCGCGAGGGTCGCTTGCTGCATGCAAGCCTAAAAGACATTCCAGGAGCAATTTCGGACGTCGCGGGGGTCCCCTCGGGGCTTCCCCTCTTCCCAACTCGTCCTAAATCGATCGCGCGACGGTGCAATAAACCCTTCCGGTCGCCGGATTCCGCGAAGATTCGCCGGCGGTCAATTCCCCGGCCGCGATGACGCCACTTGGGGAGAGGGCGAGTAAATAAATCGTCTTCAGGCATGCGCCCAAGATTTGTTTGATCAGCGAGCGAAACGCGAAACGGACGAAAAAACACGAAAAGAGCGAAATCTGGTAAATCAGAGCGAATGAATATGCATGCCGGCAGGGCGATCGATTAGCGTGTTGCCCAACGGGGACGCGTGATAGGCGCGGAGGGAACCAGAGATTGGGGACAAGCATGATATGGGGATACGCGTCAACACACTCATCCCAAAAGAGATCAAGTGGCGACTGGAGAAGCCTGGAATAGAGGGCGAACCCCGAAAATTGGATGCTGCGGTTTGAAAGGCATCACGAGAGAAAACAAGATTGGGGTTCGGTGTCCAAAAAGGGGAGCAAAACAACGAGCGGCTAATCTAGTAATGGAACTTTGGAACTTGTGGACCTTAGAGAACACAGAAAAGTAACAACCACGGACCAGAGATTACGGAGATTTAAACTTTGCAAGAAATCCCCAGCTCCGACCGTCTTGCAGCCACCTCCTAACAACAAAAAGAGCCGGTCTCCTGATCCTTCTCCGCATGAGTCACCACGCCACTCCCGTTCGCCTTGACGTAAAACTGATTAGATCGGGCGAATCCAGTTTATCACCGCTTCCTTCGCCTCCTGCACCACGTCGTCTTCAAATTTATTTTGTTATTCTAGCGTCACTTCCTACAGTAACCCGAGCAAAGAAGCCACGTTCCACAACTCTCGCCCTCCACCTTATCTCCGCCGCCACTCAAAGTCAAACAAGTCGCTTGTATCCACACGAATGTTCGTGGAAACGCTCAAAAAGACAAACAAGCAAATGATTATCAGTCGACAATAAGTGGTGGGAGGCGAGGTTCTCGACGAGCTTGATTTACGACGTTCCAACACGGCAAACGCAAGCCGAAAAAAGGCAAAACGGCCTTGAAACTGGGCGAAACTAAAGTGCAAACGGGCGTCTCGTCGGTATGTAAATCTGGTCGACGAGGTGAGACTGTCAGGAAAACAGGAAATCGAAAGTTTTGGAATCGGGAGAATCGCGATTAAAAGTGCACCGAAAACAAGGGTTACTGTAAGAAGGGAACGGAGAGAATTGGATTGGCGGTGCACTGGAATGGAGTGGAGGGCTAATCTAATTAAGAGGTCATCGGCTGGGAAAAGCGTTAGCGTTTCTGGCTCGACGAGCTCTAGTAATACAGAAAATAAAAGATCCAGGGTTTTCTTCGCTTAAAACAGTTTCTACAAGTTCTTAAATGTTTGCCGGCACCCTCAAATCCCTCACCAACGTAAACACACCTCAGTCCAAAGATCCCACACTTCCTCAGAACTCTCGAGACCTTGAAAAGATTCCTAAGCGCGCCTCGTTTTTCATCTCAAGCCCACTTGCAACGGATCTCGGAAACGATGACAACATGTGATCACATCTCAGATCGCCGCCGTTCGATGACAACGGCGAGCAAGCAAGGGAAATTTCCCCGTGGAAGCTGATAAGGAACAGGGATGCTCCTGAGCGGTAAATCGATGCACGTGGAAGGAGAAGATCGAAAAGAAGCTTCGGAAAAAGTGGAAAAAAGGCGAACGGGAGAAGTCGCGCAAACGAACAGCCGACGGCGCCTGATTTTGATTCAGGAATGCGGGAGCGGCGGAGAAGAGAGCGGACGGGCGGCGGTCGGGCGAGAGAGGCGAGGCTGGGAGAGGGCGCAGGCGAAGAGCGCGGGAGCTCACGCGAAAGTCCACACTCCAGCGCGTGTTTGCCCCTCCCGAGGAGGACGCGGGTGGGTGCAAAGAGGAGTTGTCCCCCTTTTTGACTCGGAAACTCCGACTCCGCTGCAACCGGAAGGTCGCGCAGCTAACAAAACACGCGCGAGGATGACCCTGGATGGGAACGGACGATCCAGGAGCTCCCGGGTGATCGATTGCGGTCGAGGAAGACCCATTAAGGGAGTCGCGGGACCCGAGGGGAAGGTTTAATTAAAATTGGATGCGACCAGAAGTGGCCCCTCGGAGAGCGAGCGAAGACCGGTTTGGGAAAAAAGAGGCGTTTGGAGGAAAAACGAGTCTTGGGAGAACATGTCCAAACCCTTTTGTTGGGACTCGCCAAAACCATTTATCCTTGAGGGTAACTCGAAAGAAAGCTGACCAAGAACGGCTGACCAAGAAGATACGTGAGCACCCAGAAGTCGCCGGAGAACTTGAATCTTGTTTTGCAGGAAATAATGAAGTGTGTAAGTTGCGCAGAAATAGGCGAAAACATTGCAAAATGAAGCAAGCACCGCACGGTCCCGAGCAAAGTTTGATCCACAGGAAACTTGGCAGGTGCTTCATCGGCTCCTAATTAGATTAAGTGGACGATGATGGAGAGCAAAAGGGGAGTTTTTGAAATGATTCGACTTGGATTTCAGAAACGAGGAGACGAATCGCGACGGCGAAGAATTCAAGGAATGGGTTTCTCGCTTAATCCGGCAAAGGAAGCCGCCAAAGAACAGGTGTGCCAGTGCCGAGCCCAACCGCCAATCAAACGCCAAGCGCCGATTTCCGAGAATTACGAAATGTTTAAGGGATTTTAAGCTTTTCGGGTGGTTGTAAGCAACAACTGCTTTGTTGACTCACAAGATTGAAACGCAAAAATGCCAGTTTTCCGTGCTGAATTTGCATAAATCATTGGCCGGAAGTCTCCTTAGATGCTCACTGTAGAGATCCAGATACCTTGAATTTTGCCTGGGAGCTCAGATCTTAAACTCACAAACAAACCAGTTATGGCGTCAGTAAATGGAACGATTTAGAACCCAGTTTTTGATGTTTTAGAAGACCAAACTGTAGCCCATAGATCAGCGCCAAAACCACCTGACGATCAAGGCCGAGAACACACCTAACCGGCAGAAAAGGACCTCGCCCGATCAGATAAGAAGAACACCCGTGCAAAAAAGCGAAAACAAAGAGAGCCTTGACCCATTTAATCAACTTCACCCTTCCCGTTCTCCGCGGCCTGCAGGCCTAACGGCGACCACCTCGCCCGCAATTTCGAAATCCCGCGTGCGTTCTCTTTTCGTGCAAATCTCTGTACTCCCGGTGCTTCCGTCCGCCACCAAGCTACACATACTCTTAGTCTTATCAAACGCTCCACGGGAGTCTTCGCGAATACCAAAACCACCAAAGCGCAGAAGTTGTACACGTCAGCCTACGCGCCTCCGACGGCCGTCGAGTGCTCCGCGACCCCCGCGCGAAACTAAACAAAATCAGCGTGGGAGAGGACAGGTTCATCGTCTGTGATCTGGAGGGGCGCTGGATCGAGGGAGAGGAGAGCCATGAAGGACGGAGAGGACCCGAGGGGATCCTCCCGGTGACTCATCTGACGTCATCTGCGGACCTCCCGAAAACAACGCGAAAACAGCAGCTCAAATAGAAGAAGAAGAGGGACGCGGGAGGAAACTTGAAAGTCCTATTTTTAGAAGAGGATACCCGCTTTTATTAGGCGACGGCGTCCTCGCCGGCGGCCGCTGCAGCTGTTGACGTCATTTCGGCGTCACTGCATATCGAGAATCACCTGATTGCGATGCAAGAAGAGAAAATAGTAGCGAGGAGATCGGAGAAGTGAAGTTTAGAGTATTGTTTTGGGATGAGGGCTATAAGGTCTATAGGATACGGGGGGTTAGGATAAAGGGAGAAGTTTATGCAGTTCTTTTGAGATTCGTCCGAAGTCTTCTATTTTCAAGGCGCAGTGATATCGATACCGTATCCCAGCCTCGAATTTTGAGTTCCCAGCAGTAAATCGACCAAGTAAAACAAAAAAAACCCTGAAAAATTAACGTTCGCCACAAAAAAGATCTCTCTGGTTCCATCACCCTTCGCCGCCAACGATGAACAAAACCTGCGGCCTCCCTAGTTTGTTCGCGTGTGCACTTGAGCAAAGGTTTCCCTGGGCGACGGAGGTTGCCACCGAGAGAGATTAGCCCCCGACTCCCTCGCTTGGCGACGCTCGGATAAGCTTTTCCTGTTTACGAGAACGCATGGATTCCACGGGATCAACAAGGACGGAATTTCGCAATCCAGATTGTGGCTCTCGTGGACACGCGACACCTTCAATCGTCTTTAATTAACGTTTTCTTGGGACGAGAACGATTGGGATACGATTGTGGTGGTGGAGAAAGGAGTTTTAATTGGAAAAATTTCCCTGGCAATGGAAATCGAGGGGGTGCGCTGCTAACAAACGTGGTGAATCGCATGACCGAAGCCGAAGAGCACCTAATTATAGGACTCCGACGAAGCGACCAACCGATCGGAGCTGGTGAAACTGGGTAAATAATCTGGGTTCCGTCTGGGAAGCCCCTTCTGTCTGTAAAACCTTCTGCTAGACGTAGTCTCGTCTGGCAGACACTTCACAGACTTCAACCCCAACCAGCAATCATTTTCACCTTATGGAAGCGGCCAAACCGGTCGCTCCGTTTCCACCGGCCGCCGTCTTTCCCTAAAGCCCAAACCAACAAACAAACTTTTCACCGAAAAATTTTATGTTCCAGAATATCAAATTCACATAATAAAAATTTCGCGACACGTATTAGAAAAAACAAAGGAAAAACAACAACTTAAGATCTTCAAACGACTTGCTGCAACGTATCCCTAAGATGTTGGGACAAATTAAGCGCTGGCAGGTGAGCTTTGAACTGGGATGCGAGTCGAGTGATGGCGATGGCGGCGCCGTTTTGAAGCTTCAGGAGACCCTGGTTGAAGTTGCGGACGCTTTCAGAAACCGGGAAATGTGTGCTGTTCAACTGAAATAAGATATTAGATTCTAAGAACTGAAGGGAGAACTTACGCGTTTGGCGCGGATGTTCGCGTCACTGACGTTGTAAAGTTCCAGAAGAGAGGCGAAGACCTTGTCCAGATCCTTTTGCACGACGCCGTAGCGGTCTTCTTTAAGGGAGCACTGGACCAGCGCACGGAGGCACTCAATGGCGCAGTAGGCACGGTCGGCTTCAAAGTCGGTGACGACCTTCTTCTTCTCGCAGAACCAATCGATGATGCTCATAACAAATTTTTCGATCTTGGCGATAATCGGGAACGTGCGTAAGTAGTGGAATCGGCGTCCCGAGATCGCGTATTCACGGCGCATTCGAGCGTTCTCGCGGTGCATCGAAAGGCGGAGATCAGGCGGCAGCATCATGGCGTTGCGATCGATTTCCAGGTTTCCTTCCTTGGCAGCCGAAGAGTCCAGGACGATGTGCTCGGACAGCTCGCGGATATCCTTGAGCCGAATATTCTTGTTATCTTCGTCGATTCCCACGGTGACTCGCTTCACGGCATCCATGCAAGCGCGGCTGATTTCGGTCCAAATTCTCGGGTGTCCTCCGGGCTGGCTCAAGCTGTAGATCGACACGCGACGGGCTGCGTCGCCGATGCAAAGCTTCTTAAGGTCCCAGAAGGCGAAGAACTGCAAGTGATATGATTAAAAACGGAAAAAAGATCTTTTGCATACCTGAATGGTCAAGTCATGTGAATGCAATGCGTGTGAGATGTTGCGGAGTTCCTCTTCTGTGGGATCCTTCATCGTGTAGGAGAGCGGCATCGGGAACTCGATGTTCTGCGTGAGGAAGATGCGATTCAGGCGATAGGCGACCGCGAATCCGACCTGTTGGCGGAAGGCCATCACGGCGTAAACGAAGAGGAGGCGGATGTTTACGACGTTCCAGAGCGAAAGGGGGAACAGAGCGCACAGGAACATGTAGATCCAAATGGCTCGCTTGTAAGCACGGAGAGACCCATAGGCGGCTCTGCGGTAGAGAGGATCCGACCGAATCTCAAACATGCTGTAGATGTCGGCCTTGACGTTCACCTAAAAATCGTAGAATTAGCAACTGAAAGTTACATTTCAAGTTACCTCTTTGAGTGGCTGCGTAAGACGGAAGGTGGTGTTGAAAAGCTGGTCATAGCTGATCTTGGAAACGACGAGCACCATAAAGACGTAGGCCGAAAATATGCTGAAACAATGCTCCAATGAAATTCGAGTTGCTAAACGTCAATGCTTACCTGTCCGTGGTAACCCAGCTAGCGAGGCTTGCGCACCAGAAAATCATGTTGAGAAGGACTTCGCAAAAGGAGATGCCAGCGAAGATGCCCCAGTTGATCTTCTCGTACTTCGAAAGACGGTTGTTTCCGTCGACCTTCAGCATAAGGATATTCCAAACGAAGCAGAGGACGCCGACGAGTCCACAATGGGCGATGAGGAGGACTGTCCATCTCAAGGTGAAGAAGGACAACGTCGCATCTGAAAGCGGAAAGAATGAGTTCAAAAAAACTAAAATCCTATGCTTACCGGTAAATGACTTGATGGGGTGCCACGGCGAAAGTTGGAGAACGAAGGTGAAGACCATGAAGATGAGGGACGAGGCCAGGATGCTTCCAAGGAGGGCGTAGTTTCTTCGTTGCTCCATCTGATATTCGAATATTAAGATCCTTTGAAAGGCACAAATATTTCGCTTATTTACCTTCGAGTAGAACCAATCGTTGAGAACAGCTTGGGCGCTCTTGGACACGCCTGATGTGTTCGGAGCAGCCAAGCGACGGGATGCTCCGGCCATCGCGATGTCGCTGGCAGGACCAACGCAGCTGCGCTGCCTCACTCCGCCCGGCGAGATCTCCGTGGAGTTGCCGATGGGCGATCCGAGAGGTCCATCGAAGGACGTCTGCTCCAGCAGTTCGCGCCTCGGATGGTTGAACTCTCTCGAGAACATTATCTGAAAGCGACAGCTTTACTTGGGTTCAATGATTAGCGTTTAGAGCCAAGGAACAGGCAGAAGTAGGCTTGAAAATACGAAAATCGAGGTTCGCGATAAAGAGAGTAACAGAAATTTAGAAAAAAGGAATTTCGGGCCGAACCTCGATTCCAAGAGTGCAAGGCGACGTAATACAGAAACCAGAAGAGGGCTAAAAACCCCGAAATACAGCAGAAAATAGCAGCTTACCATGTTGGCCGTCGAGTCGACCGGCATTTTGACGTTGAAACTGGAGACGGAAATCAGCGAAATGGAATTTCAGAACGAAGCGCAACGGCAAAATTTCGTAAATCGCGAACAGATTTGAATTTTCCAGATTTCCGCGCGTTGAACGGAGGTCCTGCCACGAACCGACGAACGGAGGCTGGCAGTGGGGTTTGCAACCGCACTCTGCACCGTTTCTGGGCACGAAGTGACCGAGTTGCCGCCGAAGATGACCCAGTTTGTGCTGGGACAAGTTAATCACGCCTTTGGACTCTCCGCAACACCATCTGATGCCATTTACGGGATGGCGCTTATCAGATGGTCGGATCTCGTTGTTCCAACAGGTGTGAATTGGCGCGCTGAGGGTAAATCGCAGCAGATGGAGCTTCGGTGATTAGGGAAGTGGCGCTAGGACACGGAAACAACGAATTGGAACATAAATGGCTTGCCCACTGAAACTTATAGATTGACCATGAACTCCGAGAAGTGAAGAAGCTGAAACACGCACGAAAGAGTCTCCCAGGATCGGTCGCACTAGCCGAACGTCGCCTCGCACGACCAAACCAATCTGGGAACATGCGATCTCGAACAAAAAAGGAGTTCTGCATGTCCAGCTTAGCACTTACTTCTGAAGAATCGCACTGATCGCAGGACCCAACAGATCGCACCTCTTCACACGTCGTTCGAGGGTCATAATCCTGATGTGAATTGAGTCGACAGTTGTGAGAAGGGAGTGTTGCGCAACAGATTTGAGGTGAAGTGGAGAAAGGAAAACGTGGAGAAGAGGACAGTTCGGTGTTGGGTAGCATTCTGAGGTCAGGTAGTCATATCAGCATACTGTATATCTCTGTTCACACTGTCGGGAATCCCTGTCTAGACTTCGCCTTCTTACGCGATAACTTCTTCATTTTCAGTCTTCTTCATCAATCTTTTGTGATCGGACTTGTAAGAATACGCGATGACCGGATCCCTCTGAACGTCCCTTTCGGCCTCCTTCATCCTGTGGCAGAACTCTGTAGAACTCTGTCTAGACGATGCCACATACGATGTAGACGATATATCGTCTCGACCCATGCCGCCTTCATTGCTTCCGTCTACATCCCCGAGAAGCGGTCGGTCCAAGATGGCATCTGCTCAAGTTGTACGCATCCCTTTTGTAACAACCACTCTAATTCCAACCGCTTTTTAAGGACGACTCAGAATTCGAATCTGCTGCAACGGATCTTTCGGACCTCCTCGAACTCGTCGAACGAAAGGAAGCGGAGGAGTTTGGTGTGGAAATCGACCGCAACGAATCCGAAGAATCAAGAACGATCCGCCAAATCGCACTTCGCGAGATCTTCGTGTTCCTGACGGACAAAAGCGACCAGCACGTTGCGAATCTTCGCTTGTCCAAACGAGGCGACCACTTGAAGCTCAATGTGAACTTCGAGCGCAAACAGCCGAAGGCCGATGGAGTGACGCTCGTTCCGGATCCAAATGACAAGGAACGTCTGAACATTTACCCGTCCCCAGCTATGTTTTCACGCGAACCTCGCAATTCATCGGTAAGAATTTGACTTTAAATCTTAGATCATTCAAAATGTTTCAGAAACGAAGCTTGACGCCGGTTCCAGTCTCTGATGTTTCGGCGACGGAAACTGCCCAGCCCATTCCGAAGACTTTTGTCGCGAACCTGTGCGACCGTCTTGTTGGGCTCGTTATCGTAAGTAAAGTTTCGATATATTCTCTCGTAAAATCAAATTCTCTTTAGAAACACGATCCGAAGAAAGACGTCAAGAAATAAAGAATTGTTTTGTTTCAACACATTTATGTACAGTCACAAATAACATATAAACGACGCTTACATTCCATCGTCGCCTCCAAAAGTGCCTCGAGTGAGGTTTTGTAGCGTCTTCGTTTGGATGCTTTCCAGCTTCGGGCAGTTTGTGATCCTGTGCCCCAAACCAGAACAGTAGGAGCATCCGCGATCTCCTGCTTCGCCGACTTGATTCGCGGGTTCTGCCGTTACTTCGTCGGTTCCGATGAGCTCCTTTAGGAAGAGTGGCAGCTCTTGTCCGGCTTCCAGGAGCAGATGCTTGAGATCCGCAAGAACGGATAAATCTGCCTTGCGGTTGATGAAGGTCGTGGACAGGCCGCGCTTTCCTGAGCGGCCTGTACGACCGATCCTGTGCACTGAAAACGTGGTAATCCTATAAATTAGTCCCGGTAATCTGGGACTCACCGTAATTTTCGATATCCTCTGGCATGTCGTAGTTGATGACATGTTGGATGTTGTCGAAGTCGAGTCCCTTGGAAGCGACGTCGGTGGCCACGAGGACGTCCTTCTCGCCTCGTCGGAAGGCGTCGACTCCTGTGTGGCGGTCCTTCTGGTCCTTGCCACCGTGGATCGACGCGACGTCGACTCCTTTGACCAGGAGGTACTCGTAGATTGTGTCCACGTCGGCCTTCTTCTCGGCGAAAATAAGAACTCTAAAAAATGAGATTTGAAATTTACATTTGCGATATGCTCGACCCACCTTGGAGCAGTCTTCTGGAGGCATTCCAAGATCTTCGTCAGCTTCTCGTCCGAACGGACGTACTCGACTTCTTGGAGCACGTTGAGCGAAGCCGCTCCAGCGCGGCCGACGTTGACGACGACGGCTTCCACGAGCGCCGATTTCGCAAACATCTGGATCTTCTTGGGCATCGTAGCGGAGAAGAGAAGCGTTTGACGCTGCGCCTTGAAAAACGAGAAAATTGCCCGGATTTCGTCCTCGAAGCCCATGTCCAGCATGCGATCGGCTTCGTCGAGGACGAGATAGCGGCAAACTTGCAGGTTGAAGACCTTCTTCGATAGGAGATCCGAAAGGCGTCCGGGAGTCGCTACGCAGATGTGAACACCGCGTTCGAACGCTCTCGCTTGCTCCTTGATCGGAAGACCTCCGATGCAAAGGCCGACACGGAGAAGCGGAAAGCCGCCGTCGACGAGGGATTCGAAGAGGTAGTTGATGACGTCGTAGATCTGTTTCGCCAGTTCTCTCTGAAAATGACGAGAATAAGGTTGGATCCATATAAATGTGAGAGTCTTTAAGGTTAAATAGGACTTACCGAAGGCACAATTATAAGTCCGTAAGGCCCTTCTCCGTATTCGAACTTCATTCCGACTTCTTGCTCCAGGCAGAACATGATCAACGGAAGAGCGAAAGTCAGTGTCTTTCCGGATCCAGTCGAAGCGATTCCAATCATATCGCGTCCTGATAGCCTATAAATCCGATACTTTAGAAACGATCTGCAGATTCAGAACACTTACGCCACTGGGATTCCTTGCATTTGAATGACTGTTGGAATGACGATGTTCTTCTCCTTCAAAGCCTTGAGGATGACGTTGGGGAATTTCATTTCCTGGAATTGAATGTTTAGAGATGTAAGGAAGAATTCTGGCTCACCCTAAAACTCCCGATTGGCGGAGGGACGTTTTCTCCTTCGATGGTGATTCCGCGCTTCTTTCTGAACTTCGCGAAATCCTCTTCCGTTTGGTTTCGGATGTGCGTCGGGGGTTTCCAAGCGGTCTTCATGGACTCGCTGTACTTAATCCCCTTCGCTAATTCGTTCGCGCCCAGGAGGGCCGTCGTTTGGGCAAAGTTCTCGAAGAGGCGCTGTTCTTCTTCGCGCTGCTTCTCCTTTTCGTCCCGGCCGCTTTCGAATTCCTGGATCTCCTTGTGCTTGTCGAGAAGCGTCTTCTTCGCTTCGACGGCCTTCTCTTCTTCTTCCCGCATGCGCCGCTTCCTTTCCAGCATCTCTTCAAATTCTTTGTCCTTTTCATCTGCTCCGTTTGGCTTGCTGTAGAGGTTGCTCTTCACGGCGGCTCTTCGGAATGCCTGTAATCCAAGCATCGTTAAACCCAAGCTAACGAAAACCAAAATTTACCTTTTCCTTCTTGCGTTGCCGCGCTGAAATGTAATCCTCGATGTCGTTGGCTTCATCCGAAGACAGGTCGAGGTCTTCTCGCCTTGCGCGTGCCTCTTCTTCTTGGATCTCCCGTCTTCTGGCCTGAAAACGCGAGAATTTAGGAATCGCGGATTGAAATACTTCAACATACCGCGTATTTGCTCAAAAGAGCTGACGCGTCCTCCGAAACGTTCTGGGTCGACGTTTCTTCGTCCGACATGATAATCTGGAAACTGGAAGAAATGAAGAGAGAAAATGAAAATAATCGAAATTAATTTGGCTCGTGGGAATTCGAAATTCGCGGAAATGGAATGCGCCAAGGAAAACAGCGACCGTAGCGTGGAGAGGTGAGCGCAGGCAAGTTCACTTTGGTTTGACCGCGAATAGATGACGTTCCCATCTCGAAGAAACACGTATCGTGCGCTCCTTGAGGGATTCAAAGACTAGTTCGCGAGATTCTTAGAGTTCAAGGAAAGATAAATTTTCGAATCAATCGCGGATAGAAAATATAGATGCTGTATAAGAGTTGTATGTCTTCTTAAACACGTGAAAAGGAGGTTCTAAAGGCTCATCGGCTATCGTAATCCTTTGAAGAAGTTGGTGCTGTGGAATTTATCCATTGTGAACGTTAAAAGCAACTTCAGAAGCAATACATTGGATCACTTTCTGATTCAACCGACTTCAAAGCTTCTGGTAAATACGCGTCGCGTGGACGTTTCTTGACTGCATCTCGGCGATGAGCTGGTTCCCTTGGACGTAGGTGATAATGACCGCATCTCGGTCCACAGCCTGGAAGGTCATATATCGACACCACTTATGCTCCGACAATCCTCACCGAAATCGCTTTCTCGTTCTGGACAAGTTTTCCGTCGCTTCGAAGGATGAAAAGGGAATCGAACTTAGTATCGGCAAGACCGAAACGCTTAGTGCGCGTCGACTTTCCGAGTTCAAATTCAAGCATGTAGTTTGTGAAAGTGGACTTTAGTTAACAATGGTGACCTCCAGCACAGGCTTCAAAGATCCTGCGGCCTTGCGGGTCACAAATCCGACTCCAGTCTCCTTCATGTACTCGTCGTAGTTATACGATTCCACCAGGCGCCATTTGTCGAGGAACCGATCTTGTATGGCGCTGCAATGGTTAAGAATATGTAAAAAGTACAGAAAGAGTCTTAACCAACCCCTGAATCTCATTGGGAAATGAGATAAGACAGAAGACGGCGACCAAACGAAGAAACATTTTGAATTTGAATAGAAATTAAGATCGCCGTTTTATATATGCAGCCTTGAAATTCACATTCCAACCATCTGTCAGCTCAAAGGTTGAAATGATCTTTCAACGTCTTGGAATTTCTTTTAAGGTTCCCCGGCAACTTGGCTTCGGTTTGGTGATTGAATAGCGTTCCCATTTGAAAGGTCAATGTTTCTTTAGCTCTTGACGGATTCAAAGACATGTTTG
>KN167838.1:101445-115786 GCA_000757745.1 Steinernema scapterisci
TGCTCGAAGCCCTGTAATGACCACGCTTCTGGTCCGCTTCTGGTCCCCTTGGGATACTGAGAAAAGTCAAATTTATTTTGGTCATTAAAAACAATAAATAGTAGAATCTTCTGGATTCATTTAGACCTTCTGGTAGATGCGCTTGGCTTGAACGTTTCCGGATTGCATCTCGGCGATGAGCTTGTCGCCCTGGACGTAGCGGGTGATGACCGAATCCTTATCTCCGCTCTAAAAGGTCACGTGTCAACTGAATGTCGTCCTTCTATCACTCCTTACCGAGATCTTCTTCTCGTTCTGAACAAGTTTTCCGTCGCTTCCAAGGGAGAAGACCGACTTCATCTTGCGGCCGTCAGCGGTCGTGGTGTCCACCTCCTTGTCCAGCTCGAACTCCAGCGTGTGGCTCTTCATGGTAGTCGTGGAGTACATCTTCCACTTGCCGTTGTCGATGGTGACCTCCATCACGGGCTTCAGGGATCCGGCGGCCTTGCGGGTCACGAATCCGACTCCAACCTCCTTCATGTAGTCGTCGAAGTTCTCCGACTCGACCACCTGCCACTTTCCGAGGAACTGATCTTGCATAGTTGAACTGAAACAGAGGAGAGTAATTGGAGAAGCCAAGGAGAAGGAGTGAGGAACGGCGGCGATAAGAGGGCAGAGACCCGAATGATGCCTCCGATGGCTTCGCAGTCGATTTATATTGGCGTTGCGAAGACTACGGATGTTGCAAGAATCGGGCAACCTTTGCTCGTGCACTGCAGAAAAAGGTGACTCTCACGTGTTAACGATGTACTTTGATCGGAGATGGCGTGTGCTCAGCGAGAAGTTCTGCCGATCGCTCCGGCGATCCACGGGGCAAAGGGCGACTTTTTGCTGGGTTTCCGGTTACGAACGACTAGAAGAAGATTGTTTGACGAGCGGATCGAGGAGTTTAGTACTTCGTAGGCGGAGCTGTAGCTTGATCGAACCGAACGGAGCCTCGGATCTTGTTTGCTTTAAGTTGTCGATCTAAAACGCGTAAATGTGATGTCGACTCCTTTATTAGCTAACACAGTTCCAATGGCAGGCACAACAATTTATATACTTCGCAACAATAAAGATCGTTACAACCTTACGATAAATAACAATTTATTTATATTAAGCCCTTGTAAGCCACCCAAACGGCAATAAATTATGACGATCTAGAAGGTCTTTCGGTGGATGACCTTCTTGCCTTCGTCGTCCCATTCCTTCTTGCTTACCCAGATCTTCCGGAATGTGTCCAAACTGGCGAGGATGGAGCCGCCGATCCACGTGGAGAAGACGCGTTCTTGAGGCGCGGAGATGCGGATCTTCGTGTCCCTGGGCGCGAGGCGCTTCAGTTCCGCGAGGAGTCGGTCTCCGAAACCTGGGAAGAGCGTCGATCCACCGCTGAGCACAATGTTGCTGTACAGCGTCTTTCGTAGATCGTAATCGCACTTCTGAAAATAAGAGTCAGATTGTGTAAGACTTGGCTTAACGTACCAGCAGGGAGTGGTGGATGCACGTGGGAATTCCTTCCCATTCTTCTCCGATGAGATCAGGCCGGAAGAGGACCTCAGGCGCGCGGAATCGGCAAGCGCCAACATCGATCATCGATCCGTCGGGCATTTTGTACGATGCCTAGAATGCCAAAGTTAGCGGAAGGTAATTAAAGATCTCATGACTTACCTTCTCGTTATCGGAAGCCTCATCCTTCATGTAGTTCAGGGCCAGGTAGCAGAGTTGCTCCTTCATCTCGCGCACGATTTCGAATTCGGAAGTGCGGTGGAGTGTGTGGCCTTCCTTGCGCAACAAAAGGCGAAGGTATCGGGTCACGTCGCGGCCAGCGACGTCAATCCTTTGAATTCTGAAAGACAGCTGAATCAGTATCGATAATCAAAGTCACGACAAACCCTGGGCGGATGGCGAATCCATCGTAGATGGGCACGACGTGGGATACTCCATCACCGGAGTCCAGGACGACTCCGGTGGTCCTGCCCGTGGAGTAGAGGCTCAGGACGGCTTGCATCTGGATGTGGAGGGCCGGTGCTCCGAAGGTTTCGAAGAAGATTTCGGCGGCCTTCTCGCGGTTCTTCGCTGGATTCAGTGGAGCTTCGGTTAGGAGGACGGGATGATCTTCGGAGTTGATCTGACACATGAAAATCAATAAGAGAAAAAAAGAGGTTCGAAAACTTACGTTGAGTTGGTCGCTTCCGTAGACGTAAGCCCAGACCTTCTCCATATCGCCCCAGTCGGTCACGATTCCGTGTTCCATTGGGTACTTCAGCGATAGGAGGCCGCGATGCTCCTCAGCCTTAGGCCCTAAATACCCCAATTTATTTGGATTTTTCTGATTTAAAAAAGACTTACCAATGAAGCAGTCGCCTTCAAGGGCGCCGGCCATGACTCTCGTGTACTTCGGCCTTCCCACGAGGTTGGCGAAGCGGCATTTGGGCTGCTGCTCGCCGGCGAATCCGGCCTTGATGACGCCGGAGCCGTTGTCGATGACGACCGGCTGATTGGCGATCACGTCGTATGACGATTCCATCGCGTGCGCCTGAAATCCGAGAGAGATTCAGATGAGGAATTGAGAAGAAATTACTCGCGGAAAAGACGGAAAAGAAACAAAGCGCGAGTTGGTTTCGAAAGCGTCGAGGGGCGCGAGGGATGCAAACGGCGCGACCTCTCGAATCAACCGATGAGCGATGACGAGCGCCCGAGTTCAGGAAAGTCGTCGCGGGATGTTACAGATGCACTGGAGAACCGACTAGCGGACTCGAGGTCATCGAGATAAACTTTGGATATTTTTGGATTGGTTGGATAAACTTCTTCGCGAGTGCGCAAGGAGAAGATTGGTTTCGTAGAAACTGGTAAATGGAAACATGGAAACGGAGACAAAATGAGGGATAGCTGAAAAAAGGTTTGGATCCACTTCGACGAACTCAAGCGATCCACAAAGGCTAAAACTCGATCTCAAACCACTCATCGACAAGATTCATAAGTGAAACTCCAAGAAAATTTCGTTTCCTCAATGGACCGGCTGGGGATATTGCGCGATCAGCACCCATCAATGCAGGTTCTGGCACATCGAATTCTAAGAATGAAATGAAACTTCTCGCCACTTACCTGTAAAGACATCTCCACGCCAACTTTTTCCCGACAATTTATCTTCGTACTTTTTCTCAAAACAACATCAAAAAGCCAGTTCTTCATCTTCACATCTGCTGCGCTTCCGACTTGGGCGACGGCATTTCGGTGACTCCGATTCCCCAATTCTTGCAGAACTCCGAGGCGTTCTTCACCTTTTCGGCCGAAGGAGGTTGCAGGTCATGTTCGTTGGCCATGGGCGCGCGGTTGAAAGCGTGGCGGCCCTCTTCACGGAATCCGACGCGCAAGTGTCCGAATAGCTTGTTGACCAGTCGACCGGAAGCGTAGCCGCGGTAGTGCGCATCGGCCAAGTAGGCGAGGTAGGCGACGAATTCCTTGTCGCTGTCGTGCTGTCTCCGGTGGTGCTGCAGTTTCGGGTCCAGTAGGTCGATTTCTACAACGAAACCACTGCCGCCGTAGGGAATGTTGCGGATTCGAACTCCTTCTACTGGGCGGACGGTGGAGGTCGTCATCGACGACAGGGGAGACGACGCGATGGACGAGCGCGGCATGGTCTGAAACACGCAGGATTAGAGGGCAACGGAGGAGCAGCGGAAACCGACCTGTTGCTGACAGATGGTGGGGAGAAAGTGACCGGCGGAGGCCACAAGGTCAGAACTCCGATTTTCTAGACGTCTAGTCTGGAAATACGGCTGCTTTGCAGAAAGAGACATTGACGAGTTAATTTGGAGTTTCAGGGAAGAAGAGGAGCGGCCGGAATTCAGAAATCAGGGAATTGAGGCAAACGAAGCCATTCCGGAGATTCAGAGTGCCACATGGATTCTTGAATCTGGCAGAAGAGGCGAACAAAGCAAAGTCAAACTCACCATTCATCTCATATTTATCCCCTGACCATTCATGATTGATATACGGTATTCGATAAGTTTGAAAATGAAGTGATGCACCGCAGTTCGTGGAATCTCGCCTTCGGAAAACCGAATTTTTGGATCTTTTTCCTTGAGAAGTTTCTAATTAATTTTGACGATTCTGTTTTATTAAGCTTCACCTCCGCGGTCCTTCTCCTTTCGCTAGATTTCTTCCTATTCACAACCAAACTCCGCTTGATTTCAGAATGAAGCGGAAGGCTGGGAAGAAGGCCAACGCCGTGGCCAAAAAGAAGGCGAAGGCCTCCATCGCCGAATTCAACAAATCTCCATTTGTCCTTCAGGTAACCCAATTTTTCCCATTCTTTTATAATCTGAATTGCTAAATTCCAGTGCGATGACCTCCTCGCGGAAAACAACTTCTCCGCTCCCGTCGTCGAAGAATCCGAGAAATTCGCCGCGTCAATTATCAAGATTCTGAAGACCGGGAAACTCCAAGGCAAACATCCTGTAAGATCAAAACTCCGAATGCAGATCATCTTATTTCATAATTAATTTAAGCTCGTGGACACGAAATGGATGCAAGAAGCGGACGTCGTCTTCCCGCTGAACATCGACCAGAAGCTCATCGAGCGGATGAAGTCGTCGGCGCTCGAATTCGAGTTCAATAAGCCGCAGCAAGCCGAAGTCGTCGGAGACTGGAAGTCCGGGGCTGCGATGAAAACTCTGGACGCCGAAATCCTCATCGACGTCCAGATCCCTCAAGAATACTTCGGCCAACGGGATCATCTGAACTTCATCTACCACGTGAAGCGCGCCCACTACGCGTCCGCCTGCGCTGTTATCCTCAAAAAAGCGTTGAAGAAGGCGACGCTATCGTTTGTGACCAGCAGCGACGCGCCATGGAATCCGGATCTCCTTGTGGAACGCAAAGTTGAAGGTAAAATTTTTGCTTTAGCTAAACGAATATATATCTTGTTTTTAAGGTACCGAAACTGTGCCTGCAATAAGAATCACCTTTTCCGTCAGCTCCGAGGCTCCCTTTGCCGTGATGTCGAGGCTGACCCCTGAGAGGAACTGCATCCGCTCGTCGTTTATCCTGGGAAAGGCGGCGAAGAAAGATGAAGACGACGTAGCGACACCATTCTACAACAGATCGATCGTCATGGACCTTTGCAGAAGAAACCTGTTGGCCAAATCGACCGATTTCCTGAGCAAGAGCGATGTCGCTCTGAAGGCATACAAGCTCCTGAAGCTGTGGGCAGCCAGAAGTGGCCTCTTCAAGGTAGGCTAATTACTTTGCAATGGATTAAAAAAAAGATTTCAGCGGTCCGATGGAATCTCAAACGAAACCCTTGCGCATCTGCTCATTTATCTTGACCAGAAGCAGATTATCTCGGACAAGATGGAACTGACCACGCTCCTAACCAATTTCTGGACGTGGCTTGTGGAGAAGAACTTCCAAGAAGCAATCTCGCTGAAGGAAGAAGCGGATTTTTCGGTTTTCGAAAGTGCTTCCAAGTACGTTTTTCTCGATAGCGAAGGCCAGCTGAATCTTGTGGCGTCAATGAGCATCCCAACGCTCGGAAGAGTAAGGCTTAGTATTTAAAAACTGTTCTAAAAAGCATTATTTAGATCTCCCGCGAAGCCTCTCGCGCTCTTCGGATGCTTCCCTCTTTGGACTCCTTCCACAACATCTTTGTTACTCCGTTATCCTTCTCCCTGATCTACGACCAGTATATCACGATCACGCTGCCCGTGTCTTACAAAAAGTCCAGGGAAGGAAGCCACTTCCTTGAACTGCTGGAAAACGGCGGAAACTGGCTGCGAATCTTTGCTTCGCATTACGTTCCCACCATCATGAAGGGTTGGACGGAGCGGATCCCCTATTTCGACCTCACATCGGAGGAATCTGATGTGGGCAGAAAGTGGTCCGTGGGAGCCTCCCGTAAGGACAGTTCTTCGGCTCCGTCCAAGATTGTCCTAGGACTCGAGCTCCAAGGAACCTGGAACAACCCGCTTACCCGAGGGCCAGTAGCGAACTCTCCCGAAGGATTTGAGTTCCAGAAGTTCTGGGGAAAGCGGAGCCAGCTGAGGAAGTTCGCGGATAATACGATCTGCGAGGCGGTCGTATGGTCGGAGAAGGCCGACAACACAATTCCGGTCACCGCGTTGCGTTACGTTCTCGAAAAGTAAGGATAACAGGGTTCAAAACAGTTACTAAAACTCTGATTTATAGGCATTTCGAATTAACTGACGGAGCTTCTTTGAACTCCGTTCTCCCAGCAGATCTTTTGGCGGATCCAGCGCATTTCGACAAGATTAACCAAGCGTACGATCAACTCTCGAAGCACCTTCGAAACGCCAAAGATCTTCCTTTGGGCGTATCCAACATAACTCCCGTTTCGGCGTGCTTGAGGAAAACGGATCCGTATCCTCCAGTCGCTGGGGTATTTGCTTCCGCTCCAACGACTGACGAATCGAAAACCTTCGCCCTTCCGGATATTCTTAAGGATACGATTGCACTTACTCCTTCTGTTGACGGTAAGTAATTGAAAGTTAATTGCTTCTGATAATTAATGATCTTGTTTCAGTGAAAATCACGCTTGAGAAGAGTGGGCGATGGGCTGACGATATTTCGGCTATCGCGAAACTGAAGACCGCCTTCTACATCGAAATGGGACGTGCATTGAGGGAGCAATTCTCCCTCCGGTGTTATCCTCAAAGGGAACGTCTTTACATCATCATGGTAAGATTATCGTTTTATACAATGTGTGCTCATGTTGACATCTTCAGGAAAAGTCGATCGTGTTTGCACTAGAGATCGTGTGCCCTAAGGAAGTCACGATCCTACGGAAGATCGCTGGTAAGAAGGAAGGAATCCCCAAGGACAGCGCCGCGTCGAAGCACCTCGAGAAGGAAAGCGTCTACAGGCCTCAGATGTGCTCGTCCCTCACCGGCACTTCGAATCAGTTTTCGTCGTTCGGAGAAACGTGCCAACTCGTCCGCCAGTGGATCTCCACGCAGTTCCTCTTGGACCAGTTCGACCCAATCGTTATTGAGCTTATCGTTGCTCACGTTTACCTGAACCCGATTGGATTCGCCGCTCCCTTAACGGCCTACAAGGGATTTGTCCACTTTCTGCATCTCCTCGTCGACCACAATTGGTTGATGAAGCCACTTTTTGTCGATTTTACGAATTCGTGGACAGGTTTAGTTTTCAACCATGCGTATTTGTTTTGATGTCATTTGTTTCAGATGAGGATATCCACATCCTTAACGAAAACTTCCTGAAGATGCGCGCCGTACTTCCGCCGCTTGTCATAATTACCCCTGACGATGCGGTTGGATCGCGATTCACGCGAGGACTTCCTCAGCCCGTCGTCCTCAAGCGCATTATGGCGCTTGCGAAGCACGCGCTGAACACGATCTCCGCATCGAACAGCGGAGCCAACTTGGCTTCGTTCTTCCACTCGAGCACCAACGCTTACGACGCGGTGATCTCGATTAACGCGAAGCACATCGCGGAACGTCTGCAGAGTGTACCCAAGAGCCAGCCGAAGAGCAAGAAACCTGTGTTCCCGATCGTCGATTTTGACCCTGTGGAGATATTTCTGGGAGAAGTTAAGGCAGCCTTCGATGGCGTCGCGTACTTCTTCCACGACAAGTTCAGGCCCACCAAGATTGGAATTGTATGGAAGCCGGTGGGCGCTGTGAAGGAGCTGAATGTGAGTTTAGGGATTCACTTACGTTGATCTTATTCGTTTGGTTGTAGATAACAAACTGCCTACATCGACAACTGAAGAATGGAGAAGTGTCGCTGAACCGCGATGCCATTTTGGAGGATATCCGAATCATGGGAATCGGACTTATCGAGGGCATCACTGCGAAGTAGCCGGGAGGAGCAGCATTGTTTGTTGTTTAGCTGCTCAATTGTTACATCTCGTTTATTCTGTTGTTGTTATTGTTGTTAAACCATTGGATTCTGGCTCGGTCGAATCCACGAGGGTCGATCACATGGCAGCATGAGAGAGCAGAAGGGAAGGAGCTACCGACCGGTACGGCGAGTCGGAATGAACAGACGAAGTACTCGGAGTCTGGCAGACATATCCTATGAGTTGGGATCCATGACGTCTATCAGACAAACGATGTCTTGATTCGCTGCAAAGCTGCCAGGGAGATTTCGGGCCATTTTCGCCAGTTTTCGAGTCGGGGAGCAGATGGTCTCCGCTTTTCGTCTTTCGGGAAGCGTCGTACTTTTCGTTTGTATCGTGCGTATTGCATCGGAAACACTCGGAGATGGTGTTTTGGCCAACCAAACAACAACGCTTGAATACACATCCTCTGGTGTGAATACCACTTCCACCACAACTACAACGCCGAAACCTAGCACCATAACATCTACGGCGAAAGCAACCACTAAGAATCCTGGATGTAAGTTTTTGGAGCAATGAAATTCCTACGTTCAAATTGTTTTGGCGCTTTATTCTTTTTAACGGATTTATTGACTTCCTCAATCACTGTCACAAGCTTCACTGTAGTGCTTTCAGATTTCCGCTGTCAGGACATCTCGAAGGCCCTCAATGCCGCGACTCCAAAAGAATACTACAGGCCGAACGACGACTTCTGCGCCTACTTCATTCCCACGAGACTCATCGAAGACGGTAAGAAATTTATATTTTACGTTAATTTATTCGTGGACAACTCGGTGCTTGTGCAGATAACTTTTGAGGGCGAATCGCTTTTCGCATTTGTTGCAGGCGAAGGGTTTCTCGCTGCTATGGATCTGTTCGTGCGCACGAAGATTGCTGCGGTCGGCGAAGGTTTTTGGGCACGAGGCACACTTGAAGGGTCTTTCGCCAGCTGAAAAGAGAAGAGTTAGGCAATTGAAAGAAGCTCCAAATTACTCACTGTGTGTGCGAAGATGTCCAGCTAAAAGGAATTTC
Organism: Steinernema scapterisci; assembly: GCA_000757745.1. Taxonomy (NCBI): domain Eukaryota; kingdom Metazoa; phylum Nematoda; class Chromadorea; order Rhabditida; family Steinernematidae; genus Steinernema; species Steinernema scapterisci. Next base: position 110,360 of record KN167838.1, read on the forward strand.
CGTGACAATTTCTTTCCGCAAATGGGGCACGGATACTCTCTTTTCGACTGATTCGAAGACTCAGAGTCGGAAGATTCAGGAGATCCTGGTGAAGTTGTGCAGAGGTACGAGATTTGGTTGACCAGCATAGCTTGTTGCTGAGCCTGTTGCTGTTGCTGCTGGACCCAGTTTTGGTAGAAGACGGGGAACATTGGCGAATAAAGCGCGCAGAGAAGAGGGTTGACGACGGCGGATGGGTTCATGCTCACTCGGTGGCTGAATGTTTGTGGCTACAACTGATTTGGTCAGTGGGTTAAATGCGCTCATTCCACTGCCTGCCGATCCCTTAATTTGGGAACTAAGGAGGTGCGAAATCAATGCTGTCGTCCTTATCGAATCTCTTTGATTCTCCACTTAAAGAGTTATGGTTTAGTGAAGTTCGAGTTGCTGCAAAACGATAAAAATGCGGATCCTTCGAAGACCCTCGACAACTCATTGGCCGCCACTTGCAAGAATGAGTTTAGAAGCGGACCAGCAGGAATTGAAACGCCAATATTCGGAAGTGGATTCATGGAGAAGAAAGTGAAAACCGAATTGGACGCGGATGCGATCGAAATAGATGTCTTTTTCGTATGCTGCAAGAAGTGCAACCATCCAGATTTGGACCTGAAAACGGAGCAAGATAAACAACATCTGGTAAGGAAGACTGCTTTGAGTGCCAGCGCATTGAAGAGTCTTATGTCCTACTTGCACATATCTTCAACCTTCATTCTAACAACACTTAATATCTAGATGATGAAAATGATGAGCAGGTTCATTCGCCAGTTCAATGTAAACCGCGTGAACCAGAACGCTTGGTCCATCTACCGGACGCAGAGTTTCGAGGAGGAGAAGACGAAACTCAGAAAATGCTTCAACGGCCGAACGGACATGGTATATTTTTAATTTCTATGCATTAATTAATTGACGTTCTTCTCAGACCTACGAACCAGAAAACTCCAATCGCTGCATCCAACATCAAACAACTTACGGCCTCTCCTACAGCGGACCCAACTGGCACCATTCTTTCGACCCTTCTAAGACGGCGTACAACAGTGCCAAACTGAACAACCGCCACTGCTTCTCTCGTCATCCAGAAGGATTGAACCTGACGGCGCAAGGCTACGAACAAGGCCTTGCTGACGATGAAGTTGTATTCGTGAAAACGCAAGCCTTTGCACATCTAACAACGTGCTCCAGCTTCATGGACGCAGATCAGCCTCGGGAAGACGATGATAAGATCATGTGCGCGGTAGGAAAGTACACCGTCACGATGGAAAACGAGTTGGTCGACACGAGCAAAGCGCCAGATGTTGTGACGATGACGCATAAACTCAAGGATGTGATGGGCAAAGTGAGCTATAGATGGAAATCGAAGTAACTAATTGAAGTTATTGTTTAGGACTGCTATTCGGAGTACAAAATATCCCGAGTGGACGATAATCGAACGAAGGTCGAGAGGGTATACGGACGTAGTGAGAACGGTGACGAGTGCAAAGTCGTCTACGACCGGAGCCTGGATCGGCCCGAGCGGAAGTGCATCCTTACTGGGAGTAATTTCTGTGTGTTTGGAAATGAAGCCAGGGATGGATTTGTGAGTAAAGGTATTCTCCTGCATCCAATTTCTTTGCGTTTAGATCCGCTGCTGTTGTGGACTCAACGAAGGCAGGGGTCGCAAGATCCATGATCTTCACATATGCAACACTCGCGATGTAAGAACGTCTTTGTGTTCAAAGAAAAGTTTAATGAATGTACTTTCAGCGGCACCTTCAGCAAACGAAGGAGGGATATGTTAACGCAGTCGATTTGCGTCCTACGTGCTTCCATAGGCATATGTTCCGTCATCGCTTCGATGACAGTATCTACTCGGACAAGGCGTGCTACACTCACTACGACCCTCTAACGAAGATACGAGTGGATATCGTTGATAGTTAGTAGTTCAACCCGGTTTTGTTTGTACTTGAAAGTGTTCTAGATCACAACGTCGACGTCGTATTTCCAACCGCACGCCATCATGGAACCGAACAGCAAGTGTACAAGAATATAAGGTACGATATTGGTTCTCTCGAAGAATTTAACTCATTGTATTTAGGGAAGGCGAAACGTACTGCGTACAAACGGACGTCGTTTTTCGGAAAAACTGGCTTCTTGAATTCAAACCTAATTGCAAGAACCAGAACATTCCATCGACGCAGTTTGTTCCCTGGTCAGTTTTCGTGTGCGTGTGTCCGACCTCTGAGACGTTCTGCGATAAGAATGCAACGTTTGCGCTGTCCGAGGTATGTTGAGTGTTGGTTGCAACCGAACGTGAAGATCTTTCTTTAAGAACCCCAGTTGGTGCCTGACCTACGATGGAAGAGATTCCTCCTGGACGATGTCATTTGCTACAAACTGGTGCTTCTTGACTTGGGATACCCAAACGATGGAGGTCTCCGCCGGTCACTACACTGAACAAAAGGCCTCACAGATGCCGCAGCCTCCAAACTGCGTTGATTACAGTTCGCCACCGAGGTTCCAATTTAATAACACTTGGAACAATTGTGCGCACGATGAAGGTTTGAAGGTGGTTCGAAGAAGTATTTTAAAAAGACATTTTAGCGACGAATACCTTTACCTGCTGCTGCCGGAACACGCTGGATCAGAAGAGCAAAGGAACACCTTGTAACATGGAAGTAGAAAAGTGGACAGATTGGCTATTGCATTCCACTCTTCGAGAAGAGGGATCGGTAAGCGAACTGTTCCTAAGTGGCGTTAGTATAATGCTTTAACTGTAGGAACAGATCGCCCACAGTGTCCCTCGACAATGTGAAGATCTGAACTGTACTTCACTTCCAAACTTCTTCGGCTACTCCCTCCATCGCGTGTCTCAGTCCAGCGACGCCGAGAAGGTGAAGCCTCTTGAATGCACGTGCATATCCGGCGATACTCGTGCATCCGATGTGAGCTCCAGCGTCTTCGCCGTCAACAATGTTTGCCTCAGAGAAGATGTTTCGGAGAAGAAATGTGAGTACAAGTGTTTTTATATTCATGATTGATTCCCTTGTTCAGATTCGTGTGGAAGTATGCAGCCCGGACACTCAAAATTGATCACCTTCTGCTGCTGTTCGGACAGGAGCTCCTGCAGGAAGGCGCAGAAAACCCTCGACGTCAAGTTCGAGCGAGTGGGACAAGAAGACGACTAGGATTCCCAACCGCGGAAACAAGTCCGCAGTTGTTGCGTGGTTTTGTTGCTGATTAGTTTTGGATTAGGATAAAAAAACGTCTGCTGCGCGGGGATTAAAAAACGGCGAATTGAGCGACAATCGAATTGGGAGGAAGTGGACTGTGAGAACGTTTCGCTCGTTATGATATTCGCCAGTTTAGAGTCGTCCGCGGAAGCCACAAGAGACCAAAGGTTGGAGCCAGCGAATCGTGGCCAATTGGAGCGTCTTCCTTGGGTCAACACTCCGTTTGCGCTGTTTTGTTCCTCGCCGTCTTTATCGATGTTTGCACCTTTTCCGGCACCGCAGAAAACAATCGCCGTTTGCGCCAACGAATGGCGCATTTGACCTTGGACCTCCGCCGCCCTCTGCAATTTCCGTCTTGTCCTCGTTCCACCTGTCCTCCCAACCCTCGTTTCCCTCTCTTATCCGCGAAATTTTGCTTCTGCCTATTCCGTTCAGCATCTTGCACACGCTCCTTCACGCTCCATAAATGCTGTTTGGTCATTCCAGCTCTGATCTACCATACCTCGCTTTTCTGGCCTCACCTAACCCTCTCGAATTCCTTGTTTACGCTCCCCTCCCACTTACGCTCTCCTCCTCAAATTGGGTATTTACACCTTTGTGACAGGTATACCCACTCACCCACCCACTCCAAATGGCGCCATCGTCCGAATTCGGAGCCTCGAGTTAGCAATCCGGTTTCTTCCTCGCGTCTCTTGTTTATCTTCTGCATTTCGCTTTTTCCCATTTTCGCCGGTTTGGATCGGATTTCGTGCGCCGCGCCAGAAGCGAATAAACAAAAACGGAAGCGGTTCAAGGAGAAGCGAACTCGGCGTCATCCGTCGTGTTGCATAATCGCTCAGATTTCGGGAGATTGTGAGGCGTGGGAGGACGAGTTTCGGGTGATCGATTGAGGGGAGATTAGGGATGGAGATGGTGAGAACTGGTGATTGTCGTATTGGGCTTTTCGTACGTGATTGTAGGTCGCTCATGTCAGATCAATTAAGAAGTGCATATGGCAAGTTGTAAGGAGTTATTCTAAGGAACGTTGCATCGCTTATGCGTTTTGATTTGGGAGGTTCTTAACGGATGTAAATCAATGGGTTACTGTGGACTCAGCTTCCGCAGCCCTGACTCACCCGTACCTCCTCCCCATCGAAGCCAAGGGTCATTACCTCCAGATTGATGTCAATCTGTTTCCACTTCGCTCCTTCCTCGATGAGTAATCTTGAGTACCTTCGTGCCCGGCAGGTGGTCCCTGGTCCCTTGGACCTCTTGGACTCGTCTTTCGAGGAGTGCGGCCGAAGGAATCCGATACGCGTCACCTCTGTTGACTCAGGAAATGTCACGAATAGCAACAATCGCTGTTTTCAGATGTTCCGCGTTTCTCATCCTAGAACTTTCTAAGAGTTGCGAAAGTTGAGAATTCTTTTTGTTTGTCTTTTTATGGTCGCGAAGAAGTTGTTTTGTGATTCATTTGCCGATTTCAAAGAATCGGCGAATTCAATGAATTCGGCGCTGATTTCGAAATTTTCGATTTTTCGGAAATTGAGTTGATTTTGGACTTCAAGTGGTCGGCTTTGGGATCCGGCGGAAGGAGGGACGAGAGACTTGTTTACTATGTAGACGTCGTTTTTGAGTTTTGAGAAAAAGTTGATTAGATTCGGGAAGAAAGAGAGGGAAAAGAGAAAACGGAAATATGGAAATCTGAAGTCGCTGTGCGTGGATCTAGTGGAAACTACTGACCATTCGAAGCTGCGCCAACTCCATTCATCCCTCCTCTATTCCTCCATCTCCTTCCCAAACCCGATTCGCGCACTCGAGGGCGCAATCGCTCGCGCTAATCAATCTTGACATTCGTCGGCTGCTCATCATCAGCCTCCATTAATTACAAAATTGGCCCCGCGCGACAAACATTCGCTCCTCGGCATATGTCTCCCCCTCGTTTCTCGGGCCGTTCGGCGGTGACCCCGGCGCGTGATTCTCGTCTGCCGCGCGACGTCAGCGCAAAAGCCAAGAAAGCGAAGGAAAAAGAAGATCTGCGACGTTTTTTGGAGTGTTTACTCAGTTGGCGTCGCGCAACGAATCCTCGGAGGTCACAGATTCACCTGATCCGCTTACCAAAGCTGTTTTTGGCTTTGGTTCTAATCTGTCTAAGTCTTTCGGTTTTCGGTTCCTTAGCTTCTGCTGCCACGCGTTTTTCCAA
>KN167838.1:115825-133938 GCA_000757745.1 Steinernema scapterisci
CGACTTTGTTTGCTTTTCGCGCATTTTCTCCTTAGAGATCAGTGGACTTCGCGACCGCGGAAGAACGTATTTACCCCATAAAAACAGTTTTCTCCTTTCCGAGTTTTACAGCCTGTTTACAGGACATCTCGAGTCCATTCCAGTTTTTTGGTCGACCGAAGCACGACTTTTATTGGTGCCTGGAAAGCCTGACGTTTTCAAAGCGACTTTTGAGTGTTTGAAAACAAAGCGAAACCATCGCACTTTTCCTGGAACGTCAGAGGACAAGAGTCACCCTCACTCACGTGAGAAAGTGGGTCTGGAAAAACAGTTTCCTAGGGAAGTCGGGCACAACATCATTCTGTGTCGGCCAATCTGCAGTTCCCGAGCACTCTTCTGTCCGCCTTCTTCTCCGGTTAGACCCATCGGAATTTCGTCCAGAAGCAAAATTTTGCATCTTTCGTGCGACTAAAGAATTTTACACTGTCAACTTTGTTTCCGCTCGCGAGATTAACTCTCTCCCTTCTTGTTCTCCTTGCCCATTCTGCAGACGGCCGTGGGAAGCCGGCGGCTTGACCTTCCGATCTCCCATTTCCCGTTTCCACACTTCGCCGCCTTCCGCGAACTCTGTTTGGCCTTCTAATTAACTCATCTCGGACTTCTTCTTCGCTTATCCCAAACGCGCCGTCCTTTCGGCATGATTACACTTGGCCTCCCCCACGTCCAAGGGTCATCCCTTGCCCTCCCAGTCCCATCAAGCGCAACAGGCATCCGGCTTCACTGGAGCAGAACAGATCGACTGTTCTCTGCTGCTGTCGGGGTGGTTCGGGCCCGATGATCATCATCGGCGTTGTCATCTCCGAGTCGTCGCCTCGCGGCCTCTTTGTGGCCGCGACGGTGGTTGCGTAATTGCTCCCGGCCAAGAACATATGTTTGACGGCGGAGAATCGCCGCCGATCCGCCTGGTGGTGACGAGGTTTGGACTTCGGAATTGGGAATTTATAGGTATAGGTATTTATAGATACCTGAAAAGGACATTTAATTAGCATAAAACCGAACCTGAAATATTCAAAACCTCACTGCTGAATTACAGATTCCACAAAATCGTAGATTCGCGAGAACCCATTCAGTCCAAACCCGAATTGCATCCACGCGAATCCACCCGCATTGTCCTCTTCCGAGTGGACGGCGGCCACGCGAACTTGCAAACGGCCTCTTCGGCCGACGATGACGACGTTTCTTCGTTAATGGCGCGTGAATTCGCGCGCGTCGGCCCCGGGGCGGCATATTCATATTTCCTTGTTTGTCCTTCTCCGATTGTTCGAGTTTCCATTCTCCCGGCCACAAGCACACGTGGCCCACCCGACACGGCGCTTTACAATCCCGTCGCGCTTTTTGGGGAGCTGAATGGGGTGACTAAGGATTCTTTGAGTGATTCTTTGAAGGAGGAGGATTTAAGGAGAGAAGAAGAGATTGTTGGAGACTGACGGGCATGGGAATACGGTCGGTGAGCTGTAAATATTCGGTTTATTCCAATCGCTGGATCCAAACAAACGGCTTCCCGAAATCAGCCAAAACACGCATTTCCATAATCCCCATATTTTCCACCAAAACGCCCCTGAATTATTCTTCCCGTGACTCACTCCCTCATTTCTACTTACGGAGTGATTTATCGCCCGTCTTCCACTTCGGAATCCGAATTCTCCATAATGCGCCTCTTATTAGTATTCACAAATCGCTAAATTAAGCGCCGGACGACGTCGACGCAATCAGATAACAACGCTGCAAGTTTCGCACGCGCAATAATTTATTCGATTGATTTATGGCGCTGTTGGGGGCGTCTGCGGCCGGGAGGACCGGCCGTAAAGATGTTAGGAGTGGTTGGCTTCTGTAAGTTCGAAGGTGGGTACAGGAACGGTCTTCTGGATGCATCCAAGACCTACCGTAATCCCCATTCTCTCGCTCGCAATTTTGGCTTGTCACCCTCATCAGTTAGCATAATCGTCAAACTTTCTCCATCTCCATAACCTCATGCATCCCTAATCACTCCCGCTGACGCATTTCCCACCCCTTCCCTCTCCCCAGATCACCAAAACCCGATCGTCTCGTTGATCCCAAACTCCCATTCCAACCTCCTCGTTCCAACCTCATTTTCGCCATCTCCGCGAGATTTATCGCCGTGTTTGTTTTGTTTTCGAAACAAGCGAAACTCGCCGCCGATCAACTCGCGTGTTTCTTATCCCTCGACCCCAGGCAAGCGGCGCCCTCTGCAGGACGCCTTGCGGTGCCACCGGGTGATACTTTCGGATTAATCGCGCTGGAGCTGAAAGTGGCAACTCTCGCTCGCGCACTCATTGATTTACGGCGTGGAAGTGCAGGCCGCTTTTGCAGATATTTGTCCTTAAGGGTAGTTTTGGGAGTTTTTAGGAGGTGGAATGAGCCGAAGAATGGCGTCGTTAGAGCGTGGCAAATTCGAGTTTGGCTATCAGGAAAGGCGGTCATGATCAGGTATCCGATCGTGCTAGGGAACGGCGAGTTTGATCAGCTGCTTGTATTGACATTCCATCGCGAGAATCGTCCGAAACACGATCAGCTCGACTCCCTTAATCAAAGTTGGATTCTGCAGGTTCTTTGCGGATCGATCAAATTCGGCCTGCATCTCTTGTAACCCCCTCAAACTTCTTTTTTTGTTGTTTTTGCTTAACCCAAAACTGTTGTCCCTTTAATTGCGTCCTCCGCCGCCTCCCCTGGGTCTTCTTCCCCCGCTGCCGTCGCCGCAATTAACATTCGGTGGACGTCTTATCAGGAGCCCGAGAAACGAGTAAAGCTCCGCGATTCGATCGATTCCAGCGGCTTCTTCCTGCTCCCAAACACGGTAAACAGTTCGCCTGCATCTCGCCGACTGGCATCTTTTTACTTCCAGCTTCCGACCAGCGTTTTTCAGGCGTTTTATTCCGATCGGCCGCCGGCGGCTTTGATCTTAGCCACCACCTCAATTCCTCTCCTCTCGCTCGCCCTATAAAAACCCACCACCACTCGTGTCCTCGACCCTCTCGACCCGGATTGTGGCAAGGGGCGCCGCTTTCGGTCGCGTTTCGCGTGCGAAGCGCTCATTTGGAACAACAAACAAATTTGCACTTTTAGGATCAATTAGGAGAAGTGCGAGAGGGATTTTGGGGAAACTTGGGCCGAGCTTTTCGATAGATCCGCTTTTGTTCGAGATTTCGAGTGGATGGGATTGGACGAGGCCTCTTAGGGTGCTCGAAGAGAGGCGGTGATAAGGATTTCCTGATTGTGTTTTCGGTCCCATTCTCTGAACTCGGCTGAGAATCTCAGACTTCAAAGCCACGTGGCGTCTTTCGCCTCTTCTTTCTTGTTTATCTCCTAGTGTTTTTGTGTTTATTTGACCCGAGAACTGGCAGACCAAATCTGGAATCTAATCCACCCAGTCTAAGTGTATTCTAAATCCTCCACGACTCCTCAGATCTCTTAATATCGATGTCCCATGGACTCGTTACACCGCAATTTATTGTTTCTGTAACGACCTTCTTTGTGCCGCTTTGGGACAACTGACTTTGATGAGCTCTTAGACGACCGCAAAGCGTGTTTTCGCTTATTTTCTGTTCTGCGTCGTCGCGGAATGTTTAGGAGTCCGGGAATATTCCCCGTCTGTCTCCACTTCCCTTCTTCTAATCCGAGCCTTCCTTGGATCAACTCCAAATTCCATCGACGAACTTCGATCTCCATGAGCGGATCGGCGATAAGCGGCCGCGAGAGGCGATCTTCGATCACTTCCTAATAAACGTGTAGAATGTTGATGGAATTATTCGAAGTGGTGCTCGTTTTGTTTTTATGCGCAAAGGCTGTTGGGCGGCCGGGCGCTCGATCGAGGTGGACCTGGGTTTATGGGAGCGTAAGGTCCCAATGACACTTCTGAACGCTGACAATACAGGAGAATACAGCTGTATTCCTTGAAACCCACGATTAAACGTCTGCTGGTCTCCTCCACGCGTAATCAACCCTCATTGACGTTGTTTTCCCCCGTCGACCTGCCCACAAACATTCATCAGTTTCTTCATTATTCTCGCTTTTCTCGTTTTTTGCTGTTAATTTGGCGTTTTATTGCGCTTAATTGTTCCAAATGCCAATCAAGAGTGTCTGCATGTGATCGGGGCTAAACGAGAAGTGCCTCAATTCTACCGTTCAAGAGGTTCTCCGACTTCCTCCTCTTCCAAAGCCACTCGCCCTCGATCCCAAAAACCCCTTATCCGATATTCATACCACCTTCATCTTGCTCACCCAACCGATTCGTTCATTTCCGCCCTTTCCGACCTCCTTCCCGCTGACCTTCAGCCCCACCAACCCCAAAAAACAGTCCAATCCGTCGCCGGCTTCTCCTCATTCCCACTTTATTGCTTCTTTCGTGCCGCTGTTTGCATCCAAATAAGGCCAAACCTCCTCCGCCGCCCTCACCACATAATTAACCCGAAAATCTCCGAAATCTCCGCGGGTAAAATACGCGCGACGTATCCGGTCATCCGCGTTCCCGTTCCTCTCTCTCGCATCCTCCCGCTCGCCTCAAATCTCATCATTTTAATTCGATCGCCTGTGCACGCATAATTCAATCATTTCCGCCGGAGCTTCCGAAGGCGCTCAAATCGAATGAACCTTTTACCGCCGCCGCCGGCGAAGACGACGCTGATTGCCGCCGCCGGAAGAATTCCGATTTGGGAGGCGGCGGCTGGGAGGATCTGGCCTTTCTGGAGATTCACCTTTTGCGTGTTTTGACGTTTCGAAGTATTTGGCTTTTACATAGCATATTCATACCAAGCTTTTGTAGCATCTATCACCCATTCCCCGTATTTGACTCACCGTATCCTGACTCCAAACTCTGTCACCACTCCTGAAAGTGCCACTCCACTCGTCTGACTAGCTAAAACACAAGCCACATTCGGAAAACTCTTCAAAAATCCAAATCTCACGCATTTCGTAAAAACGCGAAACTACACGAAAGGCTCCGGCCCTCACGGGAATCCCCTTAAGCACCACGTGTTCAAAAGTCCAAAGAGTTTAGGAGGACAATTCGGTGACTTCGGGGATTCCCCGAATTCCATTTTCCAGATTAACCACTTTGTTTTTTGTTCCTCCCTCTCGCCCAAAATTCGTTTCGTCTTTTAGAAATCGACGCTTCCATGCAAATCGGTTGTCCCAATCCGTCCTCCGCGAGATTTATGATCTCCGCCCTCATAACTCTCCATCCGCACAACAAAAACAGAATTCGTAAAGTTGCCGTTTTTCCAGCCGCCCCATAAAGTAGTTTTCAATTTGTCGCCTCCGTCACGCGGCGGCGGCGATCCTCGCGGCGTTGTTTTCAGCATGCGCGGCGTCTTCTCCAGTTTGGGGACGACGGAAAACGCTGCCGCCTGGGATGTTTTGGCACGCGGCGGACAGCCGGAGGCGTTTGGGTGCGAGTGACGCAACTCTGGATATCGAACTTGGGAGATTCGGGAAGCGAGCCGGGTGGATTTGGGAGAATTAGGACGGGTGAGATTCCGGAGAAGAAGGCTGGACCGCATGGAGGAGAGGGAGTCTCCCGCTGGATCCAGTACCGAATATGCGGATTCAGTGTGGAATCCAGGTCTCCACGTTTGCGGAGAAACCGAGGCGGCGTAAAATAATCGCGGCGGATCGCCGCAGATCGCGAGTCGGACTGAATAATTCATCCAAACCTCCGCCGGCGGCCATCGCCCTCTCGCTCGCCTCCCCAGCCGTCACTTCGCTTTGTCCATTAATTTGTTAGCGCGATTTCGGTCGAGATTTGAAGCGGCCGCCTTGTTCCAACTACATCAACTATCCCGACGACCGACCGAAATGTAAGCTTTGCAGGAATCTTGTTTTCCCGGCCTCCCAAGATCTCCTGAGCCTCTCAGGACGTCTCGACGAGGCCTCTTAGGGTCAGTTCTGCTGCTGCTGTTTATGCGTGTGCTGTCACGAAGTGTTCGCTCCTAATTAATCATCTCCACGAAGGAATTCCCGCCTTTTTCGTCGCCTCAAACAACAAACAACATCCTCGGAAAACTCTTTCCGCCCGGCTAATTGCTCTTCTCCTGGACCACCGGCGAATCCTAGCCGCTGTAATTAGAGTCGCACGACGGACGGCGACGTTCCTCCGGACGTCCTTCTGCGCGCTTTCCTGACGCCGAGTCCACTTTTCTGATTTACGTCCGCTCGTCGTCGTTAAGCGGTTATTAGCTGCCGCGTGTGCTACTTTGGGTTTTCGCCGGCTCGAGGTTTTCGGACTCGTTTTCTGCGGAGCGTTCCTGGAATCTAAAAAACCGCATTTTCGAACTTTCAGAGATCAGATTTCCTAAAACTTGTTCCGCCTCCGCCGACTAAATTCGAAACCTTCAAAATGAGAACGGGACATTCGAGCCTAATTGAGCGTTCAGGGTTTCAAATTCGAGAAGCCGAACACTCGTTTGATCCAGTTAATCAGTGTCCTTAATACCCTCCCTAATTCCTCTCCCAAAGCCCTTTCCTCTTCTCCCCAGCTTCTCCTCTACTTTCTGCTCTCTTTTTTGCGTCCAACAAACAATTCTCCACTTTTCAATCAAAACTCCGCGTTGATCTCCGCCCGTTCGTGGTCTCCCGCCGCCGTCGCTCTTAGACCTCTGGGAATCTCTTGGGATCGCCGATTCTTTCCGCAGTTTTTCGGCGCTTAATTCGGGCGCCGCTGCAGGCGAACATCGCGGCGTTGGAAACATTCGTCCGAGTGTTCAGATCTTCGCTTGTTTACAGGGTGTTTCAAGCATTAGACAGCGTAAATCACCGCCGAATAGCCAAGTCTGCTGAAAGTTGAACCGCTGGGAAAACCGGGGTGAAGAAGGATTGGGAGAAGATTTTCGGCAGTTCTGAAGATTGCGGTTATGAAATATTTATTGAGGATTCTCGAAACGCCGTTTAAAGAGAATCCAGAAGAACCGAAAGCAGCGTTTCTCCACTCTCATCTATATCGGTCCTAAACCCACTAAACCCGCATAACCAAGATCACCTCCTGCATCTCTCCCATAGCTCGCATTCTTCTCTTGAGTGATGTTTCCTCGAGCTTCGTGCGTTTTTTGTCACCACGATCTGCAGGCCGAACTGATCAGCGGAACAGATGTTTGAGAGAAGCGGTGGTGAGTCAGATGTTGGCTTTGTTTTGGTCAGTTTCGAGAGGAGAAACGGGATCAGAAGCGAGAAAGAATGCGGGAGAGCAGGTATGGGAAATGACGTAAGAGTGCACTTTCCGAGAGAATGACTGGAAAGAGGCGCGAACAGGTGGGAAAAGGTGTTTTGGCGAAGTTTTGGGTTGTGCGGGAGGCAAAAACACTTGGTCCCAGCATCTAAACGAATTAGATCGGAGACGATCCAATTAGAAATTGGATTAGCGCATAAAAACACTTCGGAAAAACGTCGTTAGCAGGCAGAATGCAGATGTTCCAAAGTTGCGATGATTGGAGCCACTTGGGAGAATTGGAAACAAATGGGAATGGCTAGAAATGGCCTTTAAAAGAAGACCAAAATCACTCATTTTTGTGGATCTGCAGTCCAACGCCTTGCAGCCGTTCTTAAGTAAACCCGTCATCTCTCAAAATCAAAATAGCATCTCCCCTCCCGAACCCGCATTCCTGGCCCCGGCCTCTCTCCCAGCCGGCGTCCCAAGATCTGTTCCGGCAGGAGTCGTGCCTATAAATCACACGCGACCACCGCGACCTTCTTCTTCACAACATCGATCATCACTCTCTCTTCTTCCTCGCTTTCTCCGCTTCTTCCGATTTTCACAGTTCACCGGAGTTGCGTGTTCCGCGTTCTCTTCGCGCCTCCATATGCCACCTCCTCATCTTCATCTCATTCCAGCAGGTTCGGGCCTCCGGGTGTCCATGCGATCCCTCTGCTCCTAGCAACGAAACGTCGTCTTCCCGACGTTCTTCGCCGATCCCAATCCGCCCTATCAACGTGCGCCACTTCGGTGCAGCAGGGGATCAACACGTCCTAATCAGCGGCCGTCGCGTGCCTTCGACACTTTGCCACTCTTAATCGGATTCCGCTGGCGACACTGTGACAGTTTCTACGCCGGTAAGTGCCAACGAAGGTGTCCGTGATAGCAGATTTACTTTGGGTTCTGGGATGTAGGTAGGTGGGAGAAGATAGCGAGAGGGGTCACAAGTGGTGTTAAGTAGTTCGCACTCTAGGTGAGAAAACGAGAGATGGGAAGGGATACGGTAGGTTGGGATCGATCGACTGATCTGGCTTTTGGTGGCTTTTAGCGTGTTTCCACTGTTCGGACTTTTGTAGCCTTTGTTCCCAAAATAAACTTCTCAGTGCAACAAATTAGATTCAGGGAATTTTTTGTCCGCGTCCATCGACGAGGCGAAGAAGGACGAAGAGTTGCGCGAAACGACGACTTTTGGCTTCTATGAATTATTTAGTGTTTTCGATGTTTTCGCGTTATTGATCTTTCAAATCGTGGCGCCTTTGATCCCGCGGATAACTCAAAATCAAATTCATCACTGCGCCAGGCTTCGATTGAGGTGTCCCCGCCTGTTCCTTAAATCAGCTGATCAAAATTCTCAGTTGTCACCGTTCGTCATGCATATTCATGACCTTTCAAGCGCCCAAAAAGCATCTTTTTCCTATTTCCGATCCTTTTAAATGTCACGATATTTCTTGCCGTCTTCAAAATGCCCTTTCATTTCCTCTCCAACCACTTTCGACGTTTCAGAGTCTCTCACGATGGTTTCCCAGTCCGCATTCGACTCGGAAACACCGTCAACCTCCTCTTCGTCGACTTCCACACGCGGCCCCAGCACTCCTAAACCTGCTCCACTCGAGCGCCCTAGGTACGTTTGCTTAGAATTAGCGCCGACGTCCTTAATCACCGGCACAACATTTTACAATCCTCGCAATGGTCATCGCGAAGTGTTTAAACGCGATTGATTAAGTGACGGTCGTTAAAAGCGCATTACGCGTCCGCCGGAACGCCTCAACTCCCCGGAGGCGCCGATTTGAATAATGACCCTGGGGGCCGAAGACGACAGCCGCGCGCTCCTCAAAACAGCGTCGACGGGCTTCCTGAGGATCTATAGATAGCAGCGCGGAGGAGAATCCCGGTGACGCCATCGGACGCCGCAGCCGCCGCCGAAGACGTTAAGCCCGAGAGTTCGAAAGCCGGTCGTTATCGTTAACCCCAGGCAGTTAAGCACCCCGAACGCGTCATTTCTCCCTTCAAATGAGTTGCGGTTTTACGACGATAAACAGCGATTTATTAGGAGAGCGACTTTTGGGGTTTGTCGAGGGGGAATGCGGCAAAAAGCGCTGATCTCGAGATGGAACTCGAGCCAAGCCACCGACCGACCGCTCATCGTGACATCTTCAACTGCGAAATGGCGGAAGACGCAGTTCGGAGACAGCCAGTAAAAGCCAGACGTTGCATCGTCTCGAATTTTGTCGATTTATGTTTTTGCTTTTTGCCTCAGACATTCGAAGCGTCAGACGAAACGAAATTGTCGATTTCCAGACATTTTGTCTGTCTGCATCTTTATTAGGTCGAAAGAATCTTCGTTTTTAGAACGGAGATCATTTGGGTCTCCGGGTACGCGGCGGGTGGGTCGGTCGCAGGTCGCTTAGAATGTATGCGCGAATTCCTTGTTTTCGCCTCTGAATCGCCTATTTCCAGGAGGATATCCCGGTTAAGGAGCGAATTAGCGAGTTCGCTACCTCTCGCAGATGCTGATATCGCGAAACCGGAGGAAGAAACACCGACAAGGAGGCCGTGGAGACGGCGAAACCCGTTGATGTGCCCGAATCTCCGGGACATCGCCATTCTGCTGACGATCCTCTCCATCGTCGGCTTCTTCCCCAGTGGCACTTTTGCCGCAACTACTCCCTCCCAAGGTAAGTGAGATTTTTTTGTGAATTTGAAGTTTATTGAGGCGATTTCAGAAAAAGAAGACGGGTATACGACGCCTTCTTTCCGACGCGCGTACACGAACACATGGGCGCTCCGGATCGACGGCGGCGACTCCGAGAAGGCGGACGCGCTTGCCAAGAAATACGGGTACACAAATCTGGGTCCGGTAAGTCCAAAATTTGATAATCTTTTACTTATTTTTATTTTTTTAGGTTATTCCCGGTGATGAATATTTCCTGTTCGAAAAGGCCAATCAGCGCCGAAGATCTTCGAGGAAACTGCGCTCCATGAAGACCTCGTACATCACTCGCGAGCCGGAAGTCAAGTGGATGGAGCAGATGCAATCGAAGCGCCGCGTGAAACGAGGCTACGACCAGCCGAGGCCCAAGCGATACGACAGTGGAGGATTCCTGAGGGCAACTGTTTCGGTTAGTTTTTTATTTTAGCGTTCATTAACTGCCACTTTGATATCTGAAAACATTTTTGAGGTTTGTAGCAGCGAAATTTAACTCATTGATAATCATTAACCAGCCGGTTATTAAACTATTGGCGCATGATTAAAGAACCGGCCCTCATTTATTCATTGCGTTCAGAACCCTGGCGACAAAGACCTCTACGTAGATGTATCCCCTTCGAAGAAGTCATCCAGCTACGAAATCGTCAAGTCCCGGAATCGCAGCCACGACTTCGGCATGCCCAACGACCCTCTCTGGAAGGAAATGTGGTATCTTCACCGAAGCGACAAATTCGGAGGCGAAATGGACCACAACGTGCGCGAAGCATGGCAACTCGGATATACCGGAAAAGGAATCGTCGTCACAATTCTGGACGATGGCCTTGAAAGAACTCACCCTGATATCGCACCTAATTATGTAAGTTTTATAAACGTTTTCTTTCATTCAAGCAGATGAGTCTCTTTAGGATCCAGAAGCGTCGTATGACGTAAACGGCCGAGATGATGACCCCACGCCTCGCTACGAGTACACGGACGAAAATCGCCATGGAACGCGTTGCGCTGGGGAGGTCGCGTCAATCTTCAACAACTCCCTTTGTGCCGTTGGAATCGCCTACAACGCTAGAATCGGCGGCATCCGGATGCTGGACGGCGACGTTACCGATGCTGTAGAAGCCACCAGTTTGGGCCACAATCACCAGCATATCGACATCTACTCCGCGAGTTGGGGACCCGACGACGATGGAAGAACGGTCGACGGACCAGCCCGCTTGACCCGAATCGCGTTCGAGCACGGCATTAAGAACGTAAGTAGATATTTCAGTTTTGGTATAATAATATAACTCGAATTCAGGGCCGGGGGGGTAGAGGCTCCATTTTCGTGTGGGCCTCCGGCAATGGCGGAAAAGATGCCGATTCGTGTAATTGCGACGGCTACACAAACAGCATCTACACGCTGTCGATCTCTTCCGCCACTGAGAACGGCAACATTCCGTGGTATTCCGAGGCCTGCAGTTCTACGTTGGCGACGACGTATTCGAGTGGCGCCACCGGCGAGAAGATGGTTGTAACCACCGACCTCCACCACTCATGCACCAAGGCACATACCGGAACGTCAGCGTCAGCTCCGTTAGCTGCTGGCATCGTTGCTTTGACGCTCGAAGCCAACCCTCGACTCACCTGGCGAGACCTCCAGCACATCGTCGTGCGAACAGCTCGACCTTTTGGACTCCGCGCGGGCGATTGGAAGACCAACGGAGTCGGAAGAAACGTATCTCACTCGTTCGGATACGGGTTGATGGACGCCGGTGCCATGGTCCGTCTGGCCCAGAACTGGACCACAGTTCCCGAGCAGAGAAAGTGCCGCGTGAGTTATCCGGCCCGCTACAAGACGATTCCACACGGAAACCGACTTGAGCTGCAGCTGTACGTCGACGGATGTGCCGGAAGTGAGGACGACCACATCTTCTACGTCGAGCACGTCCAGGCTATCGTCACTTTAACTGCTCCGAAACGCGGTGATATACAGATTTATCTCTCGTCTCCAGCAGGTTAGTCTCGATATCTTATTTCTCGTATTTTTACTATTTTCTTTCAGAAACTAAATCAACTCTGTTGGCGAAACGGGCGCGCGACACAAGCCGAACTGGATTCCGTGATTGGGCTTTCACGTCCGTCCACAACTGGGGCGAAGAAGCTCGCGGACTTTGGACCCTGGTGGTCGACAATGATGGATGGGACGGTAAGAAGTTGATGCTTATAGGCACAAAGTGACTGTTTATTTTAGATGCCGAGCTGGTCAAATGGGATCTAGTGCTCTACGGCACCCGAGAGAAGGTCGGCCGCTATGGAGGCGAACGCTCCTCGCTCCTGTCCGCGCGATCCATCGAAACGCCGCTCTCCCTTCTGACCCTTTACCGAAGTTCGGCCAACTGGTACGACTTCAGAATCTTCTCGGCCGTGCTTCTAACGATCTTTTTCGTTCTCCACTTCTAGTGAAACAGGTTTCATGAAAATGTGATCCAAGCTAAGTCACTTTCCTCAACTTCTCTTCTTTCCTTTCCACTTCCGATCTTTCTTTCTCTCTCCGTGCAGGTTAAGCATTTCTTGTCCTTATTATCGTGTATCATATATTGTTTCTCACTCCTGTGCAGTATTCTCCTTCCTCTGCATACGGTACCCATCGTGCACTTACACTGACTAGATTATTATGTTTTTGAAATGTATGTCTCCTGTATCTAACCCTAACTCCTCCTCCCTCTT
Source organism: Steinernema scapterisci (assembly GCA_000757745.1). Classification (NCBI taxonomy): domain Eukaryota; kingdom Metazoa; phylum Nematoda; class Chromadorea; order Rhabditida; family Steinernematidae; genus Steinernema; species Steinernema scapterisci. The sequence continues at coordinate 128,473 of KN167838.1, forward strand.
CCTTGTTAAGTTGAATCCCGACTAGTCGTCAGTTGTTCTTTGCCTGGATCTTGTGATATTTGTAAGATGCTTTATGTTGGCTTTATTTATGTGTCGAGCAGAATGGTACAAAAGAGGTTTTAATAAAGAGCTCTGGATGAGCGCGAGATGTAGGCAAATATGCGCAGATGTTATGCACTCGAATCTCTTGTGCATCGCAGAGTTTCGATCCAGCGACCGTCGACTCGTGGAAACGATCTCGGTGCGTAGACTCGAGGCGAAGAAGTCTAGACCAAACAGTCTCTGTTCTCGGAATCTTGTCTGTTTACCTCGAATATCCAGACCTGAAAAATGGCACGAAGACAACTTTCCGTGACTTCCGAGACTCTTGGCGTCCTAAACGTCTAATCGGGAAACATTTGCCTTAAAAGGGCTCCTTGCCCGGTCGGGCTCCATTCCGGGTTCCGTGCCAACCCGCGAAGGTCTTGTCTCTCTCCGAGGTCTTCCTGATCCGATCCTCTATCGTCATGTGCTTGCCATGCTGCTGTTGCCCGTGCTGCTCGTGCAGAGTAACGTTACTTCCTTCGCTTCCACGTTCATTCATTCCCTCGTTTCAGTTTGTGGCTATAGTAATCGTGAGCGTAGGACTCGGCCTCTCCATCGCCGCACTCGTCGGATCCAACGTTTTCGCCAAGACGGCACTCGCAGAGAACGCCAAGGTCAAGGACTACGCGCTCACCAACACTGGATACATCGTCAGCATCGTGATCCACTCGCTGGCCCTTGTTGGACTCATCCTGAAGAGTCGTTTCTTCATGCTTCCCTATGCGATTATAGCCGTAAGTTGAACTCCTGGAATTCCTTTCTCACTCCAGCCATTTTCAGTTTGTCGTCGCAGCTATTGTCATAGCCTACGTGATCCTTGTGGCTATTGACGACCAGAAAACAAGTAAGTGTCACCGTAAACATTACCGTTTATGCTTTGTGCCTGTTTCAGTTAGCGATACCTACGTGAAGTACTCCATCGGTCTGAACGTCAGCATGGCCATTTACATCCTGATCGCGGACGTCTTCGTGATCTACAGCTTTTGTACTCTTGATTGACGTGTACATATTTTATTTAAGTCCAATAAACGCTTTTCGTTGTACCTCTCATCTTTGCCTCTCTCAATCACTCATCCCTCATCGCCACTCCTAGTTCTCGCGGCAGAAACTCCGGAAATTTCGCGTAAATTCGCGAAATCGGACTTCTTCGAATAATCGCGGTTTGAAAAGCGGCGAGCAGGCACAAAAAGCGGTTGCAAAGCTGCAAATTCAAAAATCCTGAATGGTCCCACCGCGAAAGCGGCCGAAAGCAGCGATTGGCCTAAAATGTTGACGTAAGCCCTCCGATCGCTTTCCACGGCGCATTCCAAGCGAAAATTTTTCGTCTTGGATTTTCCGAATTTCGACCGGAACTTCTTCAACCATGGAACGTAAGTTCTCTCCGCTGCTTGAATCGTTGCTCATTTCTGCTTTGTTCCAGACCCCAACCCCGAAGGGATCGAAGGCCGCACTGCTCGCCAGGCGCGCCGCGACGGCCGGGAGATCCTCAACCAGCCGGCGCCTCCTCTCCCGGCCCAGCACTCCTCCTCGTCCAATGCCGAGCGGTCCTTCTACAACGACCTGATGAGGTAAGTCCACTTTCTTAGATTTCCAGTTCTTATCCTTCTCATTCCAGCGTCGACAACGATCCGCTCGTGGAGAAGAAGCCTCCCGGAACCGCTGGTCGCGAGAACCTCACTCTCCGCACCAACGTGTACGGGCTCTCGCTTCCCCAGGAGCAGGTGTTCCGCTACGCAGTGGACACCTCCGGCACTCTCCTGCGGAACGACCGCGTCATCGACTTCACCAAGCGAGTTCTGGACGAGTAAGTTATTTTCCGTTCCTTAGCCATATTCAGATGTTCTCATTCTAGCGTCACGTACCAGAACCGCCGCGCCAAATGCCGTGCCCTCCTCGACCTCGTCGTGGGCAAGAACGGCGGCGTCTTCGGCGACCGACGGGAGCTGTTCTGGTACGACAGCCAGATGATCCTGTTCGCCAAGAACCAGCTCGACATCGGCAGGGAGGTCAGTTCTATTTTCTCTTACAGCCCGTAGTAATGCTCGATTTGTTCCAGAGGTGCTTCACGCTGGAGCAGAATGACATCGCCGTGAACCCTCTCTTCGACGGGTTCCGGCATGCCAAGCTCACCATCCGGCCGGCCCAACAGAATTTCGCCATCAACATTGGCGACCTGGGCAGCTACATCCAGGCGGACCTCTTCGACTCGGACCACAGCCTGCAGCAGTTCCTGGAGATCCTGACAGCGCAGTATGCGCTCAACACTCCGTAAGTTCTTTCCTTTTTGTCCAACCGGTCTTAACCTCCTCTGCTCGTTTCAGGTCTGAGGCGATGAGCTTTGGTAGCCGCACGGCCTACCTGGTGAAGCCGCAAAACTTCGGCTTCAAGAAGTCAGACTGCGCGGACGTCGGGGACGGCAAGTACCTCGGCGTCGGCTGCGCCAAGTCAGTCTGCTACATCGAAGGCCCCCAAGGACCCGGAAACCAGCGCGCCGCGCTCGTCGTCGACCTCAAGAAGACGGCGTTCCACAAGGTCCAGACCGTCTTCGCCAAGGCCACGGAGATTCTCAACCGTGAGCCGAAGTCGGGCGACAGCGGCCGACTTCGAGGCCAACTCAAGGGCCTCGTCGTCGAGGCGACCTACGGCTCCAAACGTCAAGAGTTTGTCATCGACAACATCTCCATGGACACGCCGGCCACCAAGAAGTTCAAGGACGCCACCGGCCAGGAACGGACGCTGCAGCAGTACTTCCAAGAGAAGTACAACATCACGCTCAGGTAAGCTTTAGTATCTTTATTTCCACTTACTAAGTCCTCTTCTCTATTTCAGATATCCGGACAGCCCCATCGTGCTCGCCGACCGCACCAAGAAGTTCGCGGCGTTCCCAATGGAACTCGTGAGCGTGGTCGACGGGCAGCGCGTGGCCATGGACAAGCAGACGCCTCTGCAGATCCAGAAGATGATCCGCCAGTGCGCCGTCCCTCCAGCCGATCGCCAGCGCCAGATCCTGGGACTCGTCGAGGGCCTGCAGCTGAACTCCGCGAACAAGTACCACGCGGCGGCCAACGTTGGCGTCACGCCCGGTTCGCTGCAGGTCCCGGCGCGCCTCTTGCCGAACCCGGTCATCGTCTACGGCCACAACGCCGTCTGCAAGCCGGACGAGAAGGCCAACTGGCGCCTGGCCCGACAGAAGCCCAGCTACCTGAAGCCCGCGGTGATCAAGAAATGGTCCATGTACGCCATCCGCGGAGGCAACAGGAGCGACGTCCTGGACGAGCCAACTCTTCGGTAAGTATTCTAATTCCCTCAACTTTCTCTAACAGTTCTTCATTCCAGCCAGTTCGCCAACATGATGGTGCAAGAGTGCCGTTCGCGGGGCATGACTCTGCCAGCCCCCGACGGAGTCACCTTCCTGGACGCCTCCCGCGAGGGCCTGGAGGCTCTGATGCGGCGCCTGAAGGACGAGGGCAACGAGTTCTGCTTCTTCGTCACGAACAACGACGTGACCTTCTTGCACCGTAAGTCCAATCCTCTTCTTGTTCATTCTCTAATGTCTTTCAATTTCAGAGGTCATGAAATTCCTGGAGCGCCGTCAGAACATCGTCACCCAGGACATGAAGATGGGAAGCGCCGTGGACGTCGTGAAGAAGGGCAAGCGGCAGACGCTGGAGAACGTCGTCAACAAGGTAAGCTCTTGGTTAATTCGATTCCAAACCTAATATCTCTTTGCTTCCAGACCAACATGAAGAACGGCGGCATCAACTACTCGCTGCGGTTCGAGGGGCCTAACCTTGACATCCGCAAGATCCTGCCGCCGCAACGGCTCATCATCGGCCTGGCGATGACGCACCCGAAGCCTGTTCCTGGCAAGAAGGACATGCCACCCAAGGGTGTCGAGGACCGGAGGAAGCCTCAGCCCCACCAGCCTGGCCCCGTCGTGCCATCGGTGGTTGGCATGGCGGCCAACACCCTGAAGGAGCCCATCGAAATTGTGGGTGACTGCCTTTTCCAGGTAAGCTTTAGGTTTCAACTTCAGCTCTAATTTCTTTTCACTTCAGCAGCCCAACCGTGACGACAAGATCTCGGTGCTGCAGCCTCTCATCCGAGGCGCCATCAGCCAGTTCACCCAGAACCGTGGCGCACCTCCAACGGAGATCGTCATCTACCGGCAGGGCACCAGCGAGGGACAGTTCCGCAATGTCATGGAACTCGAGTTCAAGTGAGTCCTTAGCTTTCCACTCTTCAGTCATTAATTTCTTTGTTTTATGATGATCAAGAAGGCGGCCTACACCGACGGCATCAATCCGAAGATCACCTTCATTGTGGTCCAGAAGATGCACAACATCCGCCTGATGCCGCAGAACGTCAACGCCAACGCCAGGGCTCCCGACCAGAACCTGAAGCCGGGTACCGTCGTCGACACAGCGGTCACGCACCCGAAGTACAGCGAGTTCTTCCTCAACAGCCACGTGGCCTTGCAGGTAAGCCTACTCAACTCTCAACCATTTCAGTAATCATCTCATTTAGGGTTCCGCTCGTACTCCCCGGTACACGGTGCTGTACGACGAGAGCAGCCTGCCGATGGATGAGATCCAGGCGCTCTCGCACAGCCTGACGTTCGGGCACCAGATCGTGAACCTCACGACGTCTCTTCCCGCGCCGCTCTACATCGCCGGCTGCTACGCGGAGCGCGGACACAACACGTTCGTCGCTTCGCAGATCGACTTCACGAAGGTCAACGGCCCCGATACCCCGCAGAGCTCGACGATCGAGGGCACCCTGGACTACTCGCGCATGATGGCCGAGTTGTCCTACTGCAACTCGGACCTCAAAGACAAGCGGGTCAACGCCTAGAGGTAAGCCTTCTGAACTTTCAACCATTTTACTAATCATCTCATATAGGGTGCAAGGAAGAAGCCTGAAGCCCAGAAGAAAGAAGATTATCACATAGATTGTATATATTAACCTTTGTCACTGGCCTAGCCAGCTTTGTTCATATGTCATTACAATAATAAATGTTGTTCGAAGATGGTCTTCTTGTTTCCTTGTTCTAGGGTGTGGGGATAAGGGTCAGTCGCCAAGGGGCAATCGTGGGATGGTTGAGTTCGACTTGAAGTTTAAAATTGTTCTCTCGTGCGATTTCGCTTTGCTCGAAGTTCGAAGAGGTAATTGCCATAGAGGTGCCATGTGGATGCCATTAGAGGGAGTTGAAGGAAGGCTAACGGGTGTGGTTCAAGGTGGCAAAGAAGGAAGAGTGCGCTCTGCACGTATCGTGTGCTAAAGTCGGAAAGGTGAGTTGAAATATTGGATGCAAGAAGGACAAGGAACACATCAAAAAGAAGTTTATTAGTTCCCTAGGTAGAAAAGGTGCAAAAAACGAGG
>KN167843.1:14858-26492 GCA_000757745.1 Steinernema scapterisci
CAACCCAATTTTCCTCATTTTGCGAAAATTAGACCTAGCCTATCTTGTTCAGCTCGTCGAGCTCTACAAGAAAAGCTAGAAAAGTTTCAGATCCCAGGCTCGCACTTGGGACTCTTCCCTTGTTAGTTATCTTAGACTGCAATTGGCCTCACAGGTCAACTTCAAATATTGGCAAGTCAAAAGCTGAAAACGAGAGCTTCTGATTAAGCGCTGACTAATGGCAATCTCCAAAAAACAGTTCCCAGGAAATGCTTATGTATCTAACACTCCCCTAATCTGTTTGCCTACTTGTTTTTCGTGTACCCGTAGATCGGCACCGAATCGCTGAGATTGTCATAACAAATAATAGGTGTTTCCAAGCTAAACATCCTAACTCCCCAAGAAGCCTAAAAGCCTAAACTGACCCCAAATGTGAAACGCTAAAACTTAGAACCCCAAAGTGCCAAAGTGCCAAAATGCCAAAATTCCACCTAAGCAAAACAGCACAGATAAACCACGCCGCGGCATCGGAAACTCAAACCCGCCTGTAAAGCCCTTTTAATACCCTCTCCAAGTAACAGTACATAAAACGGGATTCGCCTCTTGTTTATTGCAAAGTTCGAGCGCGCACGTCCGACTTTTTTCGACCCTTTTTGCGCGCGCGATCAGGCAATTATGGCGGATTTCGGCTGTGCGTTGTTGAGTTTAACCAGCTGCTGCGCGCGTCGATTACGCGCTCGCGTGGGAAAAAAGGATAGTTTGGTCGTCGGTTAAGAGTTGAGCGAACTGAGCGGGCGATGATGCGCGTTTGGGAATAAACTACAGGGAGTTGGTGCTGATCGAGGAGACCTTAAGAAATGATGCGCGACGGAGTTGGTCAAAGACGGAAAAGATTGACGTCAGATTGTGATCTTAAAGAAACACTTTTCAAACTTGAATTTTTCTAAATTTAAATGACCCGAATTTGGATTTCAAACTGCATCAGGTCCTGACGGGACCGCTTGGAATCAGCTTAGGTCCTGACCGGATCACTGGAAAAGAGCTTAAGCTTAAAAAGTTAAACCTGAATCTGATCAGTGGTCACTGAAATAGGAGCAGTCCAAAAAGCAGCCTTCGTGCATCTAATCTACATCAATCGGCCACTATACAAATAATGGCTCTCATGAAAATATCTTCAAATGTGTTTATTTATCGTGCTTGTTTGTCAACACGTTCTATTCGAGATCTTCAGAATTTCCCTGTCCAGAAATAGCTTGAGATCTGAGAAAACTTTCGTGGCTAACCCAAGTCAGAGAAAGGCAGAGGACGGCCTCACGGAACAGGCCGACAAATTGAACTTTAAGCTTCCTCACGAAAACAATGGATTCGGACGCTAAACGCGACCTCGAGTTCCGCCTTTGGAGTTGTAGTAGCTTGTTTGTTATTGAGGCACGACTCCTAAAACTTGTTTTTTGCACTTGTTTATGGAATCTTAAGAGTTCTAACTTTGTTTTGAAAAACATAAATTTCACACCCAAATTTTTGGAACCCTGTACAATTTATGAAAACTGTTAAAAGCGGCTTTCTCAAAAAACGACATCTAAAAGCTTCAATTCGGCTTATTTCGCGAGATATGGAAACTAAAGTTGCAGAGAAGCCTCAGATCGAGCTGGAACTTTTCAAAATGGCTTCCTGGGCCAAACAAACGATAGTTTGAGCAAACGAGCAACGCTGTAGATCTTAAGGACCATGTTTACCCTGACCAGCTGCAAGAAGTTGGTCTTTCGTCTCTGTCTCTTTCCCATATCAACAATAGCAATTTTTTGGGGCCTTGAAGGTTCAAAGTGTTCCTAAAATGTTCAAGGATATCCGGCGGTTTTGAGGACGTGTTTCAATTTGAAAGTTTTAGGCTTGCTTACAGTCAGCTGAATTGGGAGCCAGGAGGAACCGGTACTCAGTAAGTTATTCTAAAACCGACCTTTACCTTTGGCTGGGTTTAAATAGTTGCTTGAAATTACGGTTTTGAGTCAAACTCAGTTTGAGTCAACGTCAAATGAGCTGAAAAGCTCAAAAACAGCATTTAGAAGCTTAGAAGTATTCGCCATATTTCGCAAGATATGGAATCTAAAGTTGCGTAGAAGCCTCAGGTCGAGCTGGAACTTTCAGAAAAGGTTTCCTGGGTCGGCCAAACGAGTTCGAGCCAAAGACCAGTACTGTAAATGTTAAGAACCATGTTTAACCTGACTAGCTGCGACGAGTCCGAAGTCCTCAACCTGCAATATTTCTGAACCTGCTTAAGATATATGGTCTGTCTTTCTTCTCTACCCCATCTTAAATCAATTTTTGGGTGCCTGAAAAGTTTGAAATCGGATATCTGCAGGACGGGTTTGAGTTTGAAAGTTTTAGGTTTGCTCCTCTGCTCAGCCATCTAAAGTGCGTGTCACAGGCTCACAAGCACTTAGTAAGATCTTCTAGCACGGACTTCTAGATTTGGCTAAATTTAGGAAGTCTATTTGAATGAGTTTTCACTTGAAATGGTTTGAAATGAAAATTGCGCTTATAGTCAAAACTGCTTAAACCGGCCCTAAATCAGCTGAAAAGCTCATCTAGAAGCTTCAGTTCGGCTAGGATTGCAAGATATGGAATCTGGCATTGAGGAGAAGCCTCAGATCGATTTGGAAATATAAAAGCACAACTTGAACCTGTCTAAAAAGCTTTTTGATGACTTCAATAGTCGTTCAAATTTCCGCTCCGCTCCCAGTCTTCAATTCATGTTGCGGCTTCCGCCACCAAGCCACAAATTCAAATGTTTCATTTCTTATCAGAGCACGACCAGGAAGCACAAGTACGGTTTTTATTCTTTACAATTCCATGGGAATAAGATCACAAATCACAAATCCATCTCACTACTGACTTTGAAACGCGTAACATAAGAGTCCCTTGTGCTCGTAAAGGCAGAATTGCTGACTCCTAGAAACGTAGGTAAAGTCTTCTCGGCTGCAGATGACATTGAACGCTCCGTCGAATTTCTCTTCCGCCGCTTTCTGGATTAGGCGTTTGGCGATCGACAGGTTTTCTACCATGTTCTGAAATTCTCGAAGGCTACGGAAACGGTGAAAACAAGAGATTCCTACCTTCTTCATGATAGCCTTGAGCTTGTCGCTGGTGCATTTGGGATCATTCGCGGCGGCAATTTCCTTGGAGCTTACGTGCTTAGCGTCGTAAGCCCGAGCATGACGATTACGGAATCTGCACGGCGCTGCGCAACGTCCGCAGCAATCGTTTGTGGGATAAGGACGTGGCGGAGGAGGTGGAGGGTAGGGGAGAGGCTGAGGTTGAGGGTAGGGTTGACGGGGAGGGTATGGCGGAGGAGGGTAAGGGTAGCCACCGCCTGAAAACGTAAACAGGGACATTAAAAGAGTTGAAAATGACCTGAAATGAGCTTGACGGTCCCAAATTCAAGGTCCACTTTCAAGCCTCTGAGTTTTAAACCGACCTGGCTGAGGTTGAGGAAGAGAAGGCTGAGGATAGATCGGCCTTGCCGGAGGATAAGGAACTGGTCCACAAGGTGCAGGATACGGCTGTTGAGGGAACGGCTGCTGAGGGAAAGGCTGCTGAGGATAAGGCTGCTGTGGTATCAGTGGGATCTCCCTAGGCGGTGGACCCTGCGGATAGAATGGAAGCTCAGGTCTGTTCAAAACCTCAGCACTAGACTCTGTGGATTCCTCAAAGGGCTTCGATGGAGGAGTCACCGAATACTCTTCCTCCCCAGAATCTGTCGTCGGCTTCTTGATCACGGCTGTCTCCTTAATAACCACGTTCCTAGGCTGATAGTAGGCCCCACCGCCATAGAGAGGAGATTGGGGATAAGGAGGAAGTTGACCCTGAGGATAAAACGGCTGCTGGATAGCCGGAGAATAAGGTTGTTGAGAAAGACCCGGAGGTAATCGTGGCGGAAGCCCACCGCATCCCGGCCCACCTGGAACTGGACATCTAGGAGCGCAGGGGCCTCCAGGCGGAGGGGGACAATACGCCCAAGAAGAGGTTACAAGAAGACACACAAAGAAGAGGGCAAACATCTCCAGGTAGGAAAAAATAAACGACTCAGAACGTTGCGCGATTGCGCGTCGTCTTTATACGGTAATGAGGCTGGATTTGCAATCGTCGCGCACAATCCGGTTGGGAAGCGCCGCGGCCGCACACAAACACACCGGTTTGCCTCTTCCAGCCTCCTCAGCCACCGCCGCGTCATCGTCGTCCTGCAGAGGAGAGAACTAATCTCGGCCGCTCAAGGTGACCAAAGCACTTTGTCGCCTGTGAGAAGCACGGCTAAGGAAGAACACTTGAAAGTGCAGAAGCGCGTGATTAGCGCATAAAGCACGCCGGGGAACAATGGATGGAGTGGGGTGGATAAGGATTAGATCAGCTTCGCGGATGCTGAATAAGTGAGACTCGATTTCATGGTCAGAAATAAGTGTGCCCGAGCGATAATTGCCTGGGTGGATGCGCGAGCCTACGCAAGAGGGGGAGGTGGGTGAGTGGAGCATTTTAAGACCTCAAAATGGAAAATTTTGTTGAATTTTTTATAGCAAAATCGAAAACTGTCGAGTCCGAAAAGAGGATAGCCTCTGAAAGGGTCCAAGCTTCCGAACCGGACTCTCCTATTCTCTAGTTGCATCAGAATGCATCAGAAGCATCTCCACCAGCTTGAGAACTGCCTTATCACGGATCTCCAGTCAGAAAGCCGCAATCGAAACCTGAATCCACAAATCTTCATCTGTCCATTCTTGAAAAGCCACGTTCTGACCCACGCAAGCCTCTTTGACGCCTCCCATCTGGAGCCCAAGGGCACATGCCCAACTCCGACCATTTCCGACCTGCCTCCAAAGATAAATATTATCCAACAACCTCAAAATCCAATAAATACATCCTCAAAACAACCCTCAATTATGCTCAATGCCGACAATCCCGTTCTTCGCGTCGAAAACGGATCTCCATATTCACAGTTCCCACATCAAACCACTGCTCGACTTTACCCGTATGGTGGTACTTCCGAGGCACTTCCCAGAGCACTTTCCGTTGACAGGGCTGAAACGAACACAGATCACGTACGTTGAGTTGATTGATTTGTTGATTCTTACCCGATGCCCATCGTTACAGTCGTGATACACCTTGATAACGGCGTCGATGTGGCCTTCTTCCTTGGTTGCTCCGTTCAGTTCGAAGCGGCCGTCCGCGTCGGTGTAGCCTTCGTCAAGCAGATCATCTGGATCCATGCCTGAAAATGGGGAAATCAACGAAGCTCAAGGTCAGAAAATCGCGCATTTTGAAGATCTAGAAATCCCAAATTCTGAGTTTAAAGCTTACCTGTATCAACATCAATAATCTTCACTTTGGCTCCAACCAACGGATCAGATCCACACATCAGCCGACCTTTGACCGCGACCCCTTGAAGTCGAGTCGTGGGATGGGCGTCGGACAGCGTTGCATGCCAAGTAAGCACATATAGAACCGTTGCAAAGGCAAATAAGAAACATCTCATCTCTCGGCAAGAAGACTCCGAAAGGCTTCGCACAGTAGAGGGCACAGTGAGCTGCTGCGGGCGCCGGTTGACTGGGGGCAGTTGCGGACAGCTCCGCCGCCGGGACCGCGTATAAATAGAGTCGACGTCGACGTCATCGTTGACAGTCCGCGATAAGCGGTCTTTCGTTGAAAGACGAGCCGAAGTCCGCGACTCTTCCGGTGGTCGCTTGGAAAAGGGCGCGAAATTCTGCGGGGCGATTTGCCCAAAGTGCCCTGGCGGAGGTGTTTGGGTATCGGCGCTGCTGAAAGTGTGACGTTGAGATTGATTGCGAAATGAGGTGGGGGTTGCCCAATGAAATCAGCTGGCCTGCACTGGTCTGACGGCAGCTGAGAGGGTGAGATTAAAAGGAAGCGACATTCAGAGCACAAAATACGGCGATAAGGGGTGGTTCTAGGCACCCTTTGTCCTTTCAAGGAACGAGAAAATGGACCGATTTCTTCGACAAATTTAGTCATGGGAAACAAATTAATAAAATGGAAATTCTGGCACGTTAACAATTCTCGAAATCGCTGATTCTCTGCTTGCGGACCTTGAGCTTCGCTTCGAAATCCACGAACCGTTTCCGGTCCTCCAGGAACTCCTTCGATAGATCTGAAAGGGCTTCGGATCGAATGCGCCCCTCTACCTGAACGAAAATCTGTTAAAGCGCCTCAGAATCGTTAGATTTGCTCACCGCCTGGTAGGTAGGAGTTCCAGGTGTCGCCTTTTCTAATCTTGACTGGAGGTCCTTGAACTTCTTTTCGGTCTTCTCCATCTTCTGCTGCAGTTTCTGGTAGTCTTTCAGTTCTCTCTAGATCGGCATTAGGTGAGTGGGTGAGCATGAATTCATGGATTCTTACGTTGTAAAGATCCTTTTGAAGATCCAGAGCTTCCTCGTTCTTGATGGGTCGAATGATGTGCTCCCATTCGCGTGACGTGGGAGGATGCAGAAGGTCATTCAGAGCTTTGGATGAGATCTCGGCCGCTTCTGGACCGGCAGCCTCTGGAATTCTTCTGTTCAGGCTCGTAGCAACCTCCTCTTCGACTCTAAAGTATGGATTAAACATCCGATTAAAACCCGGCACAAACTCTTCAAATTCGATGGCTTTTGTCGCCAGCCGCTCTGACTTCCTGCGAGTTCTTTCCTTCGGTTCTTTCTGGAATAAATCAGGGTTGTCTGAGGGATGAAACCAGTAAATCTACCGCTTGACGACGAGGTGTTTCTTTGTTTTTGATGGATCGAGGTTGGCCGTCCAAAGTGCGCGGCGTGGGAGAATTTCGGGCCTTGTTCTGCGTATCGGACGTCCGACTCGTCGCTCCAATTCCATACGCAGAAGTTCGCTTGCCCAGCTTGGTGGCCACGGGCTTCTGGACGCTAAAGAATGGCCAAATTAAGAATCGACTTAAGAGCTGCCACGAACCCCTCAGAATCGATGGCCTTCGCTTGCTTCCCAGAAGTGGCCAGCCTCTCCGACTTCCTCCGGACGTCCTGGAACGATCTGTCCGTCGCTTTCACCTGGAATTTCTGCTTGACCGCCGTGACTTCGCATTTCTTGGATTCTTCGTCGACTGCGATGACTTGAGATGGGGCGCCGTGTTGAGGCGTCAACGAGAAACGCTGAACGCCGTTCTTCGGAGTTTCGATGAGGATCGCGATGTCCTAAAATCAGATATCTCATAAAAATTGCTGAAGAAACGGGTCAACTCACAGATCCTGTGTTGGAGTACGTGATCCGGAGGTTGTTCTCCACGGCCTTTCCTAAGGCTTCGAGGCATTCGTCCGTCAGTTTCAGAGCCATGGCGACTTCTTTGTCCTCGGGTTCTTCTAGCTTCTTGACGTCTCCGAGGACGTTTTCGTGCTCGGATGTTTCCATCTGAGTTTGGCGCACTGGAAATAGGGTAAAAGTTGAGAAAATGAGGGGAAGTCAGCACGCGATCGCGGTGATCTGGATCCAAAAATGCCCCGTAATTTCAGGTCCTCAATTCCTTGACCTTGACCACCTAGATCCGCATATTTGCGAGCTGGTCGAGCGGCATTCAGGAGGTCAGTGAATGGTTGAAACAGCACGCTTTCTGGACATTTTTTATGGCAACAATCAACAGGATTCGCACTCAAAAATGGGCTCAAAGGCACACTCTAAAGCCTTGGAATTCGGGATAAATCTCGAGGACAATTCACGCTCAAAACTTCTTAGATTTGCAGCTTCCTGAGATCAACTTAATCTAGCAAACAACGTGAAATTCCCGCGAAATATGGGACAAAACGCGCAAGCGAAATACGCAAAAACGACAGCTCCCCCAGGACCGAAATCCCAGAAAACGATAGCTGAAACGACACAGTCCTTCCCCAGAGCACGCTGGCTCGGAAACCCACGACTGGACGAGCGAAAACACGAAATTTCGAAAAGGTCTTTTGATACGGTTATGAGTGCCGCCGAAGGGATGTCGTTTCAAGACCTTAGGTCAAAGTCGACCCGTAGATCTCCTGATATTTCGGCGAAGTTGACGACGACCGTGACCGAAGCCACGGGCGCAACCCAAACGTGCCCAAAACTACCGTATTCCCACACTCTTTGATCTACATCCCTAACCTAAAATTCCAGCCCAATTTTTCTGCTTTTTCATCCATCCCACACGCCTTTTTTGTCCCCAATTTCATCCCCACTTCTGCGAATTCCAAAAACCGAAAAAGAAAACAATTAATCCCAGCGTCGGCGTTCACAATTTAAGATTTTTGGTGCCATTTCTCAGCGCGATGATGATGCTATGAGACCACAAATCCCAATTATGTCACACAAATAATTACTTCTCCGTTCGAATGACGAAAGATTCATTTTCTTCAGAAGGCAATTAAGCGAATTTTAATGATGTAGCAGGAACCATGTCACTCGTGGAACACTTGACGTCGTTGTGCCGTCGACGACGACGTTCGCGGTGACTAACAGGTAGTTCTCGGGTATCGGCTGATGTCAGAAGCGATAGTTGCAGGCGTCCTAAAAGTGAGGACGCCTGATTGCAGTAATTAAGCCGGTTTTGCGTAGGCTTCCGATTACTTCCTGAGCTTCCTTATCTCAGGTCGTATAAGCCCGTTTTATGGGCTTGCGCTTTCATTCGCTCCTCTGCGTGGATCTGCTGAGTTCGAGTCTCTGGGTTCCTGATTCCTATTATTCCACTGGCTTTAGAATTCCTCCGATTTCCAGAATTCAGATGACCACTTTAGAATGCCTGTTTTTGTCATTTTCCTTCCCGGGAAGGTCTATTTCTAGGCTAATATCCCAGTCTCAATCCAAATAAGTGTTTTTCTCAAGACGCGCATTGTAGAGTTCCAAGTAGATGTGCTCGTAGCCACCATTTCCGTGCCTCAAAAAACAACATCTTCAGATCTCGTGTTCCTGTCCTCTACTTTCCTTGTACCCAGTGAATTAGAATCACGAAGATTAATACCAGTGTTTTCGGAATCTGCGTTTGCCAAGTCCAGGACAAACGCGATTAAACGTGGAAATTCCAGTGTAAGAAGACAAGATGCTTTTGGGAAATGTAGGCCAAGCTCGAAAAAGCATAATTTTGTCCCTAAAGCCAGGAGAAGGTCCGCCTCCGAAATGCTTATTTACATGCCGCAGCGGCAGGCCAATTAAAGTCCGTAAATAAGCCGCTCAACTCTCGGCCACTGTATGGACTAAGCTTGAATTTGGTCGTTTTGTGCAAAACTGATTCGCCTATTCATCTTTCGAGATGTGCTTTGTTGACCCATTGTCCTCGGCTTACCCTCACCCTTTTCTCGCGGGTGAGGATAAGGTTCCGCGCAAAAGCCCCTAATACCAACAGATGAGAGGACGTTAAATGGACCAGCGGAGGCTGTTTTCACCCTCTTAATGGACCCGTTCCGTCCCTCAGTTGACGACCACCAAGGGTTAATTGATATTATTGACGTCGCGGATTGATCTTTTTGCCTCTTCGAAGCGCCTCCCTCCCGGGTAAATGCGGCTACCGTGATTACATGTTTGCAGTTCGAGTCGAGATCGCGAGGCTTTAATTTCGCCCTAAAGTCGCCTAATTCTGTTGTTCAGAGAAGCCCCGCGCGCCTTGAGTTTGTCGGCGTCGTCCATTTTCAGCAGAAGATGATTTCCGTCCAGTTTATCGGTCTCGTCTCAGTTCTAGTGGCGTTCTTGGCGACTGTTTGCTGTGTGGAAGGTGAGGGTTTCAGTGCAGAAATCTGGGGAATCCGGGAGTTTTCGGGGTCTGTGGCGCAGTGGTAAGCTGCTCCACTACCATGCTTGAGGTCACAAGTTCGAATCCACCTACCGTCGGTTGATTATGGGCGCCTGTGGCGAAGTGGTAAATTTGTGGCTCCAGAGGTCATAGGTTCGATTCCACCCCACGCCAATCGCAGTTTGAAGGCCTATGGCGCAGTGGTAAGCTCCTAGATTGATACCCAAGAGGTCACAGGTTCGAATCCGCCTTGGGTCATCTAATATTTGGAAGCCCATAGCGCAGTGGCAAGCTGCTGAATTGACGCCCAAGAGGTCAGAGGTTCGAAGCCGCGTACAGACTCCCAATTCCCTAGACTTATTTTCCTCTATCCTCGTGTTTTCCAAAAACGTCTTAAATTACAAACCTCACAACCACAAATAAGAAAATCCAGTTTCAGCCGTTCCCACGTACGAGATGCTAAAAAGAGCAGACAAAACGACTCCGCCACACTGGGAAGACCTCGGATGGGCTTGGGGAAAACGATCTATGAGAGCGGTGAGTCTCGGCCTGCAATGTCGGTCCATGAAATCCCAATTTTTGCAGCCCTACGGAGAATTCGTGTTCAAGCAGCAAGTGAAGAAGAATCCCGACTGGCACGACCTCGGATGGGCTTGGGGTCGCAAGTAAACACATCAGGTCTCCCAAACTTGCCTGCTTGTAAGCGAACTAGTCTCTCCCTCGTCGCCCACTCTAATCTTCGTTCATCTCAATGTGCTCCGTGTAATGTGCTACCGTAAGACTGTAAGAAGGAATGATAATAAACTCATCTTGTTATGTCCTTAAATTTTCCTCTCGAGAGCCTGAGAGTTGGAAATGTTGCCACGTCACAAGATTCCAATGTGTTTTCAGGTTCGGGTGATTTTGAGTAATTGGCCAACTTCATGTCCCAGGAGGAAGCGCGAACACGCGCCGCTCATTTTCAGGAACAATTATCTTTGCTAGTTGGCTACAATTGGGTTTGAGTCTGCTGCGCGTTTGGATACAAGTGGAAACAAAAAATGGATTAACGTTTGGGAAAGAGCAAAGCCCAAAAATGGCGTTTTTGGAAGGGAAAGAATGGATTGCTGACAGGATAATGATGGGGACACCGGAGGGATTCGAACCCGGACCTCTGGATTGGTAATCATGCGATCTACCACTGCGCTACAGACGCTTAAAATGCGATTTCGTCAGGCGGATTCGAACCCGTGGCCTGTGGATTGGTAAACGGGACTTTTACCATTGCGCTAGAAAAACCAAAATTGAAGGTCGGCCGGGAGGACTTGAACCCATACCTTTGGATTGGTAATCAAGAGCTCTGCCACTGCGTCACAGACGCTCAAAATGCAAAGCCGTCAAGCCGATTCGAACCCGTGACCGTGGATTGTTGAACAGGACTTTTACCACTGCGCTAGAGAGAACAAATTTGAAAATTGTCCGGGAGGATTCGAACCCGTGACCCTTTGCGCCCTAATTCAGCGGACTACCACTAAGCTAACGGAAGGACAAGTCGATATTCAGCCTCAGGGACTCAAAACCGTGACCTCTGGAGTAATTGTTAAGCTTACTACCGATGGGCTAAGAACTCAGAAACCAGGGAAAGTCATTCTGGGTTGCCAAAGCCTGCATTTTGACTTGAAATTCTTTCCCCGTGAACGTCTTTCGCAAATGTATGTTTTCCGTAAATTCCCCCGTTCCCCTATCCCATCCCCTCTAAACACCACTTCTTTAAGTCCAAGCTTCTTTACCCTGAAAATCCCACCTGTCAATTTCCCATTTTCTCTACTATACACCGAAAACCTTAAGTTCACTCAACTGCCAATTGCATGACTTTACACTCACCTACTTTGCACTTCACAATTTCCGGTAAACTCTGAAATTTT
>KN167846.1:21458-58556 GCA_000757745.1 Steinernema scapterisci
ATTATCCGCCGATCGCCAAACAGAGTGACTCACAACCTCGGATGTTCACTTTAGAACTAAAGTGTAAACAATCCTTTGATCTACAAACCATAAATACAAATTCGAGTTCCAGTGACGTCGTCGTTCAAGGTTTCGACTTCCTGAAGTTCTAATCAGCCTCACTAACCGAAAGAATCCGGGACAGAGAAGAAAAAGAGTCGACGATCGAGCGAATCTCGCCTCGTAGAAGTGTAATCTTGGAGTTCTAACACTTCACACGGATGAGATTAGATCGATCTTCGATAGTGGAAGGAGGAATGAGTCGGCGAGGAGAAATGAATGCAGGTTGTGGGATGAAGCCTTAATAGAGGGTTGGGGCGACTGACTCTGCGTGACAAAAGCTGCCAAATAGGGACGGTTTGACGTCCGGTGAGCGGCGGTGATGTGATGAGGAGTGTCGATTTGTTGATTTTGGCCGACGCCGCCACGAAGCGAAAGGAAACGCCCCATTGACGAAGAGGGGATGAATCGCTCTTTCAAGGGCCGAAAGCGGGGAAGAGACGCCTTTGACCCTCTTCTAACCTGAGCGCGAGATTTGAAACATCGGAGATCAGTAGAGAAGAGGGTATCAATGGAAGAGGATGGGAAAGTTGGGTTTGCGGCGATTTCAAAGGAGAGAAGGCGGAGAGAGCGATGGTGAAATGTATCATGCGAGACTTCTATGGATTTCCATTGAATGTAAATGCTTGTTGAAGGATTACGGTACTTTTTATAAGCGTTCAAACTCAATTCTCCAGCAAGCGTTCCCTAACGGTTCCCACAGCATTTCCACACCTTTCTCCGCTGTTAGTCACACTGCACAAACTCTCCTTCTCCTCCGAATCGCGGCGAATGAGTCACCTCGGCACTGACGATCGCTCAAAGCGCTGCCGCCGATGAGTGAAGAAATCCGCTTTGCAAACACCCAAAAAGGTTTATAACTTTTCCTCTCGCGCTCGCCTTCTTCTAGGTGATAAATCAAACGATAAACAAATATTGGCGCGCGCGAGGGTCGTATGGGTTCGGCAGTAAAGCGGATCGGCGGCGCGGGTCATGGAACTCGGCGCATGTTGTGCAAACACGGGTGATCGGAGGAGAGATCACGGAGGAAGAGATTACGGAAAAAACGAATTTCGTATTTACTAAAACATAAAAATTTCCAAACAGCTTGGATATAAAGTGAGTTTCAGTTGGCTGGTGTGGAAGACTCCTCGGTGGATTCCTGGCTGGATTCGGTGCTCTGCGGTCCATCGGTCACCTCTTAAAGATAACAAAATAGAAAAGAATGCTGAAGATTCCTACCGTAACACTCGGCCGCGGCAGTTGGATAGTCGGAAGCAGGAATTGGCGTTCCGGCCATATCCGTGGATTCGGGATTCACATCTGAAACCGACAATTTGACAGACGACACAGATGTTCATCGAACCGTCGTCCTCAGGAGCAGCAGTTGAGATAATTTCGGCTGAAGCGACGTCTTCCTTCGGTGTTTCACCTGATTCCGGTTCAATCGATTCGGCAGATGGTTTGCTGGGTTCGTTTTCTTTTGCAGTCGTTTCTGAAGCATTACTTCGTTTTCAGGGAACGCCGAAGACAACAAACCTTGCGGCTCGGCAGATGACTTCAAATCCGGTGACGGCTTGGAGTCGTTTTCTTCCGAAGCAGCGTAGGCGAAAAGGACGCAGAGAGCCTAAAGCATGTTTACAGAAACGCACAAGAAACGGAGCTTACCAGGAGAAATATTCCACTTCGCATCATCGCAGATTCGGGAACTGAGGAAGCTTGCGATTCGAAGTCCATTTAAGCGTCGAATTCTGGAAATGGGTCATCCAGAGTCGAACGGACGCACAAAGCACGTGGATTTGCATTTTTGAAGTGTCATTGGTCTTGAGCCTGGAATGTCATGGTTAAACAGCGTTCATGCCCAATGAGAAAATCAAAAGACCAGTGAATTCCCACTACAAACAGCGCTTCGAACAATTGTTGGAAACACACACAATGATCGGTCGAAAGATCACCTAGGTGAAACAAGGCCTCGACGTGACAGAAATAGAAAATTATGAAAACAACAAAACATCTGAAAATTCATTTCATACATGATTTATTCCAAGAACGTCCAGCGTTGATTCGTGTTTCTTCGTTCCAAACGTCGTTTGCAGTCAACGCATCCACACGGCTCTGTAAACTTCAAGATAATAGACAAATACGCAAAAACAGCATTTGCTCACCTTTTCTGGGTTTCATATTCACGAATTTGACGTATTCGATAGCGATTCTTGGCAGTATCCGCGCTCTGATGACGCTGTGGCTGATCGGCGCCCTCAAGTAAGTGACGTTTTGTGGAGCAGCGGCAGGAACAATCTGAAAGGTAATTCAGCGAATGGGAGATGAAGAAGAATCCCGGACTTACGTGGTACAAACTCGCCTTGAGGAGCTTGAAGGTATCATCGAACTGGTCGGGAATCTCTTTCGTTCGGTCGTCGTTTTGGGATTGGAACTGGAAACGATCGCCGCCGGCGGAACGCATGGCGACCGACCGTTCGGGTCTTCGGAGGAGGTTGGAATGAGGAGATGCGAGTGGACTGGATGGAACGAGACTGGAGACATAGACTGAAAGTAGTTCACGTCTAGACCAGAGGTGCGCAGGGCCTCTTGACCTGTTCATCGGGCCGGCCCGCTGGCCTCAAGATGTGGACAATGACCTAATTGCAGCATAAGAGTAAAACTCAACCAATTTATTATGTCAAACAGTTCGCACCACCTCATTTAAAACCATTGCAAGCGTTCAGTCTTCGATTACACCCAAAAAAGCCGAATTTGGTCTCGTTGCATCAAGTGCAATTTGGTGGTTCTCGAATAAATGAGCATATTTTGACCTGTAAATCTCGGCCATTGTCAATTGAATTTCCTTACCTTGTGTAATAAGCTCTGTAGCTCTATTGACCAATTCCTCCAGTATCCAATCCAGAAGTGTACTGTGGTACGTGCTTATAGCAAATTTTCGGAAACTCGAACTGCTCCAAAACGCTCTTAACGTCGGAAGGACTTCATCGGTGGAAATACACTTTACCATTATGAGATACTTCAACGTTCCCCTTTCCAGCGCAGCGTTGACGCACGACAAGAAGAGCTTTTGGTCAGTTGAGCCATAATAACCGAGTTGAGTTAGTCGAGGGACCATACTTGTCAGGCACTGAAGCTCAGAAGGAATTTTCCATATATAGTACTCAATATACGACACGGGACTTTGTGTCGTTTTCAGCAGCACTTTCAAGTTCGCGAAGTTTCGCTGATCCAACAAATGGCTTCTCCCTCTGTCATCTGCTAACATTCTCCGAATGCATACCTGCTGCATTTCAAGATTCTTTTGAGCTTCGGGGATCTGTTCTAAATAAGTTATGTCTTTGTCGTCGCTGAAGGGGTACTCGGCACACGTGAAATGAAGTTTTCCATCTTTTGTTTGTACTAGCAGTGACACTTTCAGAAGGCGCTTGGTGCTTTCCGAATGCTCCCAAGGCTGCGATAGCTCTCGCGTCTTTTCCTTATGAGTGCGACGGTCACACAAATCGAAAGGACGAAGCACAAGTTGGACGTTGGAGATGAATTCGAAGGGGAGGTTGTCCATGGCGATCGGAAGCACGAAACGTTTCAAGTTGAAGTTCCATAAACAAACAAAAGACGAAAATAAAGCAATGTTTTGAACCGAAAAGAGATGCGCTGGATCGTCCGATTACTGCGATTTTCCGGGCCGTTCCGAGGCATTTCCGCAACCGAGCCGATCGTAAAACCAATATTTATTTACAACGAAATTCAAGAATTTTTAGTTCCGTTTTTGATCGCCTTCCGCACAGATTCCTCCCTGCACGCTTCTTCCAGCGAGGTGAGGATAATCTTGATGATCACCCTGTAGATCTGGTCCATGTTCTCCGTGTAGCGGTCCTGCAGGATCTCCTTCACTGCGAACAAAAACGGTTCTTCGATTTTCTAAAACTCCAGAAATTCAGAGTGGCCGAAAACGCGGAACGAACCCAGAACATCTCAGGCTGGAAGTGGGGTCGATAGGCGTGTTCGGCACCCGATTTCTGCAGCAGCTGGAACATGTAGTCCGCATCTTTGACGTTGCTGAAATATTCGACCTTAGAACTTGAACTTCCCACGCACGTCCTCTTCTCGGAGTCCCCGTTACGCGTGTTATATAGGCCGGCGCACAATTCATTAATGGGCGAACGAGGCCCGGAAATAAGCGAAAAGCAGGAAGAAAATACGAATTGTTGCATGCATAAGCGAGCGCGGAAAAAAGAATTCGGCGGCGAGAAGCACTTTGGTAGCAGAGAGACCGACGGCCGAGACGGGCGCGTTGAAATATTACGCGACGGAGTTTTTGGAACGCCGAAACCACTCGAGATATATTTCGGTGCTGGTCTCCGACCCTCGAGGATATTGATCACGAGATTAGGCCGCGTTCTGGACTCATAAATTTAAAATTTAGAGATATCTTCGGTTCATCGAAATATTCGTCATGTTCTGGCTCACTCGAAAGTACGAAGGAGAGGAGGATGAGGCCCTCGTGATGTGACAAGATTTGAATTTTAGATTGCCAGCTGGAGAAATTTGCAAAAAACAAGGTTAAAATCATCGATCAGAGGAGCGTCGCTATCAATTCGCAGCCCCGTTTCATTTCCCTCGAGAATCAAAAACGTGACGTAACAAAAATTTCGTTCCTTTGGCAAAACTTTGCTGATCCGAATTCCCGTTTCCAGCCCACGTCTTCCAAACCAGATTTCTCAACGCATTTCGAAAAACGCGAAAAGTGCAAAACGCGAGCATTCCTAACAAACCACAATGAATTCCATCAAACTTAATCTCGTTTCCCGTGCGAAGTGGCGAAGGATTCTTCCATCTGCTGCTTATTTCCGAACCCAACTTGAGTGCTTTCGAAATGTTTTTGCGTATTCCTGACTCAGGAGCACTTTCACGAAAACACGCAAAATGATGCTCTTTCCGGCGGATCGTATAACATGCAAATATTCCTCCTCGATCCAAAGTTCCACTCACCTTATCACGACGTCCAGCATCTTCATCACGGTTTCCGCGTGTTTTTGGAGTCTTTCGTCTTGCAGCTGCTCTTCTTTCGTCGCCGAGCGCACATGGCCAAAGTTGAAGACCTCGTAGAACTGCTCGTTTGAACGAAGGAGTCTGCAAAAGAATTGTGCTTAGATCTTGTTGATGAAGGTTTATTTGAGGATTAACTCCAAAAATGTCCGTCTCCCTTTTCGGGACCTTCGTCGTCGTCGTCGTTCTCGGCTCACCCCATAAATCAAGTTGCATAACGATCCGAGTCTCTCGCCTCAAAACAGGGACTCCGAATCCCGCGGGCGCCTTAATTGTTCTTCCGCTCTCGCCGACATAAATAATTGTCTTTATGTTGCATTTTACACTTTCGGGCCGACGACGACGTGACACTTGCCCCGGTTCATCATCGGAGCAGACGGAGGAGATCAATAAGGATAATTGGAGGATCGGAGTGAATGGGGGCAATTGGGGATGATCTTCGCTGCTCTTTCGCTAATTGCGAATCTCAGATATTGGTCGAATTGACACTTTTTGGAGGATGAGATGGGATTAGATGTAATGGGCATGCGACCATCTTATCGACTAGATTCTGGGTATTCCTTGAGCTGGGATGGAAATTGGACTTGTGCATAATCTCGTGCTGATCAAATAGAAACTAAAGTTCATTAGATGCTAAGTTAGATTTGATACGTGCTTCGGTCCAGATACCGTAATTGGCAAGTTCCTAAACTTATGCATGTCAGAGACTAAACCAATTGCGCCAGATTTAATTCTTCGAGGAGCTGTTTATGCCGGACGGAATGAAATCAAAGACCAACAGGTCTTCCAAATGACCTAATCGTGCCTCACTCTCTTCACTACCTGGAACTAGCCCCACGTCTATCACCCCGATACGCTCCCGTCCCCACGTTTCGCCGTCTCGAGTGATTTTAATTGCGGGCCGATTCTCCGCTCCGAACACAAATCGAATTTATCCATTTGTTTCCTCGAAAGTCGCCTCGAGGCGTCTCCACACGTCGTCCCTTCCGCCGCTTGAGTCCACGCCGCGCTCCCAAGGATCTCGAACCGAGCCGTAATCCACCACTTTCCTGCGAACTCCTCGGTAAACAATTTCCGAGCGAGTTAATAACTTTTTCTCACTTTGCGCGTCATCTGCGTGCGTGGAACGTCGGCCGGGAACGAGCTGCAGAGAGGTGGCAGCAGATACGAGGACTTCGGAAGAAGAGCAGAGTTCGCGTTTTTCTGGGATTTCGCCGGATTATTTGCTTAGCGGCGGCACTTTCCCAAGATTTGTTGCAAAGTGCGAAAAGCGGCGGCGGTTTCGCGGAGCTCCGGACGTCGGAGGGTCGATCGAAGGCCGGTGAAGAAGGTTCTGAGGAGCAATGAAAACACGAAGGGCACTGATGCATACGCTATTTGTCCATTTCTATTCGGAAACTTGATTACCGGCCTGGCGACGACTTCACAAAGGCCTGATAGTCCTGTTTTGAGTTCTCCAGGCGTGTTTTGTTTAGGGTTGAAGCGAGGAGAAAATGCAAGAGGGGGAGTGGGAAGAGGAGCTGGGGGACGGTTTAGGTCGGAGCGATTAAAACCTTTGAAGCACGGGGAAGAAGCCGTTCATCTTGTGTTGAGGACTGGGACCATTTCAGTCCGATACAGTCACGGCCAGCCGCGAGCATGCAAGTAATGGGAATTTTGATCGAGATCTGCACGATCTCCACCTCAAACCCAAAACTCCCATCCACTTTCAACCTCTTGCAAGACTATTCCACTATTCCCAGTTTCCTCTTAAACCGGAAACGACTGCGAACGTGCACTTCAAAAGGCGAACTTGTGAATGACGAATGCGCTTGTCTTGAACCAGCGGTTGTATGTCCGGACGTCGTGCGAATTGGAATTTATGGCGACTTGGAAAGAAAAAGCCGATTTGAAGCAATCGTCGCTGCTGTTTTGCCGTTTTGGGATTAGCGGTGTTCTTGGGATGAGCCAGAAACAATAGAGATCTGGGTAATCCGAACTTGAAAAGCGAAATTTTGAATAGCCATAAAGAGAAAAGTAGCTTAAAATGAAAGTTTTGTGAATAGAAGGATTAACTCCTAAGTTCTCAGAGTTCTCGGGGATCGGAAACGAGAAAGACTATGTTGAACAAGGGCAATTTTCTTGAATTTTAAGCTCTGAATAAGTTGAACCCTATAATCGATCCGATTTCCCCAGATCTCGTGCCTCCAAGAATCTCTTGAATTCACCTCATTCCACCTAATTATCGTATTAAGCGACGGCTGTTTTGAGCTCCCCGGCGGCCCCTGAACCCTGCAGACGCCTGTCGCCGGCGCCGTTCATCACACTTTACTCCCCCTCCTCAGCAGATCGTCAAAAAGTGACATCGGCAGCCCCAGCTGACGTCGCGCGCGAGGGGCATATGGCCCCGAGGTGTCCGATTGCCCCCGAGAGTCTCCTAGTAGCTCTCTTACAAGTACTCCCCAGTCACTTAGTCGCCCACACTTGGAGGGCCACTTGGAATTCGGGTTCCGTGTGGGGGCGCAGACAAAAAGGCCTGGAGGGTCATTTAGGGACAGGAGAGGTTTGGACATATAATGCATTCCAGGTGAAGAAGTTCTGATCGTTTAAGGAGATTAGTTTCTTCGTTTTTCGAATCCTCGGTTTTTATTGAATGATAAAAGGATTTCGGTTGACCCAAATCCAAGGAATTTGAGGTTGAGCCAAAGCTGCTAGTTGCAGAGTACAAGAGCTTCTTGAGATCAACACCGGCAAATTGCACGTTTTTCAGATTTTCGGGCATTCCGGAGATTTCCCATTTTCAAGGAAACAAGTAAGAACTTACTGTACAAACATTGTGGCCCCGGTCTCAGTGGCTTTTCTGGAGATACCCTTCCAATTGGCCACCAACAGGAACTTCTGCCGCTCGTTGAGGGGAATCCGCGCGTCCGCGGCGCTCGTCGACGGATTCGCGGGCGCAGTTTGGTTGGAAGCAGGTTTCGGAGCAGCGGCGACCCCGACGGAATCGGATTTCCGCCGTGTTCCGAAGCCAAAGCACGAGCACGCCGAGGGCATCGAATCGAGAGGAGGAGGACGGAAGGAGCAGAAACGCGGCAAAGAAGACGCGGCGAGTGGCGGCGGAGAAAAGCGGCAGCGGTGGCGATTCGCGCGCCCCGAGGGGCGGCGCCATCCCGGGCGGAGAACGGGAGAAGAAGAAGACGAGGAGCAGCCGGGAAGAAGAAGAACGAGGCGAAACAAAACATTGCGATGAATGCTTCAGGATGCTTGGGACGAAGAGCAGAGGTGGAGGAGTTGAGAGCAGATCGGAGGAGCCGACAGAAACGCCCGAGTTCAGGAATCCCCGAATGTGAACATTTTGACAATTCGGCGCTTTCGCGTAATAAACAAATTGTGGGAAGTCACGCGACGGCGGCAATTTGATTATAAAGTTTGGTCCCCTCGATGTCATTCATACGAAGGAACGGCAGCAGCAGGAGCTTCGATGACGACGCCCGAGAGAGGAGCGAATTCGTATGTGGCGGAAGGAGGACGCAACTGTGTTTCCTGAGAGTTCGGAGGAGGGTTTCGGAGATGCTCGAAGCGGCATTCGGGATCGGAGTTTTGGGTTTCAGTTCAAGGAAATGGTTTGTGTGCGGTCCAATCAAGTCATCTCGGACATCTGCAAACGCCGAATGTTCTCAATTCTCGGACTCCTCCTCCCAATTAGGTCGAGTGCTCTTCATTTGCTCTGTCATCTGTTCTCAGTCGGGGCCAAATTTATCCCGTTTTCAAAAACGCAACTTCTTCAGGACGCGTTTTAATTCCAGTCCAATTCCAGCGGATAAACACCGTTCTTAACACTTTCAAATGACACCTTCTCACCAGGCAATCCTCTCAAATGCGCTCTTCCTAGGTACCGACCGCAATCCAACGGCGCTATTTACTCCTGTCAACACGAATAGGATCTGCTTCAATTGTTTGTCGCAGTTTCAAAGTGGATCTCGGTGGGTTTATAAATCAAAGAATCTGTTTTTTTCTCGTCGATCTATCTGCCCTGAAATCGCATTCCCGGCACGCGTCGGGGAGGTCTGGCAGGATTGGGAGTTCTGGGACGGGAGGAATTCGAATTCGACAGAAAACGAATTAAAGGAAGTTCAAAGACGAGGATAAACACGGAGATGGGAAACCATAACAACGAAGGAGAAATGTCAATGAGTTGTTGTGGTTCAGCGGGATGGGGGAATCTGAAGATGACGGAGACCAGGAAGATTAGGGATAGGAACGTTGATAATCTTAGCAATGAATACACTTGTATAATCCTCATTTTGCTACAATTTGTGTAGATGAATAGAATCCTATCAAGATTTAAAGCTAACAAGAGGAAATTCGTAGTCTGCAACGATTCGGAGAGCTGAAAGTATAAAAGTTAGATTGTACGAGATTGACGTCGATTCCCAGATTGTAACTTTTGGATCTTACAAAAACTGGATATTGGATACTCTAAACGGTGCTGTTCAAAGATTCTTATTACACTTCCCCAATTCCAATGAAGTCTCGACCATTCCTGACCTCTCCCCCCACCTCCAATCATCCTCTCTTCCATCACGTCACAATGTTATTTCAAGGGTTGCACCAATTATTACACTCAAACGACATCAATTTTGCACCTCGAAGCGTCCAATTTCCCGCTGTAAAGCCACATTTCCTCCTGGAAAGTTCGACCTTGTTCTTTCTTTCTTCCGCCAAAGATGTTCTTGAAAACGACTTTCGCGCAAACACTAACACCTTAATTGTTCCTTTCTCTGATCCAGTAAACGTGCTCAAATCTGAGGAAAACGCAACATGAACTTGGAGCAAAGAATTTCGTCTCAACTTTGAAAGTTAGGCACCCATCAAGAACTCTATTTTGGGAACCGGCGATGGAACGGATAAGGAACCCATCACTGACAGATTCGATTTGATTAAATTATCTTGACTTAGACTTCCGACTCCCCTAAAAGTGCCAAGTGTGAATCAACCGACGTTCCAGGACAAACCATAAATCGAAAGATAGAACGCTCTTAAAAAAGAGCGAAATTGATAGCTACGCGGACGACCTCACAAACGTCAACTGATCAGTTTCGGACCGCTTGTGGTTTAACCACGTGACGCTTCGATTTGTGACCACGTGAACCAATCGCTTCTTTACACAGCGCACCATGTCTTAAGACTCGAAGATCTCCGTTTTGGCCGTTCTGGTCACCTTCAAAATTGAGAAACCTTTATCGTTTGTTTATTTGCTTTCAACGGAGAAGACGAGGGGATCTGACACCTCAGAGTCCTGATGACTGATCTGTTTTCAATCGATTCGTCTGCGGTCTCCGCTTGTTATTCCCAGCTCGCTTCCCGGGACACTGCGACCTTTGAATGGATTAAGCTGTTACTCATTGTTTTCCGATGCGGAAAAGTGCATTTGGATTGTTGCTTAAAACCTGCAATTTCTGGGATACGAATGTTATAACTATAGATTTCGTTTACTCGCGTTGATTAATGAGAGCTGAAGTTTATCTTTGATCTGCTGCCTACGTTTCACACCTTTTCCTTCGCGAATGACGTCAGATATCAATCAGCCGTGGAAAGGTGGTGTCAGTTTGTAAACCTAACGTCTGCATTCCGGTCTTTCTGATGTTTCTTTGCAGCGAAAACCAATCAAAAAGCTTTATCAGTTCATAAGTGATGTGATGTCGAAGTTTTATGTCGTCTTCGGTTTCCTTTGCTAATCTGTCGGAAGAACCTGCGACGTTAGAAACCGATTGAGACTATCAGAAACCCTTGGTTGTTCGGATTCCGATGATTCTAGCCTTCGGGAAAACTTAGAAATGGAAGGAAGATTCTGAACATTCGGGACAAATATCTAAGCACTCCAGATCTCCTCCTCACTAGCTGAAGCTCGATCCTTTCAAGCTACAACCGAACCCACGCAAATCAAATCCCATCTCTGCCCTCCAACCTCCCTCCAACAAAAACTGTAGTTTGCTGTTCGATCTTTTCGAAGTTTCGTTGTGCGTCGATCGATTCTTCGCATTTCGCCACTTTTGATCGTCGTTCATTGCTCTCACCCGCACGACGTGCTCATATGACAAGGTCCGATGACACCTAACCTATCATTTCGCACGATTTCCTTAAGAATAAGTAGTTTTCATAGAGGAGAATATAGGGTGATTTCATCAGAACTGCCCAGAGACTCAGTTTGAGCTCCGCTATCACAGGGGAAACACCTCCAGAAGTCGTATTCGAGCACTGGCTTCACTCCCCCAGAAACTCACCTGTCAGCTCCACCCACGAACCCGCAAGGATCTCGTCAAAATCTGTAAATTTCCGCACGTACGCGCCCGTGGTGAAACCCAGAGAGCCGAGCGTGCGACTTTTCGCAGTCGAGCAACGCGATAAATCGAAAAGTGACGTGCAGGCCTAACGAGCGAGTGAGCGGGTGCGGAGCTGTGTGAGTGCACGCAGCAGCAGCGAAGAACGACGTCGTGGTCGACGAAGGAAGGCAGCTGTTGGTCGCCGGCGCTCCTCTGGAGAATCGCCACCAGAGGAGAACAGTCCTAATTCTCCCTTTCCACCGCTAGCCGCGTTTGGATCTTCGCGCCTTCCTCCTGCTGCCCAACCTAAAACTGCCCACTCGCGGCTGCTGCTGGTCCAGGCGGACGGACCCAACGATGACGAAATCGCGGCGGTGGGGTGATGCGCCGACACTGCCGCCGCAGGATGCGCAAGCGGAATTCGCTGTTTTCAAATATTTTTGGGTCTTTTTGCTGCGTGCCTGACGACGTCACCGTGGCGAGTGCTTCCTGGTGAACTCTATCAGCACGCGCCATCCGAGGAGAAAGGAAACCTGTATTGCTGCTGCTTCTGTAAACTTCTGCGAATCCCAGCGCCGCGTCCAAATTTCGCCGCTACTTGTGACTCCCGCTTGCTGAAATTCGAAAAAACGGTCTTCATGTGATTTCTTTGGCGATAACGCGGCGGACATCGTGTGGCTCGGAGCAAAAAAGAATCGCGGTGTAATGTCCTCCTCCTCCTCGATGTCGCCGGCGTCATTGGAGCTGTTATCAGAAGCAGGACGACGGTTCGCTGTTTCCGTGTGTTGGACATCGTTATGTCATCGTTCTTATGACCGGAGCAGCCCGCATAGATCACTGGAAACGAGCGCCGATAATTTATAAACAAACAGCCCAGGTTTGAAGAGCGAAATGCGGCAGCTACGCGAAACTGGTTTCGGAAACTTGCGCATTTAAAATCGCGTTACATTTTTGGTTCGATTGGTCGCAAAACGGTTTGTGTGTTTTAGGTAATAAGAAGCAAGTAGAATGTACGGATTCGTTTATCGCCGAAGTGGGTTCAAAATGAAGAGAATAGACGGTAAGTAGAGACTTTTGTCTGTTCTCGTGTCTGTTTCGTTTATTCAGAAGTTAATTTGTCTATTTCGGAATCCTGTCTAAAACAGAAAATTCGGTTTTAATTCGGTTGTTCCAGATCATCATTTTGAACTCATTTCGCCGAAACGACCGGCGGTGTTTGCCAACACCGAATCTGCGAATTTCTGCGAATTATTCTCGTGGCGGGATCGCCGCGTTTCTAGGCTTTTCTCGAATTCCAATATTTTCATGTTGCAACATGCATCGCTTTCGTCGCCGACGGAGTCGTTTCTTGATCTCACGATTTCCTCCTAATCGCCACCATGCTGAATATTATTATTTTGTGCTTCGCGTCGCTCGTGTCTATAACCTGTCTAGTAACATTTTTAATGTCGTGTCTAGAATCGTTTGTAAAAAGGGCTAATATTTGATTGCGCTTATGTCTCATTTCGTGTCTAGTAACATTTATGTCTAATTTTGTGTCTAGCTTCTTTTCTAAAAAGGAGCTAGACAGCACCGGGGGCTAATTGTATGCGTCTACTGTCTAATATGCCGCGACCGTCTACTAAACGGCTTCATTTTGATCTCCCAATTGCGGCAGAAGGGGTCGGAATCGCGTGCTAAAATAGTGAATTTCGTGGAGCTCTTTTCGTGGTATATCGCTTTTTTGCGTGATCAAAAGGACGCTGAGTCGTTAACAAACTTCTAACTTTCGTAATTCCCAAATCAGCGCGTTTGACTATTCTCAGGTACCCTCGCTACCGCTCCTTCACTCCTTTCTTTTGCTTCTTCTCCAAGATTTCGAACGTGGCGAATTACAAAGAAACATCCACCTTGTCCACGCCTTTGAGCATCATTTCGACCTCATCGGCACCTATTCCTATTCACCCTGGTCAACGTGATTCTATATTCTCAGGTACTTCGCCCACCTTCGCCTCGCCAAGACTCCGAACGTGGCGCATCACCAAGGACGGATTGAAAGAAGTTCAACCAAACACCATGGGCGCCTTCCTTGACAAACCCAAGACGGAAAAAACCAACGACACCGGCGAAGGAAACGTAAGTTAATTTTCGTGTTTTTTCATTTTCTTTAATTTTTCGTATTTTAAGGGCTTGAGATATGCCGTCGGATCGATGCAGGGATGGCGCATCGACATGGAGGACGCTCACCAAGTGAGCGTCGCCATATCCGACGAGCCGCCGTTCAACAGGTGGTCGTTCTTCGCGGTTTTCGACGGCCACGCAGGAAGCTACGTGGCCAAGAACTCCGCGGAGAACCTGCTCAAGACCATCCTGGACGAGCAGTACTTCAAGGAAGGCGTTGAGCTCGTCAAGAAAAACAACAACGAGCTCAACGAGGAAGCGAAGTCCCTGCTCGAATCAGGAATCCGCGACGGATTCCTGACGCTGGACGCCAAGCTCCGCTCGGAGCACGACGACGAAGGAAAGGAGCGGAGCGGCACCACCGCAATCTGCGCGCTGGTCACGCCAGAAAACATCTTCTTCGCCAATCTCGGTAAGTCCTTTTAAATTTAAAACATCAAATATAAACTTAAAACATAGGCGACTCGCGGGCCATCGGCTGCCGAAAAGACGGCAAACAGTTTGCCACCCAGGACCACAAGCCCTACCTCGACAAGGAACGGGAGCGCATCGTCAAGGCCGGAGGATCCGTCATGATCGAAAGGGTCAACGGAAGCCTGGCCGTCTCCCGAGCACTCGGGGACTTTTGTTATAAGTCAGTCCCCGGGTTGCAAGCGACGGAGCAGCTCGTCAGCCCGGAGCCGGACATTTATGTCCTCGAAAGGAGCCGAGTAAGTCTTTTCTCCCTTTTCTCTTTTCTAACCTTTATCAAACTTAGGATGAGGACGAATTCATCGTCCTGGCGTGCGACGGGATCTACGACGTCCTGGAGAACGCCGATCTCTGCTCAGTCGTGAGATCGCGACTGAGCGTCTCGGAGAACCTCCCAGAGATCGTCAACCAGGTCCTCGACGCCGCCTTATCCAAAGGATCGCGTGACAACATGACGCTGATCCTGGTGGCGTTCGAAGGAGCCCCGAAGCCGGACCAGAAGCTCATCGACGAGGAGAAGAAATGGTTCGACGAGGTCGAAACGCACATTAAATGTAAGTCGAATATTTTCGGACAACTCTATATGCTGACTTTTAGCTATTCTTGCTGAGCACGATGCTCGCAACGAAGCCGGGGACCAAATCCCGATCGATGCGGACAAGCTCACCCGGATGCTGCAGAGCCGCGAAATCAAGGACACTCCGCTTCACGGCATCTACCTTGCAAGGCCGCTGATCGACCGGATTCTGAAGACCCGCGAAAGCAACCAGCAGGACTAAGGTTGTGAATTATGTGCTATTTTCCTCTGTTTGTTGTACTTGTGTTGGTTCGCAAAATGATAACTTTGTATATATTCATGCCTTTCGTGTCTCCTCCACCGCGACTTCGTGAACAAGTTTATTTATTTTGTGCCACTCCCCGGCGAGCGCCTTCCTCTCGGGCGCTCGCAAGTGAGCTTCTTCCGAAATATTGTGATAATGCGGCCACTAAAAATAGAATCAAATCTTGTGTTACCGATGCTTCTTAGGTGTGAAAGTGCGACTTGAATCTATTTGTTCATCCATTGGTTTCTCAACCGGAATCGTATTTCCTCTTTTGTGTGCTCC
The DNA here is from genome assembly GCA_000757745.1 of Steinernema scapterisci. NCBI lineage: Eukaryota > Metazoa > Nematoda > Chromadorea > Rhabditida > Steinernematidae > Steinernema > Steinernema scapterisci. Next base: position 36,625 of record KN167846.1, read on the forward strand.
TGATAGTCTAATGAGATGAATACGTTCGCCCTGTCTTCTTGGATCTCTTGAAGTGAAATCTCGGGTTGTGGACACGCGGAGTCGTATTTTAAACTTATTTCGGCTTGGGAAATTTCAGGAAAATATTTTCAGATATGAAACTCACACCACAGGTCATTCAGTCCTTCACAGTCGCCAAGGCCTACAATGACAACACCGAAAAGATCAACTCCTTAGACTACAGCGCGGACGGGAAGCACATGATCGCTTCATCGCACGACGACTCCATCTCCGTGTACAACTGCGAGCAGGGAACTTGCGAGAGAACGGTGAGTCGGGTTAAGGTTTGAGCAGACTGAGACAAGACAGCGAGGAGTGGGGACATGGTCTAGCATGGCTTGGCGGAAATCATTCAATGGTTTGTGTGGAAGGAATGAGCACTTTGACGTCTGAGGCGATCATAAGATGAGACGTCTGGACTCGCTTTCTCTTTCGTGGCTGTCTGAAACTCTTTGTTCAAACGAGACGTCTGGAATTCGCTTAATGCAAGTCATTCTGGGGTTGTTCATCGACTTGGGCGGTCGGTCGCATTCAAGCGTACCTCGAAATCTTAAGCTGCAACAAAGTAAGCTGAATTCCGGCTTTTTTCAGATAAACAGCAAGAAGTATGGCGTTGATCTAATCCGCTTCTCCCACACGATCGACAACGCCGTCCACTGCTCCACCAAGATCGACGACACCATCAGATACCTCAGCCTCCACGACAACAAGTACATTCGGTACTTCTTCGGCCACACAAAACAGTAAGTATAAGATTTCAATTCCGCTCTAACATCGGCTTCTTTTTAGAGTTGTCACACTATGTATGTCTCCTGTAGATGACATGTTCCTCTCTGGCTCCCTGGATCGAACAATCCGCCTTTGGGATCTCCGATCGCAGAACTGCCAAGGCTTGATGCAGGTCCCATCTCGACCCATCGCCGCTTTTGATCCCGAAGGACTAATCTTCGCCGCCGGACTCAACTCGGAATTAGTTAAACTCTACGATTTGAGGTCGTTCGATAAGGTTAGGTGAAGCTTGCTTAAAAGTTTTTCAATATTTCATCTCAGGGACCTTTCCTCACGTTTAACCTGAAGGACGAAAACCCTAAAGGAACCACCGAGTGGCGCTCCATGCAGTTCTCGCCGACGTCCAAATCGATCCTCATCACCACCAACACCCAGCAGATGCTCCTGATCGACGCCTTCGAAGGCACAGTCAAGGCCAGGATGAACTCGCACCCGAACACCCTTGGCATCTCCATCGACGCCACATTCACCCCGGACGCCGAGTACATCTTCTGCAGCTCTTCCGACGGCAGAATCTTCTCCTACTCTGCCATCGACGGGACGCCGATCCACTCATTCACCACTGACCATCAGCAGCAGATCAACTGCGTCCGGTTCAACCCACGCTTCTCGATGCTGGCCACCGCGTGCAACCAACTGCGACTCTGGATCCCGTCGCTCGTCCCAGAAGATGCCTAATGGCGAACACACTTGAGAATCGTGTCGATACGGGCTCTTCTGCGATGTTCTCATTTTGTAATAATTCCATTGTCATTTCTTTCTTTGTTATATTATTATTCCGAGAATAAATGTGAAATTGTGCATCTGCCTTTGACAGCTCGTGCCACTGATGGCTTTATCCATTATCGCTGCCGTTGACGAGTAAGCGGCACTCCAATGAAGGCCGCCGTCGTCCTCTCGCTTATCTCGGCATTCCAGATCTACCACCAATGCCTTGTGAACACCTACGCTATCAACTACCGCTTCCATCTCTGGCAGATTTCGGTCCTCTCGGCCTCTTTCCCCATAGGGAAGTTTTTCGGGACGGCGGCGGTTTACGCCGTTTATAGGAAGTTCTCCCTTCGTCACACACTCGATTTCGACGCAGCGTTTCTCGTCGTTGGATCCATCGTCTCCATATTTCCCAGGCGAGTTCTATGTATACTCGAACTACTCTAATCGTCTGCTTTCAGCTGGCTCTTCCTATGCGCGGGCCGCTTCCTAATCGGCCTCGGATCCGGCATGGGATTCATCAGCTCCAACGTCGCCATCTACGAACTAACGTCGTTCTCCGAGCGGCCGAAAGTTTTCTTCGTCGGCGCGATTCTCTACGCCACGTCGATTCTCTTCGCCAACGCGATCACACTCTTCGGACAGCTGCCGTACCTCTTGCTCGTGTTCGCCACAAATCTGCCCACTTTCTTTTCTGGTAACAGCTATGAATTCTGGCCTCTTATATCTGAGTTTCAGGGGTGATTTTCATAAAGAACCGAGAACTCTTCGCGGACGTTCCGGACTGTTTTGATGAACCAAGAAGAAGCGACTCCGAGGAAGAATATCCGCCCATGAGGAATCCGTTCTGGCTCGCCGTGATTCTGATGATTCTGAATGTGGTAAGTGCAATCTGAAATTTGCTTTTTCAGAATCTCTGTTTCAGACCATCGGAGTTCCGTTCATCATGTCCTACTCCACCGTGATCTTCATCGCTTTCGGCCTCTCCGAAAAGGACGCCGTTATCTTCTCCACGTGCTATCCAATCGTCCAAATCGGCCTTCTCTTCCTTTTGCGGAAGATCTCTCTGAGTCGCCGTTCTCTCGTTCTAGGCGGCTTTGGAGTTTGCTTAATGGCGTTGTTCCTCCTCATGCTGACCCTCGAGAACGAGCAGTTCGACCCGACCGTCAGGAAATACCTTCTTGGCCTGCTGTTCACGATCTTGGCCGTCATGACTGGGATTCCTTGCAATTCTGCAATTTGCCTAATCACGGGTAAAGATGCATCCAGTCTTTACTTACCTCACTAATACTGTTTAGAGCAATTCGAAACTCAGAGTCTTAGAATTCGCGGCTCAGCCAACTCCAGAATGATCATGTGGATCCTCTCGGCCATCAGGTATCTCTGTTCTTGCTTCCATCTCCTCTAACCTCTTCGTCTTTCAGCTCCGCCTCGTTTCTCCCTCTCCTCAAATTCGCGCCTCTCGCGGCGTTTCTCCCCTACTTCGCCGGCTCTCTTTCGCTCTTCGTCCTTCTCGCCTTCGCGTTTCCCGACGACGACGAAGCGGAAAATTTCTGCGCCGTGCCTCCCACCGAAACGGATTACGGTACCGCGGACATGATCCATTGATAATCTCTTTATTAATTCATTAATTATTAATTACCCGTAATAAAAGTAGAATTGAAAGAACGTTTGCGAAAGACTTTGGCGTGATTCTAGAAATCTGGGGAGTTTTGGAGTTATTTGACCTCGCGGTTGGATTTTCGGTAGAGCGGAGCTGCTCGCTGGGTCCGGGGGAGGACGCTGTGGCAGCCGACGGTGATGGTTTGCACGGCTTTGATGTATTCGTACCTGGAATAAAAGGAGATCAGTTTGCTTGAATGGCAAAGAGATACTCACCTTCCGGTCACAGGATCGCACATTATCCTCTTCAGCACGTTCACTTCTCGTTTGATCGGCATGCAGAACGATCCGGTGCTTCCGCGGCTCTTCCTGCAAAGGCAGAACGCTTCCGACAGGATCTGAGGTTCCCGGTTTTCGTCGTGGTTCAGCCTGAAACACCAATTAGAATCTCCAGATTCATTTCTCTCGCTTACTTCCACTGCCAAGGACAAAGCGACCTCTGCATAACCGTCGATTCCACGCTGGTGTCGGGAGAATCATAGCAGATCTCAGGTTCCGGGGCTGGCGGTACCCAATCCGTGTCCACGGTTTCCGTAGATTCGCGTTCGATGGATTCTTTGAACCACGCGAGGAGTTCGTCCTTCTGAAACAGAAAGATTGAACATAACTTGAGTCATCCATCATCTTCGAACACCACAACCAACGCTTCTTATGAACACTTTCCTTAAAACAATAATGACCCAATTTAGAACCGAAACCGAGTTTTTGCCTCTCATCACAATGTCCTCCCAGAGAACCTGTTCGACAACGTCGAAACGGAAACAGCGATCTACGGCTGCCCAAGGTCCCCGACATCTCCGAAGACGTCAAAAGACCCCCAAAAGCCCCGTTTCGGGTGTTCGCAGAACCCTTTTTGCCGCCTTCGCCCGATGATAAGAGTCGCCAATTGTTTCGCGCCCGCGTAACCTTTTGCAACAGCGTTCGGATGGCACGGCGAGTTGCAACGACGCTCCCGCTGACCCAGAAATCGGAAGTGAGATCGAGATTCTCTTCGCTTCGCTGTTTTTGTGCTCGCGAACACGGCATTCCACGTGCAGGCGGCATTTACGCTCTGCGACGGGAGATTGCCGGAGCTGATTTGATTAGGGTTGGTGCGGTGGAACAGCTGATTGGGGGAGTTGAGAAGAAGTGACTGCAGAAAAGCGATTTTGAATCGGAATTAGATGTTTGGAAAACGCGGTTTGGCTTCAAGTGTGTCTTGAAAAAAGGGTCTGTGTGATTCGACTTGGACTTCAAAAACAGCTGAATTTTAACTGCTTCCCAAGACACCAGCTTCTTCCATCAACTAGCAACTGCTGCTTTAAAAGAGCGGAAACAACGCACAGGATCACAAGTAACCCTTAACTAAGGATACCCAAATTCACCACTTACCGAAGACTGCTGGCAGGCAGGATGGACGCGGTGCAGATGCCGCGTCCGATGGCGTTTCGCGGCTTCGGAAGAGGCGAAAACGAGAAAGAGAACGGCGAAGCACGCGTTCAGGTTCATTTCGAGGGATCTGGGAGTCTTCTGCCACCTCTGCTGCTGCCCTCCGGCACCTTCGCAACATTAATTGGTCGTCAGAATCCGCGGGTCTTCGTCTTCGCCCCTTCGAAGTCCGCCCCACGGGAAGAAAAAATTCGACCGCGACTTGACCTATAAACGTCTCCGCCTCGGGTAAATATCGGCGGCGGGTAGAAGTTGCAGCCGCGTTCCCGACCCGACTTCGCACCTATTTCGCCTAATAAGATCGGTCTCCGCATGTCAAAACACGGTCACTGTCACGGGAAGAAGAGGGGTCGCCGAGGACTCTTGCGTAATGCTGGAGGAGCGCGGAAGGAAGGAGATGACAGGAAATGCAGCAATCCGGGAGATCCGCGCGTAATCGCGTGACGTGGAGACGTCCGAGATCAGCTGGCGCCGAGATCGGCGTAGATCTGGAAGGATCGGGAAAATGGGGGAGATCCAGGCGAACGTGGATTCGGCGAAAGTTATTGCGAAATCATGGTAAACAGATTTTGATCTCGACCGCTGACCAGACGTGGATTTTGGTCAGGTGATCTGGGATAACAGGTCGTGGGATTACGGTAGGGGAAGAAGTGGGTTACGGATGGAGTGGTCAAACATCAGATGGATGACACAAACTTGAAGGAATCGGAATACGAAGCAAGAAATGGACATAATTTTTTGTGATCTGGGTGCTGCCAGTTGTATGCAAGCAGTCTTCACTTCGTGTCCTCGCTATTTTTATCGCCCAACCCTTTCATCCTCCATAATACGTAACATAACATTTCTGAACACGCCGTATTGCTGACAAAGCGCTTTTAGAAAATGACTAATTCCGTTTTGGAAACGTGCGCTTTCACAAGCGTCTGCTTCACTTTGGAAAATGGACGACGTGCTACTAAAGTCGGGAAAAAGCGCCCGAGGTCTTCGATCGCAGGTTTGTAGTTTGGATTCCCCGAGACTATATATATAGCTTCATTTCAGCACTGGTGCCTCGTTTTCATCGGCTTTTCGCTGTTCCCGGCAGGCCAATTCTTGTTTCACTTGCTCGCGAATCAAATCGCAAACGGTTGTGGCGATGAGAAGAAGCACACAAAAGTGTTCGCGAGTTTGGATTTCGAGGTTAGTCCGAGTTTCACGAATGTTCTTGAAACGATGATTCTAGCTTTTTCTCCTTTGCGATTGCGTCTACATCCAATACGTGATTCAAATGGCGTATTTCGCGGCTCTGGCGGTTTCCCTGGTCGCCTGGAAGACCTTCACCAACTTGTGAGCGAATCCTCGTTGATTTTAAATAGAAGGAAGATCTTTCCAGATTTGGCTTCAAGAACGTCCTTGTCGTATCCACGGCAGCGTCGGCCACCATCAGCCTTCTTCTCTCCATGATCCCCTTCTTCTGGACCTTCTTCCTGCTCGTCGTTCTTCTTGGATACTCCAACGGCCTCGTCCTCTCTGCCGTCGTCAAACTCCGTACGATTACGCGTATCCGACTTCTTTAAATCTCGTGCTTTCAGTGCTCACTTGGACCCATCGCAAGAATCGACCGTTCGCCCTGAACAACCTCTACGGATTCGAATTTCTTTCCACGCTGCTCGCCGCTTTTCTTATCTTCTACAACGCAAATTGGCGATTTTCGCTGGTGATCAGCGGGCTTTTGGCCGCGTTTGGATCTGTTGTGGCGAATTTGTAGGTTTGGGAGTTTCGCGGATAGATCGAAGCTGACCTCTTAAGAGGGACCAAGCTGTCAGAAAGAGAAGAGCCTGAACGCTGCCTCAATATCAGCTCTGCCGTTCAACCGAATCTGCCGTTGTGCCGCAAGCCGCTGCGTTATCGCTACCATAGAGCATGTAGAACGTGAATATAGCCTGTTCTTTAGAGCAACCTCGAGACTGATCTGACCCGCTTACGGAAGTCAAATCATCCATTTTGCAAGGTCAGCAAGACCGGATTTTCCCGTTTTTTAACCGACACGAAAAGATACATTTCGAGCACTCTCCTCCGACTCCCTCTCAAGTTCAAACTCTCAAATACTCTCAAATCGTTCTCTTCGAATCCTAACGTCTTCTGTCGACCCACAAACAACGTGAATTATCCGCATTCTTTGGGCAAACCCTCTAACGACTTTAGCGGCCACGGCCATCTTAACAACTGGCTCTGGGCTCTGTCCTCGTTGTCTTCTCCTCCCAAACGCATGATCTCCAGCTGCCATCGCGGCAATCTGTTGCGCTTTCGTCAGCTTTCTCACCCGAAGATGACCTTAGCAAGTTGTTTTCGAGCGCCGCAGCTGCGCGATTTCTGTTGTACATCTGTGAGATGGGTTGCGCAACGCGCCGCTGCTTCCTGGCGGCGAAAACAGCGCTTTGATGACAACGGCAAATACGGAAAAGACCGTTTTATGGCGGTTCGAGGACAAAGGCTAAGAGGAGAAGTGTTCAGGGTGATCAAGGAGACGCCGGAGTTCCTGGAGAAGAAGGAGAAGACGGAGAAGTTGGATCGGTTCAGGAGAGAAGTGGCCGAGGCTAACGGAGTCGGGAATCTGCCGTTGATGGATGGAAACAAGAAGAGGGTACGTGGACCGGAAAACAGAGTTTCAAGAAGCCTGAAATCTGGCTGAAACACTCACACAGCGCATTTCAGCGTCCCAGCAGATCCCCGTTCACTTTCACGTCCACTCTCTACGTCATTTCCTTGTAAGCGAATCCCACCGGCGCTTATCGTTCTCCTCTTATCATTTCAGGACGTTTGTCGGCGCCTCACACTTCGTGTTGCAACATTTGCCCATCTCCGACGGCTCCTCTTTGGCCGAAGAACTCTTTCGGTTATCTGGTACGCGTGGCGGAGAGATAAGAACGTGGAATGCAAGTATTTAGGGTGCCAGCTGACGGCGTACCTCCTCGTGCTGCCGGTGGTCGCTTTCGGCGGGAAGATCCTTCGGATCGGCGCCAACGTCCTAAGCGGATTAGTCGTCGTGTTGCTTCTGTTGGCGCTGCGGTTTTGGATGCAAGATGGTGAGTGGATCTGGGTAATGGACGGTGCTCGGATTTGAGTTGGCCGAGTGGGAGAGTGGATTCCAGCTTAAGTGCAGTGACAGATAGAGATCAGAGCTGTCCTCGTTCCGTCAGGCTCTTGTTTCATGTCACCTCTTGGAACATCTCCTCAATCACCGAAATTTACGACTCCCAGCCTCTTCAACCAACTCCCAAAACTCCTCTCCGACAGAATTCATCCAAAACAGGCACATAAATCAGCATGTTCCCTTGCCTAACCGTTTGTACCTTCCTCTCCGGACCGGTCCCCGGAGGCTGCTCCCTCTTCTGCCGCCCTCAGGTGTCCATTTAAAACATCGCCATCATTACCAAATCACGACCACCCGGGCGATGCCCATAAATCCAGTTTCGCCTCCTCTTCCTTCCACTCCTGCCTTCTTCGTTTCAGCGTCGTCGCTCGTCGTCTTCGCGAAGTTCTTTGTTTGCCTCGTCCAACTTCTTTCCCAGCCCCAGATCGCCGCCAGCGAGCACCTCGTGCTAATTTCGCTCGCAACAACGTCGGCTTCAAGGACGATCGGCGTTTGGGTCGTGGTTCAGGTTCGTCTCCCCTCCTCCTCCTCCGCTTTGCCCCGAGGCGCTCTGGCTCCGCCGCTTCCTCTCGCTCGCCTTCTGGCGTCCGACCACCCGCAGGTTCATCACCATCATCATCACGGAAACGTTGCAGATTAGCGCCTTCCGCAACGCGATTCTCATCTTCGGCGTCGCGAGCTTCGCGTTCCAATCGATCGCCGCGGCGGCGCTGTTGTGGCCTTCAAAAACAGAGTCGCGCGACGATGGCGCCTCCGACGACGGTGACGACGACGATACCGGCTCCCTTTCCCCCTCCACCGCAGCCGCCTCGACCACGAAGACAATCGACATCGACTACGCCTCCAATCTCTCCGTCGATCTCAACGTTTGACCCCGCAAGACGCCTCGCTGACCTTCTCCTCCCCCGATTTGTCATGCGAGAACATTTATGTAAATGAGAAGACGAAGACCTTTAACCTTTCTTACCTTAACCTTAAACGTCCGGGCGTCGGGAGCTCCGGCGGCAGCGGTGTGTGACCCCAATCGTCACATTCCACTGTGATACAGACTCTTTTCCGGCAGTGTATCCCAGCAAAAGGTGACAAATGGAATAACACAGCAGCAGAATTAGGAATACGGGTTGGGGAGAAGTCGAAGGGTCGGGAGAAGTTGAGAGGCACTCGGGAACTGGAGAACTCGAGGTCTTGAGAAGGGATCAGAGGTCTGGATTCACTGACCAGAGACAACTCTCCCGGGGTGGATCCGAATGACCATGAGGATTTCAGAGAAGAAAGGGTCTTGGTGGAGAGCCGATGCGCTTAGCTGAGTATGGATCTAGTCATGATCCGGAGCTGCTGCAGGCATGACTGAGAAGCATACCCAGCGAAGAACATCGGCGGCGGCGTTTCTGAGGGTCGACGGAGAAGTCGACAAAAAGGGGCGAAGAGGGGAGGGGAGCACGCCTAACAGTCGGCGGCGGCAAGGGAGAGAAGCAGCGACGACCAACCGACCGTCGCACTGTCGCCGACTGCGACTGGGTCGCGGGCTAAGGGCTCCTCCTCGCCGGCGTCGCCAGCGCTGAGTTCACGTTTGGACTGCACCGGCGCCGCAGTTCCTGTGCCGCCGCGCGCGTCGCGCGGCGCGTCGCCGGCGACGGCATGAACCCGAGCCGGACGGTCGAGAAGCCCTCCTCCAAGTCTTCTTCCGTAAGGAGTCCTTCCGACCGCCGTCGGAATTCTGGGCGGAGCCGAAATTTGAATTTTACCGCGGAACGCCTCCAAGGAGCCGCCCCTTCCGAGTCTGAAACTTGCGTTTTGTGCTGGAGAGACTCGTTTTTGAAGAAAAAAGCAAAATTAACGAAGAGAATTTATGAATGACTCCGACGACTTTACAGCGATGAAACTAATTGGCATAACTGATCGGATGCGAAGGAAAGCAGAAAAACGGAGAAGAGGAGGACGGGAAACCGGTTGGGGGAAGGGGAACCTGGTTCGGGGAGAAGAGCTGGTGCGGGAGTTGTTGCGAACACGGGAATTTGGAGTTTCGAGGGAAGAAGCTTGTAGTTCAAGAGATGTGTTGGCATGCAGTGTTCTTGAGCTATGGAACCGAGGATTATCCATAGAATGTCTTGCTGATCACAAATTCCCTGAACGATCTGATGCTCCAACTGAACCAAGAAACTACAAGACAGCCCGCGCCTTCCCTCGGACTTCATCTTGGGCAGATCGATCTGGCAAGGTTCATCAAACGGTCACCAGAACCCACACAAACACATCTCCTTCCCAAAAGTGCACCAGTCTCCTCTCGTACACGACTACCATCTCTTTGTGTTCTGCAAAACGTCCTTTTATCTCCACTTGCAGCCTTTTGTGCTCTCGTCGCCCCAGGGTGGCCCTCCTTGTTTCCAACAATCACCGATCTGGAGTTCTCAAAGTACAACTATGGAAATCGTAACTTCGAAATCGATCACGACGAACCTGTCGCCCTCTTCTTCCTCCCTTGTTCCACCCTCGCTTGTAGCTTGCTCTGGAGACCCGTTCCCGTCCACCTCCCCTCCTCTTCCTCCCCAACGGCGACCTTCGCTTGGACTTTTTCGAAATGAAACTTGCCGGGTCACCTTTTCTCCTTCGTCTCTTCTTCTGGGCTCCTCTTCCTCGGCGTCTCCATCTCCTCTGCGCTGTCATCAATTCATCATCGCGCAAGCCGTGAAGAGCCAAGTCGCGTTTCAGTCTCCGTTGACGCCTCGAGCGTCGCCGGGAGACGACGCGGACAAAGGAACGTTGACGGACGATTTAACATCCCTGCCGACACTCGCAACATGTCCGCGTGTTAGGTGTGCACTTTAAGGCGAAGAAGACGGCCGAGGAGGCGCTGGCGCTGCCTGCAGCGCGAAACGCGCGCGAAAAATGTCGTCTTCGCCGGCTTCCGGCAGCGATGAATCACGGCATCGCGTGGGAAAGCGGAGATAAGGAGCAGGAAGGAGGGGAAAGGCGTTGGGTACGGTAGGAAGCCGTTGGGAATGGAGGGAGTGGCAGTGAGGCTTGGTGGTCAAAGGTTTCAGTTTGCTCGTTGAGGAAAACGTCGCTGCCAGCATCTGCACAGTGCACTCAAAGAGATACATTTACATGTAAGATATATTTCATCTGTTCGACTCTCCGGATTCATCGCTCACTCGGAATCTCAGAATCCCAGAAATAACGGTCTTTTCGCTATCATTACAAATACATCATCCAGAAAGTACCGTACTCCTTCGCCCTTTTAGCGTCCAGTGCTCCGGCTCGTAAAATCCTCCTCCGCCACCAAACGTGCTATGGGAAAGCGACCGAAACTGCGAAAACTCCCTCGCACCTCCGCCCGAGGTGCAACTCAACGCGGCCCCAAACAAAGCCATCTCGAAGTCGCACTTCGCTCGTGCTAACGCCGAAGATCGCTCTCGAGTGACCATCTGGGGCGCTTAAGATCTCAGAGAACGGCGGCGGGGACAAAGTGCTAATCGTCGATCGGTTCTAGCGTCTTTGTCCTCATCGCTGACCCAGATCGCCGTCGCCACAGCGTCTTCGAGGTGTCGATGACTCCTGCTGGGGCGAAAGGACGCCGGCGACGCGATTTATGGTCGCGGAAACGCGTGTCCTCCGATTGTTTCTTTTGTGGAGCGGATCCGTTGGAAGACGCTGCGGGTGGTTCTGGAGAACAATACCTATCCGGATTACAAGAAACGACACGGGGGAGAACTGGTCGAAAAGATCAGAGCCGGAAAGTGGATAATTGGCGATTACCGGAGTTACAGTAACGCTTTCTAAAAGTTCAACCTTCAAACGGCATTCTCCTCCGCCACCGTACCCTCGGTCCCAGCTCTCTCGCGGGCTCATCGCCGTTCTATCCTTATCAAGAGGACCCTTTGTCCTTCCATCGTGATATCATTCCACTTCCTCCCCATCCTCCTCCTCCTCATCGCCGACGTCGTTCTGACCCTCAAGGAGACAAAGAACAAACGCGCGGGCGACCTTGCAGCTGGCCAGTCGACTGTCGACTAGAGGGAATTTATGGCGCTCAAAGGAATGAATAGGCAACGTTCTCCTCTTTCCCGTGAAACGGAGGGGACACAAAGACGCGACGAATTCAGACGGTTCGAGAAGCGCGCCTATCCCACCAGCTGGCGAAGCTACCGTACACCATTTGGTCGATGCCGCCGTACCTCCAGTTCAAGTAGGTGCTGGCGAGGAAGAAGTACGTGAAGGTGACCTGGAATGCAAGAAGATCAGAGTTGGGACGCAGGGGTGAGTAATACTTGGACGAATCTAAGGAAGAACATGTGGTAGGACCAGATGGAGACGACGAAGACCCAAAAGGAGAAGGAGAAGAGCTTGACGGCCGTTTGCCGGAACGATTCGTGTTCCTGAATTTGCATCATAAAGGAACACCTGGACGGTGGTGTTCTTACCCAGACGTGTCCCTCACCGCTAGGAGCGAATTTCCGACCTTCTTTAGGTTGCTTGTAATAGCGGTCGAGCCGTTCGTCTTTCGCCATCCAGATCCTAAACGAAGGAAGATTAGAAATGATAGATTCCGAAATTTAGAAGGTTAATTGTTTAATCAAAAAGAAAAAAATAAGCGTAAAGTGCAGAATCCACTCGCTTATGAGCGCCTTGCTTACGGTATTAACGGAAGCATGCGAATTTTAAAAAAGCCGGCTTGCTGTATATCGAAACGTTTGTATCCATTATGTACTCATGAGTACCGACAATATACTTCGCAGTGTCCGTCTTTTCGACTAAACTCAAACAGATTTTTCAAAAAAGGTTTTCGGGCAGAACTCCCACTCCGAAATTCCAGATATAGAGCGCGCGGAGTTGTCACATTCAGGTCAGCAACTACTAACAGACGACTCACTCGTTCAGCCATTTGTTCAAATCCGATTCTGACTTCGGCACGTTCGAGATGTCGATCTTCTTGAAGTCGAAGTGGACATCCTTTGGCGCTTGTCCCTTGAGCACCAAATCGACCTCCGACTGGACGATGTTCGTGGGATACGCCACGGTGACGTCGTATATGTAGGAGACGTAGTTCTCCCTCCGCATCTTCTCCAGCAGATGCAGGAATCCAGCCGTTCGCGGGTAGATCACTTGCTTCAAGGTCCGGAATCCATTCTTCTTCGCGTATTCTTCGCTTTTCTTCGTGGTCCACGGCGATTTGTCGGTGCCTTCGGGGAAGAGGAGAATCTAAATCTGAAGCATATGATTCGTTCAGGGTCAAAGGACTTTTTTGGACCTGGTAGTTCCCGAAAACGCCGATGTAGTAGTCGATGGCTTGGGATAGCCGGTGTTTGTCTTCTTCGACGTTACGCTGGAGGAAGATAAACTGACTGGCGGCCATCCCAAAACCTAAAATTCATAAGTTAGAATCTACAACTTCCCGTGCACCTCACCAGCTCCCGGCAAACTCTTCAGCTGCTCCTTCAACGAAATCTTGCTGGTGGTGATTAGCCACGGGTTCATCTTGTACAGGGCCGACCACAGGTACATCCAATCCAGCCGCGTCCGATGATTCATTATAATCAGCGCCGGTTTGTCGACCTCCACAAGGTCGCCCGTAACGCGGAATCGCACTCCCATTACGAACTCCAGGAAAGTCTGAAGATTCATTTCGTCAAAACTATCTCGAACTCAATACTCACCATCGGGATCATCATCCAGAAGCTGATCGCGCGGTCCATCAATCGCCTCCATTCGACGTGTTTCCCGAAGAAGAGAAGAGGGAGGAATAGCGTGATGATGTAGTTTCCGAACAAGGCGGTCATCAGGATCGTGATGCCGAATGCCCATCCTCGGAGAGGCCGGAAGAGCCGCGGGAAAAACGCTAAACATCCCATCGGAGAGATTTGCAAATGGAGTAGAACATACACGCAATTCGGTGCGTCGAGAGGAGTTCGAGGTGTCCGTGACCCGGATTTGGAGAGCGCTTTGGACGAAAAGAGCGCCGGGGCAGCCTGGCGGCGTATTTGTTGCGATCAAGACGCGCGCGCGACTCGAGACGACGGAAGATGGGTTGCGTAACTATCTGAAACTAATTAGGGTGGCACGGGGATTAGGTCGAATTTTTAGGGTATGGCGAAACTCGAAGATTAAGCCTAAGTGACGATGTTAAATCGTTAGATTATTGGTGGCTACGGTAGCGCAAATTGAGACAGCGCAAACTAGACATGGTGAAAGATAGACGTCTAAACAATAATTCGGTCGCTGAGTGACCACAATGCAGATAAAAAAGTCTAGACAGAACACGTGTCTGGATTGAAACAGACGGGCATTCATTCGAAATCAAATGTCTACGTGGCGATCGGTCGGTCGAACCTGGAAGTCACATTGCTAAGGACGACCAATGACATTGATCCGCGCCTATTTCACTTTCCATGTTCGGAGCACGCCTCTTCGCCTCACAGAAATAAGAAACTCGTCTCCACGTACAAAACTTACAAATGAACGCGCATAAGGAATCCATATGGTCGAACCCCTTCAACAACACAAATTTAAGGCCAAAATCTACGACGGTTTTATTATGATAGAAATATTAATAAAGACAACGTAAGTACAGAGTAATTACAAAGTGAAACAGAGATGAAAGGAGGCAGCTAATGAGATCGACTTGAGCATATTTTAGATGGGTATCCAGTTTTTGAGTATAAGGCCTTTGTTATCACAGGTATGGTCGATGAGAGGGATGCAGTTGAAGTATTGGAAGAGCGAAGGGATTTCGAAGATTTCGGAGAAGAAGATGACCAGGAGCGTGAGGGTGAGAATGAAGAGGATGACCACGGAGACGATGATGCGTCCTAAACGGAGTTTCCAAGGTTGCGGGTGAGGAGGCCATTGAAGAAGGTCGCCTGCTGGTGGAACAAACACTGAAAATTAAGACTTTGAATTGAGGATGCAAGAGTGAGAGCTTACACATCGCAAGAAGGATTCCGTAGACAAAGCCGAACCACTGAGCGTAGTTGTCGACCCACGGAAGGAAGCCGATGCAGAGAAATCCGACTACTGCAAGGAACAGATTCTTCATTTGCCTCCATTTGTGGGTAGTGAGATCCCTAAAGTTTACTGGTAACGAGTTCTACAATAAAGAAAACATACCAGTGGTAGTAGCCATCGACGAGCAGAGCGCCGAGCAATCCTCCTTGTGATCCAGAGGGACCAACTTCAGGCTGCAAATGACAGGATAAATACGAATTATGAAAGGACAAAGCTTACCATGTACGGGACGAAGACCGCACTAGCGAGGTAGCCGCCGAATCCGGAGAGAACGTAGATGGCGGTGATTTTCCTCCAGCCGATCATCTTCTCCAGCGTAACCATGAAGAAAAGCTGGATGAAGATCGTGACGACAAGTCCAACGAGTCCGGCGTGTAGCAGCATAGGCGTGAAGAAGCGGTAGTACTGGTTGGGAATGCCTCCGATGAAGGGACTCATTCCACAAACGTCGCCAAGGCAATTCACCTGAAGGTAAAAATCAGCCAAGTTCTTCGAAACCTCTGCTTACCTGAGAACACAATCGGGCTTCAGGATGAAAATGGCCGTTAACGAATCTGCAGTACTCCTGGGTCGTGATGCGACACTGTCCGTGCATATGGATGCAACAAGGGCGCCCTTCAACCGGACAGGTCATATGCGTCAGCCCTTCGCTAATGTTGCGGGAGTTCCGGTGACATACAGGCCATTTCGTGATGTCGTCAGGCCACGAATTTCCGGCTGGTGGATCCACGCAAGTCCTTGGGTCTTGTCCACAAACAGCGCCTGAAGTCCTCTTGTTTGGACCCACATGAGTCGCGTTCCACTTGGTGAACTTGGCGTAGTTCCGAAGGCACTCCCCGGATTCCCGCGTCGTTTGGTAACAAGATGAGTGGTCGTTCATCACGCAGCATCCGGTATGCTTCTCCTTCTCACGTTCTTCGGAAATTTGACGATATATCTTCCGGTCCCTCCGCATACAAGGTGCGTATTTGGCGCCCATGTGAATAAGCGCAGGCTGAAAATAATCTGTAAGATATGGGTTTAAGGAATTTTATCTTACGAATGACGGTCCGATCCATAAGTTGGGAAGTTCAAAAACAGTTATAAGGCGAAAAGATCCACTGACATGAGAGACCAGTTTAGTGTTCTCGACCCGAGAGAAAGAGATTGGGCCGATCCCGTATACAAACAAAGAAATAATGAGAATTAAAGCTTGTAAAGTTGTTATCCAGTAGGTGAAAAAAGGTCGATGGTCAATGACTTCGTCATCACAAATGTAGGCGAGTTCCGTTTGTTCCTCCTCTCGAGCTTGACTGGTGTTAGTTGGGTAGTCTGCTGGATAAAGGGCTCCTCCGTGTATATAAACTCTCTGACGTTTCCGGTTCACAACTAACGCCTAAAGAGCCTCGTAAATGAAAGCTTGAGGCTTCCCCGCCATCGCCAGCAAATAGAATACCTCATGAACTTCAACATAACCGAACAAAGAACGAAGGGAAGAAACGACTGCCTTCCCCACGGATCGGATTCGGCCAACGAGGAGGTCCTTTTTGCTCCTCTTGCGGGGGCCGAGCGATGGGATGAAGTTCCTGAGGCCCTTCGTAGGCGGTTGGATGCTCGACGTCTTCAAAGAGGTGGGTCCAGACGGAGCAGCCGCTGCTTCGAGCCGGATTTCTTGTGATCCTCCTCCACGCTGGTATGTGACCTTGGAGCCCAGATCGATAGGAGCAGCGAAGGGCTTGCTGACGACCGTGGTAGAAGCTGGCTTGGGAGCAGGAACCGGGATGCTGATGACGTGTTCCGAGCTTGAGGTGTCCGAGGTCGATGCGGTGGGCTGCGTGAATTCTTCGCTTTCCTTGTTGACCAGGCGTCGGGTGATTCTTCGCTTCATGTAGCCGTCCAGCGGCCTTTTCTCGGCATCGATTCCGTACTGGCGCTTCATGCTCTGTAACAATGCTAATGAATTCGGCTCGTTTAATGTAACTCTTACCGTCTTTCTCTTGGCGGTAGCTGGAAAATCGGCCTTCTTCTTGGTCCACGGAGCAGGCGAATCCGGACGTTCTGAGTCGCTGCTCTGGTCACTGGCGATGACACCATGTTCATCACAAACTTGGATGGTGGGAAGTGAGTCAGGCTGAAGCAGTTGTTTAGAATCAGCAGTGGAAAAACACGACTTACCGTGACTATCGTGGGGATCGTGAAGCGCGTCTTCAGATATTCGCTGCTGTCCGATGGGAGATCCTCAGCCTTCGTGTCGTTGAAGAACAGATTGTCGTCCTCGCATGAAGAAACGTCGATCCTGGGAACATCTTCGGTCACCTGGATGCTGGGCGGAAATAACACTTCAGCCTCGACGACCCTCTCATGATCTTGAGGAATGAAGATCCGCGTTTCCTTCAAACCCGAATCCAGCTCCAACTGGAGAGTTTGCGGTCGAACCAGAGGTGCGTGTTCGGGCGTCGCAGAGTCATCGACGCTGGCCACATGCTAAAAAGCAATACGGATAAAATCAGATAATTGAAGGGAGTGATTACCTCGGTGGCGAATCCTCCCAGCTTCTTTTGTTCCTTGAACTTCTGGCGCTTCTGCGACGAAGACGACATGGATCCGTCCAATGACTTGGACTTCAGAGCCCTGGCGGGAGAGTCCAAGACTGGTGGTTCCCTCTGTTCTTGGGAGTCGTCTTCGGCGATCGGTGGCAGCTCGTGGGTCCTCATCGTCGTGGTTCCCAGATCGGTTTCTCTGGACAGGAAAACGGCGCTATCCATGCCAGAATCGACCCGAACATCATCGAGAGCGATTTCGGCGGCGAAGCTCTCTTCCGGCGCAGCCTTCCTGATCGAGCTGTGCCGGAATCCCTTGAGCTTGTTCATCACCCCATCGTAGGCCATTCGAGCCACGCTGGGGCGACGTCGGAAGGGGGCGTAGTGGCTTCCATACTCGTAGTTGGACATGCGGCTCTCCGTTGACATGGAGCGCTGCACTTGTCCATCGGGGCCAATCTGAAATTTGACATTTGAAAAGATTCAAAAATAAAACTCTTACCGTCAGGGAATCGAAACCAAATCCAGAGTGGCACGGCGCATCGGTGTCGGGAGTGTTGACAGGAGTGAAGCGGCGCTCGATTTCTCGGAACTTCTCCTTGTCGAGTCCGTAGGATCGGGAGATGTGCCGGAGGGTTCGCGCGAGTTGGTAGACGCGCTCTTCTTCCGACTTTGGCGTGGGGTCCAGAGTCTTGCCCACGGTTTGGAGAATGCTGTAATGCGTGCATAAGAGATGATCTCGATCATTTTGTGACTACGAATAGAAACCCATTGACAGCGAAGAGCGTCCACGTCGCCGACCCGACCGCTCGACCAAAGTTTAGTGAGCTCGAAATGAACTCAGGGTTAGCTAATGCTCAGCAAGATGACACTTATTGTCTAGACATAACTGCCTAGACAAGTTCTAACGCTAGACTTCTAAGCTTTGCTAGACTGCTAAATTGCCTAAACCTGTGGACGCTCTTCTGGGGAGTGCGCTCCTTACTGATGCGAAATTAGCTCCCCTCTCTAATTGAAACCGAAAAACAATGTTTACCTTTGAGCTCGGGTAAGCTTCGGACGAGGTGGATCCACTCGGCCGCCGTTAGTCTGAAAATCCACTTATAGTTCTATTCCATAACTTTCACGCTTACCTCTCCATTGACCCTCAGGTCAACTGCAGTGGTCGCCGGCGTCGAGTGGCTCTTCCCCAGGGGCATCTTGTCGTAGGTCGCAGACGTCGAAGCTTGGTCCGTGGCTGCGGCTGCAGCTGAGCCGTTGCGAGGCATCGCAGAGGTCTGAAAGAACGTCACAATTAAGAATTTCCGAAATGACAAAAATGAATTAAACACGAATAATTACATTCCATCGCGACACGAGAAAAGCGAATGGTGAAAATGAAACTGAAACCCTCATCGCCACTTTGAATAATTTGAATCTCGCGCGTCCGTTCGTTCGTTTGTTCGTTGGTCGGCGCATTCGGAAATGTCGACCGATGCAGCTTGTTTTCAAACGCTAACGCAGTTTGGATCAAAACATTATTAAAAGTACACAAATTGGAAGTTTGCTTTAAAGGATCCATAATAATCTGTTAGATACTCAATCGACTTCGACAGGCGAGAACGTCGCGAGGAACACAAAAATCGGTGTTCCAAAAGATTGCAACTGTAAAAAACCAACCAAAAACCAACGATCTCAGATACTAGAGAGGGCAAGGATTTCGAAAATCTTATTTCGTCAAAAGACCTTAGGCGAAAAAATGTTAATCGCAAGTGCAGGGAAGCCGCAGGGCGGACAGCGTGACCCAAGCGGTCATAAAAATGAGCATGTTTTGGGAAAGCCAACGATAGTCAAATATTCGCAGTTTACAGCAGCAAGCGATCTCGCGATTTCGCACGAGCCGATATTGTTTTCGGGGACAGTCACCCGCGGCGCTTCAATCCCTCCACCTCCTTCTTCCAATGGAGCGATTTGCAAGCCTAAAACAAACAAGCGGAATGAGAAAACAGATTCTCGCAGAACGGAAAATAACGAATCTTCAACCGGTTACTGCTGAAAACCACGAAAAATCGACCGATTTTGGCGCGCGCTGCTCACTCGCTTCTCCAAACGCAAATCTCGAGCAACTCAGCCGGCCGCCTTGCGAAAGGATCTCGGATACCACGAAACTCGTCCGATTCTCGTAAAAGATGCGCCTCCAAGACGCGCTGGAAGCTGCAGCGCTGATTGGAAGGCGAACCTCTCCTCGCGCCGCTCGCTGTACGGGTGACTTGTTGTCACTAGCGTTTGTCATAGCACCGTCCGCTCTAAGGAGCCTAGCGGTCCACCGCCAGCCAGTGAGGACGTGACAGTGCGCCGTGTTTTCTCCAGGTCGCCGCTGACGCTTCCTCGAGCTCCCGGGCTGACCGCTGATCACCCGAGTTCGCCGCTTCCTCCTCGTGATTACGAAATATAACCGTCGCCGGGTGCTTGAAACGATTGATCCTGAGCGAATTCTCGCAATCAGCGCCACCCTCGTCTTCTTCTCTGACAAGGTTGTGCAAACAAAGGAAAGTTCTTCTTCTTGTGCTGCCTGGAAGCGTCGCCGAGTAATGAAGTAAACGGAGTGGAAACCCGAAGAAGACTTACGGGCTTTATGCGATATCACAACCGAGAAACAAATATTATTTTGCCAATCTACTTCTACAGTATACACGAGGCTATTTGCGTATTTACATAGAACTGATCCACCGTCGTCCCGCGGCGGTCCTACTTCGGAGGCTGGATCAGTTTCTTTGTGTGGAGGTTCAGGATCGAATCGGCAATCACTTGGGCACTTCCCGGCAGGTATCCGCCGCTGGTGACCATCACAATAGGGGTGCAGTTTTCACGGGCTAGATCGAAGACAATCTCGTCCCGTTCGATAATTCCCTGGAACGGATTGAGTTAACTGAGGAATGCCAAAGACGACAAACCTTCGCAGAAAGGTTCAAGCAGCCTAGAGGATCTCCTCTTAGAGAATCCGTGCCTGCATTGTAAACGATGATATCGGCTGTGAATTCTCCCAGAGCTGTGCTCAGCTCTTGACGCATCTTGCGGAGGTATTCGCCGTCTCCGGTGCCACTTTCGAGTCGTACCGAGCGACTCATCGACTCTTTCGCCTTGAAGTCCCGTGGGAAGATCTCGTAGTTGAACATGTCGAGTATGTACACGCGCTGGTCCCCCGCGAAATCGTGCTCGTGCCCGTTTCCCTAAACACAAAGGATAAAGCTTTTCTAAGAATACTGTAATCTTACTTGGTGGGCATCCACATCAACGATCATCGCTGTTTTTATAAGTCCTTCGGTGAACAGCATCGTCAAGGCGATGGAGATATCCGCGTAAACGCAGAATCCCTCGCCCTTCTCGCTCCTCGCATGATGGAATCCGCCGCCTATGTTTATCGCCCAATTGCGGTCCAAGGCGAGTCGTGCTGCGGCGACGGTTCCACCCGTTTGATACCGCATGGGTCGTAGAACTTGTCGGTCCACGATGCAACTGGGCAAAAACGCCACGATGGGCACCTCGACTATCGACGCCACTATGCATGGGCAGTTGAGCGAGTGGAGATAAGCGGAGGAGTGGATTACGCGGAGGTCCTCGCGGGTTGCTTCATGAGGGGTGACGACGGTTTCCGCTGTCAGCATCCCATTCTCTGCAATGGAGTTGTTGGACTAAGAATGCTTGAAAAAGTGAGATAAGAGAAAAGGTTGTGATCAAAGGCTTTTATAGATGGATGTAGACGTAAAGAAAATTAGCCTAGACCTCCTTGTCTAAAGTTCAATTATCCAAACATTTTAGATTGATTTGCAGGGCAATTAAATATCTAATGGTTCACTTTTAGTCCGCCAAAATAATGAAAGTGGTCGTACCGCTGGACTGCTAAGGATTTCAATAAGGCGTAATTCAGATATTACATCGGCGTTAGGCAGAAAGCGGCCACTAGCCAGAGTGAATCACCAGGAATCCTCAACAACATAAGTGAGGCTCCTTCTTCGGCAAAAAATTCTTAAGCGTTGAATCACTGTAATTCAAACACTCACCTACAAGGATCCGGAATACGTTCCCCCATTTCTTCGAGTCGAACGGGTGAAGATTCTCGATCCCGAAGAAGCCGATATTGTAGTTCTCGTGGTAGACGATCGGGAACTGGTCCGTCCGGATGCCGACGAACAAGTTGGACTTGTCGACGAGGCGCCTCCGCAGTTCCAATTTCCTAAAACAAGCACGACACGTGGAATCGACCGACGGAAAGCGCCACTAACGAAATATTCAGCTGCTCGTTTTCTCCAGAAGTTGACATTCGTGCAATCGCTTTTCAGTTTAGCATCATGAAGCGGATCACCGTCAAAAGTCTTCTTCCCGGGCTCGTGGGTTTGTTGCGGGCTGAGAAAAGAGAAATCAGAGTGACAACAACGACCACACACGCCGTTTGCGTAAGATAGCGGCAGAGAAAGTGAACTCGGACGGACTCCGGAAACGAAAGCGCGACCGCCGTGATTGCACCAGTTTATTACTACAGGCAATGTGGAATGGAGGCAAATGAACGACGAGAGGAGCACTTAGAAGTTTGGCAAATACACCGCATCACAATAATTGGGGTCAAAGGAATAAATTACGACGCAACTCGAACAAATTAACAACAAGTATTT
>KN167846.1:66795-95550 GCA_000757745.1 Steinernema scapterisci
GTGAGAGCGGTGCTGCCGCCTTCAACTACCGATTCGAGGATCCGGAAATCAAGTGCGCTCCTATCTTTTCCATGCAAGGATTCGCGCACCGTGAAATGGTACACGACTACTACTACTTGAATGACAAGCGATCCGGAAGCGGCTCGGCACAATGCTCGAGATACGGAATACCAGGTGAGTTCTTTTATCGTGTGGTTTGTACTGTGTGGTAAGTTTCAGTGTGGAGTTTGGTCTACAGTACACCGATGTGCGAGAATGAAAGCGGTGATCAGGTTTGCACGAGTTTGGCAGAAATGGTATGTGGGTCTTATTGATGGATCTCTAGAACTAAACTCTAAAAAGAAAAAATCTCTATTATTGTGCGTCGTTTCAGAGAAAGATTTGCGACAAGAATAATCATAGAAACTGTTACGGTAAGAGACAACCACTGAAATTCTAATGTAATAATTACCTTGTTGAAGAGCGCAGATCTGCGAAATCCACGAGTACCTCCACTACCACAACATCCACCACCACTACTACAACAACTACGACCACATTCAGTTGCGCGAAGAACTCCGCCAAGTGTTGTCCCAACGACGGTTTCACCTATGGAAAAGCGTTCGGAAAGTGCATCGGAATCTTCGAGCTTAAGTCGTTGGTTCCAAATCCAAATTCGCAGGATGCGATGTTTGGCCAATGCCCGAATAGCTCGACTCCCATCACCATCCATAATGACGACCAAAACACAGAAATCAGTAAGAATCAAGCTTCATTCCCTGAACCTCGTTTCTCTAAATTCCAGCTGCTTTGGTTCCGGACGGCAAAGGCGCTTTGATCGGTCTTCGGATTCGAGAAGGTACAGAGTGGACTAAAGACGGATTTGAATGGATCGACGAATCTCCAGTGGACTTTACAAATTGGAGCAAGGGGTACACACAACCTCGCAATGAAGCTGGAGATGAATTGCTCGTTGTGATAGTCAAAAAAATAGGCTGGAACGGATTCTGGGGAGACTGGAGCCCCCGTTTCATTTTTCTCAGTGAAATCAACTTTATCGCTTGTGTGATGGAGTCCCAAGTTTGATTGAAATTTTGGAATGTAAGAGGCTGAGTCTAATCGAACGAGAATAAACGTGAATTAATGTTGTACACATTTCTCTTAGTAAAAATATAGAAACTTTAAAAGTGAAATCTGAGCAGCCAAAAACATTTCAAATTGAAACAGCATTTTATTTAAGTAGAAGCATTTGAACCTGAAGCCGTTGGAGAACTGCGCTCTCCTCGCCTACGAAAAAAAGATGGCAGTTAGCGTCATCGGATCTTTTTAGGATAACGAAAAACTTGGGGAGCGAGTATTTTAACTGACGAGAAACAAGTGTACGTAAAATTTAATTTAAAAAATGCACGTGAAAACATTTGAACCTTTATTCAAACGTTCGAACAATTTGAATAAACATAAAATTATTGACCGCTTTAAGGTTTTAAGAAAAGGATTTAGTGGTCGGCGTTATCGAGAAGGCCGTCGAAACGTGCAGAAAAGATAATGACGGACCAAAGTAGTACTAAGAGTAGACGTATCGTGTGCATGATCGTGTGCATGCTCCGCCGCATTGAAGATGTGATACGTGCGTTAGTTGGTTTGTTGAGGTTTAATCGGTAATTTCTTGCTGAAATGTTCGAAAATGCGCGTGTCCAAAGCAGTGTCGAGGCCCGCCGGTTTTGGGCCGGCCCGTTTTTTAGCTGGGCCGGGCCTGGACCGTTCGCCGGCCCGGCTCGCGCTTCTTTATTTCGCGCCGGGCGAGCTGGCCCGGCCCGCAGGCATCACTGGTCCAAAGTATCTCTGACATCAGATTCATCACCCCCGTTTCCGCTCATCACAGTCACTACCTGTTTCGTCGACTACAAACAAACGTTGGATAATCGAAGCGTTGAGTTGCTCACGGATCGGATTAAGCTTCGCAAATGCATCCTCAACAAATCTCTTATCGGACATTCGTTTGCGACCAGCCTCTAGAAAATCAAAAGGGCCATTTCTGCCTTTTTCTGTCAGATCCGCGAATATCCTCCCGTCGTTGTTGGAAACCCGAGTGGAAAACATGGCGACCTTGGTCACATGGATTCGTTAGAAACAAGGATGCTTACTTGTTCATCCCAGATGGAAACCAAGCGGATCGGTTGACAACCAAGGATTTGTTTAAGAAGAAATCGACGGACAGAAAAATGAGTCTTTGGATGCTTTTTCTGTTGTTTGTTGTGGTAAGTTGCACAAACCATCTTTCACTTTTGCGGGTTTTCTCTAGGGCCCGCTATTCTGTCGTTCCCACCAAGTAAAATACGTTCAAGTCGAACCGAGAATTCTAAGCCACACTTGTCTGACGTACCACAAGGTCGCTAACGTTGGGGAATGCGCAAACATAGCCAACGAAAGCAGTTCAGTAGGCTTCAACCTAAAATACGAGTCGCCTTCGACGATTACGTGCGCTCCGATCGAATCCGTCGCTGGATTCACTCATCGCGAAATGATCCACGACTACTACTATTTGGTGGATATGAGGTCGGAGGGAGACTGCGTCAATTACGCAGTAAGCACAGGTACGTCGTTGAATTAAGTACTCTCAGCTGTGATCTACTTCAGTCCGGGAGATTCTTCAGGAAATGAACCTCTGCTCCAACGACGATGGTGTAGTGTGCGAGAATCAGAGAATTTTGGTAGGAAGTATTTGGCAGATGAACTTTGAAATTCGATTTTAGAAAGCTCACTGTGATCAAACCAACTCCAAAAACTGTTACGGTAAGACAAGGCTGAAAACACAATTTTGCATAGCTCTTTATTAGATACAGTCACTTCAAGCACAACCACGACTACCACAACGACACCCTTTGACTACTCGAAATGCGAAAAAGACAACGGAACTTGTTGTCACATTGGGTTCGGCTACGAAAAAACGTCGAATAAGTGTTTTGGAGTTGTCAAACTGGTAAAAACTAATGCCGGTTCTGAAACTCACGAAGGCATCTTTGGGCAATGCCCCTATGGTTCTTTTCCAGCCACCATCGAAAGTGGAGCGGAAAACGATTTTGTCGGTGAGTAAATTAGATAAAACTAATTAAAAATGGTTGATACGTTTAGGATCTCTTCTCGATCCAGTACCTGCGCTCACCGAGAAAGCAGCTGTGCTCGGACTTAGAATACCCGAAGATTCCAATTCGCAGAAAGACAGAGGGCATGCCTTTGAATGGATAGTCCCATCAGCGACTGGCTACACCAACTGGCACTCTGGACAGCCAGACAATCTTAGCCAGCACGAAAGTTTAGTCGCTCTGTTCTATCGGTCGGGCTCGAAGACGTGGGACGATGTCAATGGTGCCGCTGCATACTATCCTCACCTTGGACACCTCGCTTGCATGCATTCGGTCCAAGAGTAGTCGTGTTTATTGCTTGCTTGTTTAACCTAGTTCACGTGAATTGTGTGACTTTTTGCTGAACCTGGGAACGCAATAAAAAGCTAATTCAAAAAATGCGCCGTGAACTGGGCAGTTCTTCCCCTCAATAAGAAAGCCTCTCCCAATTTTCGAATTTCTCAAAAACGTCATCAAATTAAGCAAAATCGTCAACTTCGCCCCCACGTCGCATGACGACCAGGCCATTTCCTAATTTGCCTAGATCGCAGAACGATGAAGGCGCTCATCTCGCTCTGCTTTTCCAATTTTTTGGTAAGTTTTCGAACCTTATGAATTCCTCTCTGCTTGCTAAGATCGCGTTTTGCTTGGACACCGAAGTAACGTATGTTCGAATCAAACCAAAAACTTCGCCTCTCGAAGAAGCTGAAAAGGTCGACAACTACATGGAATGCGCTCATCGAAGTATCGAGGCAAAAGCTGTGGGGTTCCTTTATCGCCTCAATATGGAGAAGAGAATAGCCGAGTGTGCTCTGATTCGAAAGATCGATTCCTTCGAACAGAACGAAAACGAGGAACATGACTTCTATTTCCTCCGTGATATGAGGAACTCGCCGAAGTGTCCGGAATCTTATGAGAGCGGTAAGTGAGCGTCCTGATTTGCACATAACGGTGTCCACAGTGCGCGACGTTCTCCGTGACATTGAAGATCAGTGCCAGAACAACGCTGAGAAGGAAGTGTGCGAATCTCTCCGAGAACTGGTAAATCTATGCGTGTTTATGATAGGTTTCGGTTGAATTTCAGAAAGACCGATGCTTAGAAATAGTACACGAAGATTGCTTTGCGGCAACGGTAACTACGGTAGCAACGACCACAACCTCGGCATCAACTTCGAGCGCGACCACGACGATTTTAATAACTTCTACCGCTTCCGCAACAACAACAGCTTCGACGACGATGACGACCACAAGCACCGCTACCACAACAACTGCATCCACCACTACTACAACGGCATCGCCAACCACAAGCTCGACCACATCGACAACAACAACCACCGAAGAGCTCGCATGTGACGTCGACTGCTGTTATCCAAAATTCAAGCACGACGCTAAATCTCAAAAATGTTTTGGGTTGTTTCCGTTGGACAATATCATTCCGGATTCGGAAACCCACAATGGAGTTTTCTCGCAGTGTCCTGCTGGATCGAATCCAGCTACAATCGAAAATGAGGAACAGAACGATTTTATCGGTAAGACGTTGTTTGTCCAAAGGCAAAATTTAATTGATTTCAGGTAAAATGGTGGGCATGAAAAGCGCTATCATAGGTCTCCACCGATCTCCCGGAAGCGAAAACGACCGAAGTGATTTCCATTGGGTCGTGGAATCTAAGAACCCCGATTACGGTAAATGGAACGACGACCAGCCGAATGAAGAAGCTAAGGATGAGTTCTTCGTCGCGATTTCAAACTTGGATAGAAGCCAAAAGTACGAATGGATTGCACTCAACGCAACGATGGTCTATAGGGGAGAATGTGCACAGATCGTGTGCATGACT
Source organism: Steinernema scapterisci (assembly GCA_000757745.1). NCBI lineage: Eukaryota > Metazoa > Nematoda > Chromadorea > Rhabditida > Steinernematidae > Steinernema > Steinernema scapterisci. The sequence continues at coordinate 71,732 of KN167846.1, forward strand.
GACGCAAAGAAGAATAAATAACCGTTTAAGTGCAATCATAATGGGTTTATAGAATCTGTGCTTGTATCCGTCGTGTAGCTTTGCTTTTATTCATTTGCCATGCAGCAGTTATACCGCTTTTCCAATACTCTGCTTCCATGTTTAAAGACGTTGCAAGTAGAGCCATTAAACATTTTTTGTCCTGCTGCGTTAACGACAAAAACGTTAACGACAAAACAAAAATATGCTCGTGGCAACCCGAACGTCATTCAGTTGCTTGCAGAGTTTGCAGGAAAATGGCGCTCATCTTGTTCTTCTTGCTTGCGATCTTCGTGAGTTTCCGGAAGTGGAATTAGTGTTCAAGGTTCCTTCAGGGTTTGGCGTTCTCCCACGCAGGTCGATATGTTCAGATTCGGCCTAGAATCGAAGCATCCGGCGCTCTTCAGTTTGCCAGAGTCGCCGACTTCGAGGAGTGTGCTGCTCGAGCTTTCGAGGAGAACGCTGTCGGATTCTGCTACCGCTACAACGCGATGGCTAGAGCAACCGAATGCGCTCCGTTAGGAACGGTGGAATCGTTTGGAGAGAATGAAAACACGAAATACGAGTTCTTTTTTCTTCGAGATCTGCGAAATCTCACGGAATGCATGAATCTCCTTGAATCGGGTACGGTAGTTGTCGCCCTCAGTTCGACGGCACCAACCTGGCCCCAATTCCTGGCTGCTCCGGCAATTTCGGCTTCCAGCGCAGATCGCAAAAATCGCCGCTTCGAACATTGTTTGATTCTATATTTTCAGTGCGCGACGTCCTTGGGACTGTTCCCGAAGCGTGCGAGAACGACCAAGTGAGCAGCGTTTGCAAGTCTCTCCAAGAGCTGGTAAGGTTTTCATGAAGATTGGCGGATTTTATGAAAGGCGTTCAGCACAAGCACTGCGCCGAAATCCAAGATGAAGACTGCATCAACTCTGGACCGACTCCAACGGAAGCAATCCCTTCCACGACTTCTTCGCCCGCGACAACGACGACGGCTTTCGACCATTCCAAGTGCGCGATGAACCAATCCGGCTGCTGTCCACAAGGCTTCAATTACATGGATTCCACCAAGAAGTGTTTTGGAGTGTTCGCACTGGACCGAAGCGTTCAAAACGCCAAGACGCGTCCTGGCATCTTCGGACAATGCCCTCCTGGATCTGTCCCCGCAACGATCGAAAGCAGCGAGGAGAACGAATTTGTGGGTACGAATCACTGTTTGAATCTCCTCTAATCCAATATCAATTCAGCTTCGCTTATTCCCCATCTTCTACAGGGCGCCATTATCGGTCTGCATATCCCAGGAACGATCGATTATGCCCCGCTTCTCTACAAAGGCAAACCAAGCGCTTTCACCTGGATTGTTCCGTCTTCAACTGGCTTCGAGAACTGGTATCCGGGCGAACCCGCGGACGAAGGGGGGCACGAATTTTTCGTAGTTTTGCCGAGATGGGCGTTCAAGAAGTGGCACGATTGCAACGCTGAATACGTGTATGCAACATCCTTTGCGGGAAGCATCGCTTGCATGTTGGACCCTGGGAAAAAGTGATACGAGCAAATGTAATGACTGTTTCAGGCTGCTAAATACTGATATGTTTTGAGGGTTCGCTTTGATTGCCGGGGCAATAAACACTTTTCGCTGGTTTGGCAAACCAAACAAAGGCTTTGCAGGATCCGCGAGGATCAGGCGCTGTTTTGCTGACGTTTCAAATGTTGATCACCAAGGAGATTCCTTTCAGCGGGTTTGAAGCTGCAAAATAAGGAACCATGCAGCAATTCGGCCACGATAAAACGCAGTTCTTCATGGCAACCGTTTGTGCCATAAGATGAAGCTGCTGGTTCTGCTGGGTTGCGCTGGGTTTCTGGTAAGCGAAACATATTCGTTTGGCTTATTTACCGCTGATTTAGGTCGCTTTCCAAGCCGCATGCATACGGTATTCCCAAGTGGAGCCGCGGATCGTGAGCAAAGGAACGTCGAAACAGTTTCACGTCGGCGACTTCGAAGAATGTACTTCGCGCGTCCACGAAAACAAGGCGATCGCGTTCCTCTACCGGTACAACGCCAAAGAAAAGAAGATCGAGTGCGTTTTGATCGAAACGATCAAAGGATTCGAAGCCAATGAAGACCGGAAATACAGTTATTACTTCATAATGGATCTGCGAGATATTGAAACGTGCAGTGAACGACCGGAACGAGGTGGGCGATGAAAAAAAAGCTTTTTTTAATAAAAGTTGAATTTCAGTGAAAACGATTTTGGGTGGATACAACTCGACGTGCCGTCCAGATTCCGGCACCAGCTACAACGAAATCGCGCATTTTTGTTCTGAATTCCAGGAACTGGTATGCATTTGTTTTATGGATCGAGCTAAACTGTTTTCAGCGCATCTTTTGCAACTCATCCGACAACCCCAACTGCCTTCACGACGATTCCGCTTTATCGAAAGAAACAAGCGAAGATCCTGAAACCTCGACATTGGCCGTTACAACAACGACGTCATCCGCTGCTTCCACAAGCGAAACCACGGCGGAAACGACTTCTTCCACCACTCCGAAGCCTCCCTTCGACTACTCCGTTTGTGATCAAGAGGAAACCAGGTGCTGTCCACTCGGCTTCCACTACATGGCCGCACCCAAAAAGTGTTTCATCGTCAAATTACTTGAGCAGTTCGTCACCATCGAAGGCATCTATGGCCAGTGTCCACAGGGATCATTGCCAGCAACTATTGAAAACGAAAACGAGAATGAGTTTGTGGGTGAGTGGAGAGAATCATTTTCGGCCATTTATAATATAACTTTTTAGGAAAGTACTTACCGCTATGGAAGGGCGCTGTGATCGGAATGCGAGCTGTTGAATATGGAAGCGGAATATCAGCGGAGTGGGTTGTCCCCAGCAAGACCGGCTACTTAAACTGGGAATTCGGAACATCTACGCTATCGCAGAACCATGTGGCCGCGCTGATTCAGGCGTCACTTCCAAACTTCAAATGGCGAGGATTCGACGTAAGTCGCGCTTTTGGAGATGTCGGCTACATAGCATGCATGATGGATGCTAAGGATATGCAAGAATGATTTGGGCGAAGTTGAGGAACTTTGTGGATTGTAAAAGTTCATTAAACAGCGATTTGCGGTGTCCAAAAGAACAATTTGTGACTCAGGGGCGAGATTCCCATGCTCGTCACAAGTTTTGTCTTCGGCGATTTTGAAAGAACATCGAAACATGCGAATAACGTTGGAAACTGAATTTCTTGTCCAGTCCACGTCCGCGGAGGATCCCAGCGTCCATGAATCGTCAGCTCGTTCTCGTCCTCTTTCCGCTTCTCCTCCAATCCACCTTTGGACAATTCAGTCCTTCTCCCGAGTACGATGACGCGTTTGCCCGGAATACTCTCTTCCCCCTTTGCGCGGCTTCCTACAATGCCGATCCTCTCCCCTGCTTGAATAACATCCTCTCCAATTTCACGGTGAGTGGATGTTCGAAGAATCTCTGAAAACGGATTTTCAGAACTTCAAAAAATTCGAAGTTTCTTGCGGAGTCCTCAACACGGACGCATGCTCCGGCTATTCCGGCGTCTCCCACAAGGATCGAGCTATTTTCCTGGTGTTCCGCGGATCCAGAGGCAAAGTGCAGATCCTCAGCCAGGCCATGGAATCGATCGTTCGACTCCGGAAAGCGTTCACCGGCCGCGTGAAAGTCAACAGATACTTCTACGAATCGTTCACCAAGGTTTGGGGCGCTGGAATGCGAAACCACTTTCTGGAACTCAGAACGGCTTTTCCCGACTTCGAAGTGTGGGTGACTGGCCACAGCCTCGGAGGCGCCATGGCTTCGATCGCGGGCGGAGCGCTCGTTTATGTGAGTTGACTCTTCCCCCTTCATCTAATCCACCTCTTCTCCTTCCAGGCTTCGCTCGTTCCTCCTTCGCAGATCAAGCTCGTGACGTTCGGCCAACCGCGAGTTGGAACTCCGATGTTCGCGAATTACATCGATCGCTCGGTAAGTTTCGTCTTATCTAAAAATGTCAGAAGTGTTCTTATTTAGATCGCTTACCGTTTCCGCGTGGTCCACAGAAACGATCCGGTGCCCGAAGTTCCCACTCGGCTTTTCATGTGGGAGACCTACAAACACCAAGGAAACGAGGTGAGCGAGCGAGAGATTCCATCGGTGATAGAGTGGGATTCAGATCTGGTACAACAACGACATGAAGCCGGGCGAACCTTTTGCCAAGTGTGGCCAGGATATCCTCGGCGACTGCGACAATTTCATGCTGAGCTGGAACGACCACATCTCGTACTTCGGAGTGAAGCTTGGGTCGTTTATGGCGAATCAATGTGTGTATGAGGGATTGTGAAACAGATCATAATGTTGCAGCGTCACAAAATCCATATTTTTGACGTTGAAATCAGCGAACTAGAAAACTCGTCTGGCGATTTTGCCGTTTTGCATTGTTTCTATGAGCAACTAAACATTTTTTGTTAAATTTTGAAATCAAGCGAGGTTTTTGAAGTCGGACAAAGCTTTTACGCCTCGTCGATGTTATGAAGGTCGCCTCTTTGTTCCTCGTAAGAGAAAATACTCAACTTTTCTATTCTTTTCTTTCAGAGCATCTTAACGGCGATCCGCGGCCGCCAATTCTGGTACGTGAAACTCCCGGGCGGCATCAGGGGCGAAGTGCTTCCGGCCCGTCCGATCGCGTCCGTGGACGAATGCAGCACGCAGGCGTTCAACGAAAACCGACTCGCATTCCAAATCAAACGCGAAACCGGCCAGCTGAACTGTTTCCTCATTGCCAGCGTTGAGAGGTTCTTGGATTCGACTCAGGAGGATACGTCGTATTTCCTGTTGGACAACCGACCTAGCCAAGATGTGTGCTCGTCTCCTGCTTCCACTAGAAAAGGTTTGTGCATATCGAGAAATTGCTGTAATCCAAGCTTTTAGTGAGCGAAATCATCGCCGGAGATTGTCCTCTGAAAGGAGGTGTGTGCGAACTCTGGACAGATCTGGTAATTTAGGTGTTTGAATTTGAGAATGAACAGATTCTTTGCAGCAAAAGTACTGCGCCTACGTGGGATCGGACGTTGCTTCTTGTGCCTGTAAGTCACACATGGTTTTCTACTTGTTATCTATCTTCCGCAGCCCTCGAAAACGTGAATAGAGTCAAGTGTCTCGAAGGAAAGCACATGGCGCTCGTCGAAAAATCAAAAGTCTTGTGTTGTCCGAAGGGAAAAGTTGCCGGTAGAGATAAGGAAGGAGAGCCGGTTTGTTGCCGCAAAGAGGACGATTGTTGTCCAGAGGGAACCATCCTTAAAGGCGTTTTCGAAGAAGAGGCCGTTTGCTGCAATCCCGATCTGGAGCACTCCGAAGGAACTGCGTTCTGTTGCCCAAAAGGATTTTCTTATTTAGGCGCTTTCAAGAAATGTATCGCGAATATCAAATTCGTAAGTTCTTACTTCTCACCAGATTCCGAGGTCCGCGTTTCAGATGAGTGCTGATGTAAGCAACCAAGAAGAGTTTAATGAAGTTTGCGAGAACGTCGGAGCTGCTGCCGTGAAAATTGAGAACGTGAGACAGAATAAAGCCCTCGGTTTGTTCGGGTCGATCACTTCAATTACTTCCTACTCACGATTTCAGTGAAATTCCTGCCAGGCGACGCCTTTATCGGTCTTCAACTACCTTCCGGCAGCTCGTGGTCGCCAAGCGCGTTCCGTTGGGTATCCGATGGCACTCCTTGCAAACGTTTTTGCAATTTCGCGGCAGGCGAACCGAACAACGGCGCTACAAACGAGGTTTCTGAGCATCCGTTTTGTCACAACGCTCTTCATTCTTTTTAGATTTTTGTGGCGATAATCAAAAGCGATGGAAAATGGGGAGATTATGGTCCTCCGCTCGCGTGCGAGAACATCGCCTGTATGGCGGAAGGGTACGAGGGGATTTGAGGAACTCGTTTTAGTTCACGCTTTGGCCTTCGCATGTTTTCTTGTGTGACCCCGACATTCTGATTCAATAAACCTGGGTGTTTCGAAATGAGGAACGCGCTTTCTAAGCTTTCTTTCCCCTTCTTTCACTCCTCGTGCTCACGCGACTTCCTTCGTCCCTAGCAACCCGTCTCCTGGCATCATTGTCTTCTCTCCACTTGCAACCTCAGGTTTCGAAGCGCGCCTAACACGTGAAGTCATGCATCCAAGAGTTCCATGTGCAACGTTTATTTTTTTGGTGATCTTCGGCCTCCCGAATCCTTCTGATTTCCGATATTTCAGGCATTGATCCATCTCTCCATCGCCGCTGTCAAATACACAATTCTTCCAAGTTCCCTTGTGGGGCAATTCGGCGGCTCGGAAAAGGTGAAGAACGTGGATCAGTGCAGCGACCGAGCTCACCGAAGCAACAAAATCGCGTTCCGCGTGGAGCTCAAGGAAAAACAGATGTTCTGCTCGCTCCTCGAAGGTTTCAGATCCTTTGAAGTGAAGAGGGATGGAGTCGGCGACTACGTGCTGGACACTTCCAAGGACGCGAGTATTTGCTATGGAAAGGGAGAGCAGAATGGTGAGTTTGGAGCAGATTTCCTGAACTCTGAATGCCCTGTTTCAGTTATAAAACTCGTTTCCGGGGCCTGCAGCGCGGGTGGAAATGGATGCGGCATGCTGAAGGATATGGTGAGTTTTAAGTGAAGGAATCTCACTAATTGAGCCTGTTTCAGAATATCTACTGCCAGTTCGTCGGTCGGGATATTCCGAACTGCGTTTGTGAGTTTACACTCTTAATTTTAGCTTTAAATCGTTCGATTCAGCCGGAAAAGGCGATACGGTGGATTCGGCGAAATGCCCTCAAGACCACTCCTTCATCGGTATCGAGAAGGAAACGCTTCTTTGCTGTCCGCCGAAGACGAGTTTCGTGAAGGAGAGCAACAAGAAGGCGCTTTGTTGCCCAGCGAACACTCAGCTGGAAAAGGAGATCGACGGGCGCGCCGTGTGCTGTCCTGAAGGAACGACTTTCCAGAAGGAGGAGAACGGAAAGGACCTCTGCTGCCCTAAGGACACGGTCTTAAAGGGGACCTCCGAGGGCAAACCGGTTTGCTGTCCTGATAAGTACAGCCTAAACCAGGGATGGACGCATTGCTGCCCGGAAGGTTTCGCGTTCAAGCAAAGTTTCAAAAAGTGCGTCGGAATGGTTCCCATGGTGCGTTTCACATTGGCCTCTTTATCTCTTTCTCCGTTTCTAGGGCGGCCAGCTCCCCCAAACGACAGATCAACTGAAGCAGCATTGCACGGACAAGGAGAACTCCGTTCCCGTGAAGATCGAGAACGCGGATCAGAATCGGGATGTTCGTAAGTTTATAGCTGAAAATCCTGCATTATTGTCGATTCCAGTCGAAGTGATCGGGAACGAAGACGCGCTGATCGGCCTCTACGTGCCGAAGACGCTCTACAAGATGCACTGGATCGTGGACGACAGCAAGACTGCCTACAACAACATGAATGCCATCGACCGAGAGCACACGTTTGGAGACAAGGGCGAGGTAGGCGTACATAGTGAAGACGTTCTTCTCATAAATGCGTTTTCAGCACTTTGGGAAGATGCAATCAAAGGCACGGAACGATCCAGGGACGTGGTACATCGTCAATCCACAAAATCTCCCAGCAAACGTCGTCTGCGTCGCTCCGGTCCGCGATGGAATGAAGATTTGAAGCTTTAGTTAGCGCGTTTCTGGAATAAACTATTTCTAGAAAGTTTTACGAAGTAGTTAAGGTGCTCGCTTATCTTGTTGCTGGCGTTGAGCGAAGCGGCGCTTGGATTGTGAAGTTGCAAAACCGAAGACGACGCTGGACACGTGGGGACACTAGACCTGAGAGCTGGCAACCGACCGGCCAACCAACAAGCGGCGAAATGATTCCTGCATTGAATGATCTTCTTGTCTAGACATTGTCTGTTTAGCGACCGCCACAAATGATCAGATCGAGATAGAGACTCTTTTAGTCGGCTGCATGTCTGAAGCGTCTCTGGAGACGATGTCTCGTAGACGCGATCGTCTGGGAGCGATGCGGCTTGCTGCACTATCACTCTTGGCCAAGCCTCGAACCGATCGCTCCCCAACACATCCGTCACAGCTCCGCTGACCCCACTATCCTTATATAGAGCCGACCTCGCCGCTCCTCTAATCTTCCGAATCCTGAAATATCGAACAAGCAAAGAAAGATCCAAAAAGAAACAACGAAGACAAAGAACAATTCAATTTTATTCGTTCTTCCCTGAGCAATATCAAAATGAGATGTACAGAAATTGTTTTATGGCTTGTTGATCTTCGCCTTCAAGCCTTCTTTTTCCAGCCAAAGTGTGGACGTCTTGCAGATGATCGGCGCCAGAGAGTTGCGGAGGTTGAGGAAAACTCTCTTGAACTGGAGCCCATCTCCCTGCGATCGGCGGCAGTCGATGAGGACCTTCTCGTTCGTGCTGTGTATCGTCACGATGAACTTCAGGCCTCTTCCGTCGACCTCGATCTAAAAAAACTAGTTACCAATGCTAAAACCAACGAAGCTTACCTGGTTGCTGATCTTCTTAAAGCAAGTGAAACCAAGACTTCCCACGGATTTCTCGATGGATTCCACTGCCTTGTCGAGCGGAACGCTGACGCAGAACCTGGTCATACGGCGGACCAGAAGTTCCAGATTGTCCTATAATATTGGTAGTCATTAGAGTGATCAGAAAGATAAAGAGCTTACCGTTAGAGACTGCGACTGCGAACTGCTTAGCAGTATATCTCCGATGTCAGCCGGTTGCGAGAAGCCCTTTAGGGCTCGAGCGGCGGACGCAAAAGAATCAGCGCTGAAATGGAACAATTAGAATCATCGTCGTTCTTCGGGGTGACTTACTCCTCCGCTTCGCTTCTGCTCACCGGCTGGGAGCTGTGATGCGTCGGGAGTATCATGCATCGACGCTTGGCTTCGAGAGTCGGGTCTTCTTTCATCTTCTTGGCTTCGCTGTTTTCCTTGTCGTCGGTTTCGGGGTGTTCCCTCTTCAGCGGCTTGTAGTTGGCAAACCAGTTGTCCTTCTCGATGTCTTCGAGCGTCGCTCGCTCATCCGGATTTTCTTTGAGGATCTTCCGGACCAGTGCTAAATCCAAGACAATCACTGAAGGTATAAGAATAGCTGAAACATACCTAAGACTGGTTTCGGGAGGCGGCACCAGAGGTCGTCCTTTTCGTCGAATTCGTCCATGAAGCGGGCGTAGGATTCTTGGCGCCTGTTGGGTTCGTCCCAAGGCAGGGCTCCAGCCACCATGGTGGCGAGCACCACGCCACAGGACCAAATGTCGTTCGGGCATCCTCTGAAATTTCAAGAATTAGGAGCTAGAAATATGAGAAAGGCTTACCTGTAGTGTGGGATGGAGTCATCGAAGACTTCCGGAGCCACGTAAGGCATCGTGCCGCAACGTGTGTCGAGCATGCGCTCGCTGCCGTTGGTGTTCCTGTAGAGGGTGGCGAGGCCGAAGTCACTGATCTTCAGTACGTCCATGTGCCCCTTGACGAAGGTGACGTTGCCGGCCGGATCCGTGTGCCTCTTCGTCAGCAGCAGGTTTTCCGGCTTGATGTCGCGGTGAGTCACGCCTTGTGAGTGGACAAACCGGAGGCCGTTGATGAGGTCGCGGAAGTAACTGTGGTACCTCCGCTCCTCCATGCCTGCGTCCGGTTCTGAAGAATACCAAGGTCAATGCTAGAAAACTAGAAAAGGGGACTTACCGATTTGATCGAAGAGTTCTCCGCCATCGCAGTACTCCAGGAATAGCTGCGCTTCGGTGTGGTCGAAGCGCATCCCGAAGCACGTGACGACGTTCGCGTGGTCGCGGACGAGGCGGTGGATGGCGTCCTCCTTCTTCAGGAGCTTGACGGCCTTCGCGTCGCCGGCGTTGATGACCTTCATGGCGAAGCAGAGGAGGTCGTCGCGGTGTTTAACCAGCTTGACCTCCCCATAGGCTCCTTCGCCAAGCGTCCGGACAACGCTCCAGTCTTGAGCCATAACTGAAACAGAAGACACAATGAAAACAAAGCTCGAAGGGAATCTTTACCGCGCGCAACAAAGGGAACACGACTGCACGGAACGCGGAGATGACATTGGGAAATCGGAGTTTGAACAAAGCAATTTACCGCGCAGTTGCGCGTTCCAGGAGCCAAGAGAGCGATTGAACACTGAAGTCTTGAAGTCTGCGACGGAGGTGATCGATGAGGCGAAAAGTGACGGCTGGAAACTGAAGAGAATGAATCCTATCGAGGTTGTAGCGGTTGCCGGACACAATAGGACGCTGAAAGGTGGAATGTCCGTCCCTCGCACAGGTTCCTGAAAACATGGAAAACACGATACCATCAGCTGGCAATAATGAAGACTATGAAAACAAGGAAATTATGACGAAAAGCAGGGAATTTGGCCAGAAATCACGCAAACTACGGATTCAGCACAGTGAGCACACAAATATGGTACGCGATAGCGTCGTAGTAATGGACGAGAGCACGGCAACACAAGCTGAAAATCTAAAAATCTTCGGTCAACGAAGTGAGCGTCGGATGACTCGAAGCAAGCGTCGCTTGCCTGAATCTTCCCTTCAAAAGCCCATATTCAAAATTTCGCGTCCAGTAAACGCCGCTCTTCGCGCCGTCGTTTCTCACCGACCGTTTTCGAACTTCCATGCATCTCAGCATTTTGATAACGAAACAAAACAGGACGTTGAAATGCGAGTTCTCTTTGATTCCCTCGATAAACAATAGAAGCAGATTGGATCAAAGCTTCGCAGCGAGGACGTCTTTCTTGGATTTCTTCGATCGATCCTTCTGAAACATCACCAAAATCATAAAACTTCAATAATGGCTTCTCACCTCAGGAGACCTCCTCTTCGGTTTAGTTTTCCTGGATCGCGATGAGGACATTGTTCCATTAATAGATACAGATGCTTCGGATATCGGGAGCCTTAACAGATCAAATTACCTCTTCCAACAAAGCAGACCTTACTTGAGGTTAAGCGATCCGGCCTTGACCTTCATCACTTCCTGAACTTTACTCAAGAAAGTTGGTTTATATCTGAAACTTTACACGTTAAAATAAACAAAGTATGCAAACGCAACCAACCCTCGATGCTTTTTGGGGGAAGCGAGCACGTTGGCCAATACGGACTTCTTCTCTTTGTCGTCCACGGTTTCAGTCGCCGAGATGAAAGTGTAGATTTCCAGGACGTAGCTGGTGAACAGCTCGCGATTTTCCATGGTTTGAAGCGAAGCGAATCGATCCCACCTGATCATGAATTCCCGGGATGCTGCGCTCATGTGCACGTAGCAGGCATGTGCTCCCTGAAACGTCCGTTGCACTTTTTAAAATATTTCCTGCTCATGCTCACCTTCGGAAGCTCCCGGATGTTGTCGTGGCAGGTCTTGTAAATATGTTCATCGTTACGCATCCAGTTCTCCTCGTCCAGTACCTGAAAACAACAAATTGTCCAAAGTTACGTCGAGAAACTGTCTTCATCGTAAATACCTCGCGTTCGTCTTCAATCAGCTCTTCGTCGCCTTCAGTCGTTTCCTTGGTCGATTCCTTGGACATCTGCGACTTGGGCGGCTTCATCGCCTTCTCTGGGTATTGTGTGTCCTCGGAGCTATCTCTGCTTTTGCTATTATTTCCACTCTTCTTGTTTTCCTTCTTCGGCTTGGTCTCCTTGTTGGACACCTTCAGGGAGAAGGAGATGTCACCTAAAAGCAGAATGTGGAAAAGTCACAATCCCGCTCCTACCTTTTCGGCTCTTCTGGGAATCCATGGTGCTTGTGTTGCTTCTCTCCTTGGCCTTCTCTTGTTCCACCATGCGGTCGATGATCGTCGTGTTCGGCGATCTTCCGAGCGCCAATTGCGCATTTGCAAGGTTTTTCTTCAACTTCTTCGCTTCGTTCGTTCGCGTGTTGGACGATTTCTGAAATTCCAGATTAACGAAGCTCCTCAATCGTTCCAAACTCACTCCCTCTTTCAGGAAACTTTTGGTCTCGCAACTCTTTGTTGGCATTTCAGAATCAACAGATTTCTCTCGAGTTGGTGTGAGGGTCTTCCCCTCGGACGTCGGCGCCACCGAAGCATCCACCACGGTTTTCTGTTCACGTTTCGTCTTCGTTTTGATCATTTTGATGATATGACACATCACCAGCAATCCGCTCGCTCTCGGAGAACGAACCGACCGCTTGGCAGCTTGGAGGGAGGTTTGAATGACAGACCTCAAGGAGAGACATCGCGGCGTAGACAAGACGAGCTCGTGTCTAACTTTACAGGAAAACCAGAAAGCAAGTGTCTTGACTTTCGACAGATTACGAATGAGACCAGACTGGACATTGTCGAAGTCTGTCTAGGAGTGCGCTTTGAAACGTGCCGAGACTGGAATTCCTCAGGCGCATGCCTAAGCGTTTGCTCATCTCTATTCTTTTTTAGTATATTTTCATTCAAGCCAAATACTCTCTGATCACTTAAAGTAAGCACCAGAAGATCACAGATTCTCTCGATTCATCACAAGCCCTATGTTACAACTTTTCGGCCAAAATTTCAATCTCTCTCGTATTTCGATCCCGTGATTCACTGGGTCGTCTGCGCTCCGAGATCATCGTTCTCGTCTCTTCTACCTTCTTCTTTCTCTTGTTTTCCTTTTTCGCTCCGTTGTAATTGCGTAAGAGAGTAACTGTTTAGCCCGACGACGTGATCGGAGCGTGGAAGGAAGGGTGGTTCCGACGGGGGAACCCGTTCTTTTGTGGGAATCGCATTCGCGTGACTCACCCACGTTTCGACGACAGATTTCTCGAGAAATCCGCGGAATGTTAATGGGTGGCGCGGTGACCGAATTCGCTTGTTTTCCGCTATTGATTGATCGATTTGGGCATCGAATCTTAGGACTATAAAAGACGGAAAAACGGATCTTTTGACCCACGGAGGTTCTTTGAAATGCGGTAGTTTGCTGCCAGTAGGGGAACGGAGAGTGCAGACGGCCTCTTGGTGCCGCAAAAGTTGCGCATATTTAATGCGTTCTGACAGATCTGGAGATCGAGGTCGGACGCAATTTGTTTGTTTTTAACGACTTCTTGCGGCGATCCATTCGGGTCCGATGCAGGAGAACGAGTGCAATCATGCTTGAAGGTCTTTTGACTAAGAATCAAGACTTTTGTTGTTTTGTTCGGTCTTGTTTAACTTGTTCTAAATCGGTATCCTTGGCACAAACACTTATTTGGTCTCTGTGGGTGTATGGGATACTGTAGCTTGGACTCTATTGGACGTGAACGCTGCCTTGAATCTTTATCTGAGCACTTTTTGGCGTCGTCCTAAGTTTTTTACCTTCTGAGAAATCCAGTTTGACTTTTAGAGCATTCAATCTCTGCAAAATTGCTGTTTGGTTAGGGTCTTACGAAAGCAGAGATTTCTATTTAGGGCTGCGGGCGCACAACAACTTTCATTCCTTGCTATTCTAAAACTCTCAAACGTCCTTTCGTGCCGCTTCCAAATTCGAAACTCTCCTTTCCTGCACTGATCGGTTCATCGCGCTCTCTTCAAACCTCAAAAAACTCCTCTTTCCCATCCTAATGTATTCAATGCGCATTCTTAATTTACAGCTTCCCCTCGTCCATCATACTCGACTGAATTATGGGTTCTCTCCTCGCTTCCTCCGCCCAACTTTGCCGTATTTGTGCTCCATAATTGCACTTTTTTCCTCAGCTATTACCCCTTAACGGCTCCCGAAACCAGTCCGGTCTCTTCTTTCCTGATGTTACATAACGTGTCACTGAGCGGCCATCGGGGTCTTTCCTCCTCGTTTTCACCTTTCGGTCGTTTTTCCTCCTCGCGAGTATTTGTTCTTGGCGACGTCGACATCGCCATCGGCGGTTAGAGTATCCGCCCACCCCTCTTGCTCGCCTGCCGCCGCCGATCGCGATTCCCCGGCCGTCATTCTCCGACCGCTCTCTGCCGTGTTCCGTTCGTACTTCTCTTGATCTGACATCCCTTAACATTCGTTATCCTTTCGTTTCAGAACTTTCAAACCCAGAATCTCCAATCGCCATGCAACGCAACGGACCAGGACTTCCCAGGTTTAGAACCCTTTAATCCTTTGATCCCAGTTTTAAATATTCAATTTCGCTGTTTTTTTTTTGGGTTTAGAATGCTGAGTCATCGGTTTTCAATTTTCGAGCAGATTAAGTCGGATGACCGATTGGGAAGAATTCAGAGGAATATAGCTGGCGCGTCCGAGGGAATCGGGGCCGATCACTCGATAATTGATTCGTTTCCCTTTGTTTGTTCGGCCCGAACTCAGATCAAAGATTGAAAAACCACTGTTTGGGGAAGGCCCGTGCTCTAGATTAGGATTCTCGAATTCTCAAGTCTTTTCGAGTCTCCCAAAACATGTTTTATGACATTCCAAAAGTCCAAGGTCGCTTGATTTCGTTTTAAATGTGCGCACTCTTATTAGTTAATTAGTCCATATTGGAGCTCCTGTGGCTGCTTTTGATCTATGTCTTTTCTAACTGTTTCAGTGATCATGATCCAACTTCATTCGGCCCAATCGATCGAACTGAAAAGCGCGTTCGTCCTCTCGAACGTCCTCTGGCGCTGATTAGTCCGTTTGTAACAACCGCGCCTAGCCGGACGGACAAATCCGGGGCACCCGTCGCCCTATTCATCTTCTTCTTCCTCTTCGCTGACCTTTTTCCCTGCGATCACCTTCGCGCGATCCTGCGCCCCTCAGTCAGCGCTCAAAGAACAAACCCGTTCTCGACTTCGACTTCGAATTCGCGCACTTGCCGGTGTTTTGTAATTGATTGGCGCTCTCGCCGGCGTATTTATATTGCGGTCGACCTTGGGCGGGAGTCCCTTGAGGGGGAGGGAACTAGCGCCCCTCCTCGATCTTTGCCTTCTCCGTACAATTACCGTTAACGTCTTCGATCGAATCGCAATAACACGTCTTGATTCATTACATTTTAGGGAATTCCAGCAGTACTTCGACCGCAAGGGCGCCGGCCTGCCAAGAACCTCTTTCGCCGACGATCCCTTCTTCGAGCAGCACGCGTTTCCGCATCGCCGTTTCGGCTCGAATCCCCGTCTCTCGAACGACTTTTTCGGCGACGAACCCTCCTTCCACCAGCAGTACTTCCAGCAGCCTTCGTTCTCGCAGTCGCTGCCGCGCCGATCGCCCACCAACCGGCCGCAGAGTCACTCCGAATCGCAGCCCGGAAACGTGACGATCATTAAAACGAACATTCCCGAACGGGACGAGAATCCGGAGAGGCCTCAGCAGCAACCGCAGCAGCAACAGCCTCAGCCGAATTCCCAGGCGAACCTGAACCTTCCGCCGCAGCCGCCTCAGAGCCAGGCGATTCCAGTGCAGCACATCCGGACCGATCGGACTCCGATTGCCAAGAGTCCCAGCGCCGACAGCCAAAGCACCAGGTGAGCATCTTTTTGCTTGTGCACAGAGCCGAGAGGGGACCGATTGTTCAGAGCCGGCCGACCGTCTTTGTCGCTGACAAGGCGGCAAATGGGTTTGTGGCCATTTTAGGGACAGATGTCTGAATTTTACGGAACCAGACTTTTAGACAGTCTAGTTGACATCTAATGTTCATTGATTGATCGAACAGACGTTTTATGTCTTGTTCACATCCTCCGACTCCGGTCCATTTAGTCCTTGCGAAAGAGAGTAGACCGGTCGGTCGTCATGAAAACGTCATTCGTAAATTGTTTCCAACGCTTATTTTTGCACGAGAACAGCGGCTTCCTCTCCTTCTTCTCCGCCTGTTCCACGTGTAAAGTTCAACATGACTAATTCTGACGTTTCATTTCGACCACTCCAAATCTCAAACCGTATTGTTCTCACAAAAACACTCGAAATAGGTCGTTCCACCCAACTTCCCACATCCATTGCCACCTTTTCCCCATCAACCCGATTTCCCAGTCTTTCAACCTAAGACAAAGCAAACAATCCGCGACATATGCAAATTCCCTTCCACCCACGAACCGGTCCTCGCCGCCTTTCGTAATCGGCGCCTCGCTCTTCGCCCTCACCACCCACGATCGTTCTAATTTCGTCCTTTCAGCAGCTCCTCCGGAATCGTCGTCAACGGTTCCGTCGCCGACTCGAACCAGCCCAGCTCACGTCGAGAATCCATCGCCGAGTCCGAGAAGCCTTCGAGCACCATGAACGGCAACAGCAGCAGCGACATACCCACGCGCCAGGTGCCCATCGGCCTGCTGCGCAAGGGAACTTCCATCGACGACTTCAACGAGCAGATCGTGAACATGTTGGACGAAGCGGAGAAGCGCGTGGAGATGCTGAGGTGAGTGGAGAGGGAAGCGGAAAGAGGCGATTTCGGGACAACCGGTTGCCGCCCGGGTCTTCGCCACCGCGGCGGAGGAGGTGTTGACCGAAGGGATTAACTTACAAGCACCTTACAAGAGGCTAAGTGGGGAGTGGGTGCCTGTTTTTGCCTCCTCCGACTCGATTATGACTCATGCCATTTTCAGGGAGCAAGCCGGAGTGCTTGAGCAGGAGAAGGAACAACTGCTTGATATCCTGAAGAACGTAAATCTCAACGCGGACCTTCTCCGCCTCGGCCAAGGCGACCGCGAGGACATCAACGCAACCACGGATCGACTCCTGAAGAGGTGTACCGCCGTGGAGGTGGTTGTCAACACACCGCGCAACCCGGAGCAAACCCAAGCGCTCAACGCGGTCAACAATCTTATCGAGGGAGCAGTCGTGAAAATGCAGGAGGATCTGAGCAACTCCAAGGACGTAAGATCTTCGATTATACTATTGTCCCACGGTGATATCCTCGCCAACTCATGCATTCCTCCTTAAACATCATTTATGTATTGTTGCTTAAACCCGCTATTTACAGACTGTTCAACGTTACCTTAACGCTTGCAACCCCGAGATGCCCGAAGGTCCGATCGATCAGCGCTTCCAAGCCCAGGTGATCGAGTGCACCGCCGACGACCAAAAGAAGATCCGCAGGAAACTCGCCAACATCATCCAGCAGATCGACAGGGCGCAACGCACCTGCCAGCCCTCCTTCTGAATCACCACCAGTTTTTCTTAATTACGAACTTATTTCGACAACAAATGTACATTCGAGTATTTGTAAAAACGGTTTATTGTATCATCATAATAAAGTTGGATCTTACATGATGGCGCAGCTAGAGCTAAACCCGCAGATGCCGGACTCCGCGGGTTCCACCTTGTTGTAGGAGGTGAACGGCTTTTGGACTGGCCTCTGGATTCGTGGAGACTTCTGGATGAGGCTTGCATTCTGGTATCCATTTTCCTCGTCTTCGTTTCTTGGCGCGACCTTGTGGAGGCCGCTTTTGTAGGACTTGTCGGGTTTCACGCGTTCTCTGAAAAGAAAGGTGTTAAAAGAAGCTTGAGAAGCAAGGAAAGAAGATGATAAGTTATGCCGGCGAAGTAGATCGACGTGCGCTAAATGTAATCAATATGGAATATTTCGGTTATCTCGTAAGCAGAGGCCGGAGTTCCAGGATCCTGTGACTTCCTCTCAAGGCATGCGGTCGGTCGTCGGTTCTTCGGTCGGTCGCCGTTACTCGGGATAAGAATCCTTGAAATCTTACTTCTGCAGTTCGACTTCGATATCGAATCCTCTGTAGCGTCCTTTCTTGCGTTCCTTCCTTTCGTCGGCGTCGATCTTCCTGAGCGCTCTTCGGAGATTCGTCCAGTCGTCCATCTCGGCGCATCCCCTTTGGTACCACGGGTCCTGCCTGATTTCCGA
Source organism: Steinernema scapterisci (assembly GCA_000757745.1). NCBI lineage: Eukaryota > Metazoa > Nematoda > Chromadorea > Rhabditida > Steinernematidae > Steinernema > Steinernema scapterisci. The sequence goes on from KN167846.1 coordinate 89,514, forward strand.
GGTCTTCGCCCGTTCTCTCGGGTCCGGATGCAGAATCCTATAGAGGAGAGCTGCAAAATAAACTTCCAGTCACATTCAAAGTAAACTCGAACTTACGAATCAACTCTCGAGGCATTTCCTCCCATTCGACGGAGTGCTTCATGCTGCCGTTCAGGAACATCCGGTATTTGAGGTCCTTTTCGAGCGGCTCGTCCCACGGGTGCTTGCCGTTGACCATTTCGATCAACGTGATTCCGCATGCGTAGATGTCGACGGGAAACAGCCTAAACACAAGGATCGTTAAAGGTAAACTCTGGGTCCAGCTCACCTGTATGGTCCTTGATACATTTCGGGAGGCATGTATCCGCGGGTCCCTGTGAAGCCGATCATCTTCCTGAGGACGCCATTCTTGTGCGAATTGGTCGCAAGGCCGAAGTCCGCGATCTTCAGAAGAACTGAAATGGTGACAGTTGGAACTGTTGTGACTCTTGAATCGTGAACTTACAGTCTTTGGTGACAAGGAGATTCTCGATTTTGATGTCCCGGTGGGCGATTTGCTTCGAGTGGATGAAATCGATGCCCTCGATCAGCTGGCGGAAGAAGTGCCGCGCGTGGCGGTGGTTTAGGTAGGCTGAAAGAAGGGATAACGGTTATTTTGGATTCTGTGGCAATGTTCAAATAGCGCAGGAATGAAGGAAGCCAAAGCTCCCAACATTGCGATGATCGCAATGCGATCCCCTTTCTCCTTTTTCGGCGTGAATCTGCTGTGAATATTCGCAAAAGCTGTAGCCGAGCGACTTCCGGTTGGTCGGTCGTTCGAGGAATTCCTCACCGCCGGTCACACGTCCGTAATATCCTAATGCCTCGGTTCTCACACCGACGTGCAAGTTTGAAATTTGAATTTGCAAACCCGACGATGGCTGCTCATCGCTGCGCGGAACGTGATTAATTTTAGGCGAGTTTTTCGGTTTTCGGAAATTTCCAATTTTCGCGTTATTCGCGGTCATTATTTCAGGTTCGAATGGAAGTTGTTCCCTCTTGTGCTGCTCGCGATCACTATTTTCTGGAATCTGCTGTGAGTGTTGCTCGAAGTTGTTGCGCGTACATCTTGACATCGTTGGTGCGAGAAGCTTTTTGGAACGTTTCGAATCGCTCGCGTTGCTCCTATTTTGTGTGTTTCCGATAGAAAATCGCGTTGTTTTGGGAATACTCTGAATCGTGCGTGCGAATCCGCGTCTAATGAGCGTTTCAGTTAAATAGCTGCGTACAAGTCCTCTCGCGTTTGCTATCCTCAGCTCGCAGTGCTTATTTTTGTTCCATTCCGAAGTTCGCGTTGTCAGAACTGCGCGCGTAGGCTTCATTTCTAATCTGCGTCCTTAATAATTGCTGCAAACTAGATCGCGACGTTCAGGAACCACAACAACTGGGTTGCTGTGGTTCCTCAAGCAGCTAAGCGGGAAGGGAGTCAGTGCTGAACCAAATCGCGCTAGTCAAGATCTGCCGGTTGTTATTTTTTGCTCGCAGCGCGTTACTTTGTTCCATCCCGATATTCGCGTTGTCAGAACTGTTCGCAATTATGGTCAGTCTTAAAACAATGTCATTGCAGCTCGCGAAGGTCAAAGATGCTGGAGTTCATCGGAAAAGGGTCCGACGAGTAAGTTTCTTTCCGTGCGATTACTGGTGTTTAATTGTGTTTGTTTCTAGAGAAGTAGGATTCTTCGAAGGACCGCGCACGCGAAGGAACACCATCCTCGTGATCGTCATCGGGACGATTCTTCTCCTGCTGGCGATCGTCCTCTTCATCGTCCTCCTGCTGACCAACAGAGAAGCCGCCGGAGACGCCACCGCCGCCAGCCAGTACGCACAAGAGTTTACCGGCATGGGCGAGAAGGTCAGCGCCCGAGTGAAATGGCCGGGAATCAGCAAGCTCAAGCCGCTGAGCGCATGAAGCCCTGCGATTATCCAAGATATCATAAAAATTGTAAATTTCCATGTGTAATAGTATCCTTATATAAATATTTTTATCCTCTTTGTGTCCCTTTGTTTCAGGAAAAACTTGGAAGCAGTCCAAATATCTTTGTTTTATTTATATGCTTGTGCCTCTATAAAAGATGGAGCAGATGTTTGGAGATGTTGAGCTTGTTATAGGGGAACGGGAAACGCGGGGAATTTTAAGGTTTCGCTTTCAGGTAATATTTGCTCATTGTCGGTTGGCGTGTGTGATCGGTTCGAGGGAGCTTTTTAAGAATGCAACATTTGTGGCTCGAAGGTAGGAGGATGAGTCTGGAGATGTTGTGCTTGTCATAGAAGCAGGGGTTCAGGCGCGAGGGAGCATCGTGATCTGTTGTGTGAGGGTAGAAGCGAATCGTTCTGGCTGGCCGATTCATGTGTTCATTTAGATCAGAAACAAACGGGTCCGTCACTGTGCGAGCTCATCGGCAATTCACGTCTATGGCTACTCTTCGAAATAGCTCCTCGAGAATCCAACCGACCGATCGCAACCCTCGCAGGCAGCCAGACTGAATCATTCCCCAGCTTTGGGGACAATTGTCTGGAATGTGCGAGTCACAGTCTAGTCTTGTTATAACCAGACCGAAGTAGCTTCGAGTGGCTTCATTCAGCGTTTTCTCATGGAATTTGAGCGGTCGCTCATAAGCGCTAAATTTCGATTTCAGAGCATTCGAATGCTTGGCGCTATCGGAACTTCGGCAACGCTGCAAGCGTGATTGGAGCTTTTTGATAAGCGGTTCTTTTTGACCACACGTTATCAGATGTTGTTCAGAACAAATAAGAACTTACGTGCAAGGACGAAGATATCGTAAGGAATGTACTCCAGCACCATTTCCACCACATCTCCCGGGAGCCATTCGTAAGAGAGCATACGAACGACATTCTGGTTATGGCCGACCTTTTCAAGGATTCGATGCTGAAAACGAAGACTTGCAACAAGTGCTGAAGAAGTGGAATCACCTCGAATAAGTATTCCGCGGATATGTCGACGATCTCCTTTTGAACCGTCTTGATAGCTACGCGATCACCGTAACGGTTTGAAGCCAGGCGAACAAGACCGTAGGTGCCTGAAACCAGAAATCGCGTTTATGGAATTAAGAGATGTTCCAGAATCATGAGAAGGCTGCCCAGAAGCTCTCAAATGGTCGGCGCTGACCTACCTTTGCCGATTATCTCCACATTCCACCCCGAATACCTCTTCGAAATGGGCAAATCCTCGACTTTCTCCCTCTTCGTCCCTTTCTTATCCTTGGTCACCATTGGACCCTTGTTCTCCGAACACCCAGGTAAGTTCGAACTGATAATCTTTATTGAGCAATCGATCGAAGAGTTCGACCTTAGAACTGACTAGAAACAAAGCAGTGGAGGTGAGAAGATTCACACCATGGAGGCGCGAAACGATTCGCGGAGTCGGGGCGAAGACTCGGGCTGAACAGTTTGGGTTACCAGTATCGGAGGCCTCTTCTTCTTGCGGCGGAATCGAATCGGGTGCTTGCGGTACTCAGATCGGGCTCTGAAATGATGGAAGATTTAAGGAACAGAAGAACTCGGTTACCTGCACAAGATGCACGTAGCTAGAAGGAGGAGCACGAGGAGGATAACGACGACGCAGAGGATGAGGATGACCGGGGAGAAGCTGGCGGTGGAACGAGAGACGTTGGCTGTGATCTGAGCTGCGTTTTTCAGGATCTCGACGATGTCGCCGTCGACCTGAATCGTGATTGTGAGTTCAGAGAGTTTGGACGTTGGGAATGTGGCAAGGAATTGCGTGAGATTTAACAAGAATTCAATGATCCGTTAGCGAAGGAAGAAACAAGAGCCGAAAAGACTAAAACGTAGCGCAATTTCGAAATTGCAGAGCAAGAAACTCCATGCGCCTTACAAATGAAACCGTGGAATCAATGACGCATGAAAATCAAAAACATTCGTAAAACGCTAAAAGCGTGCGAGAACAAAACCGAGAACTTTACAAAACATTTGACGGCGATTCACTCTGGGTGATTATCTTAACAGGGAATCCCGTGAATCCATGAAACTCACCGTCTCCAGAGTGTTGTGCATCTCGTTCCGCACAAACTGCATCGTGGCTTCCAGCTCGATTCTCGCTGACCTAATCAGCATTACGGTCTCGTCAACCACGGGTTCCGCGTTCACGGCAAGTGTCAGGAGCGGCGGCGACGACATTACGACTGAAACAAACGTTTTGGCAACATTCTGACACACTTCGCGAGATCATCTAAAGGGCAATTTTAATTTATGCGCCGATTCGACCTTTCCGGCGGTGTTTAGTAATAGCTGAATCGCGAGAAAAGCGAAAGGAATCGTGTTCCAATTCGAGTAAGCAAGCAATGACTCGAAAGACCCTAAAAGGTGCGTCCGAGCGGGGACAGCTCATCTCCTCCCACCCGAGGACGGCTTTCCAAACAAAAGCCGTTAGGAGACTCCGGCGATTCGCCCGGATCGTCTTCGCCGCAAAGTGACTCACGTTGGGCCGTGAGCAAGCGCCGCGGCCGCTGACCGCGGCTGCAAAGTAGCGAATTTGCAGGTTTGTTGGCGGAGTTTGTTGTCGGAAGACGGCGGACAGAATGGAACCGATTCTCCTCAAAAGAGGGCGATTCTGTAGTGAGGAAAAGGAGTCACCAGTTTGTTGTTTCAGCCTGCGTGTAGGACTGATGATTCGATTCTGAGGAATGACTTTTCCGCCACTGTTTGGACTCTTTGTCCCGCTACTCCTTTGTTGCCTCCAAAAGGTTGGAGACAAACAAGAAAAACAGATTCAGCATGTTATTCCGCATATTCCTGGATCATAAATGCACTTAAGGGGCGGCGCCAATGGCTATCACGGATCAACCATGCAAGCAGCATTTTTGAGGCTATCTTTGTTCTGGATGTGCTTGAAACTAACGTCTCCCCACTTTCCGTTGTGTGGCGCGTATTTCAGTAGCTCCACGAAGAATTCCTGAGATCCTCCATCGTTCGGTTCTCCTGGAGAGTAGTTCCAATAGGATGACGAGGAGCCGTCAACCCATTTGAAGTTGCTCGGAGACCAAGGGAGACCTTCTGGGATCATGAGGCCGAGCATCGTTCCGCCGTCAGGGGCCATTTCCTCTAAAGGAGTATATATTACGTAACGGTTTCGGAAAACGACGAAATTACAAAGCTTGTGTTGGTCAAGATCCGCGATTGTGACCAAGATAGAGTTTTCCCGGTCAGCGCATTGCTGAATGATCGCTTTCTGTTCGGTTGCAGGAGGATTCAGGACGATGGGGAAAATCCCGACGCACTTCTGGAATGATTCTTTGAAGGTGAATCCGGGAGGACAGGCTGAATTTGGTATGAGGTAAGCAGCGAACGCCGGATCAACAATACCTATGCAGCTTGCAACATTGGATCCGACGGTTGCGCAATGTTCTCGCTGCAACACGAGATAAAATCAAAGAAAATCTAGAGTTAACAAACCATTTTAATCATCAGATTGCAGTCGTCGCCAATCTCGCACTTCTTGGAGATGATTCTGAGCACTAAACGAAAGCATTTACAAACAATTCCTTCGCTTACCGTTTCTCCCCGGGTAAGCGCGGCATACTGCGTCGTCGAGCTCCGTGTCCAGGATGTAATCCAGCTCGTGGACTCCACTTAGCTTCGTGAATCTCTCAAAATCTTTGAAGAAATAGCACCGCAACTGGCCATCTTCTCTCTTCACTCGAAAAGCGATCTTGTTCGCCTCGATCGCTTTCAAACTGCAATCGTCCACATGGCCGACGACTCCTTTGGATTCGATTGAGCCTATAAATTTCGATGGAAGCAGAGTGTAGCGAATTTGCTTCGCGCTTGTAACGTATATCCAAAGCTGAAATTCAGAACAGATTACTGCGATAAGTGACTATGAAAAAGAGCTTACCAAAAGGAGGCAAACGGTGACATGAGGCATGGTCACCCATAAACTGTAACCGAATCCAGGGGGCTTCTCCCGAAAAATTTTCTCCCGAAGCATTTCTCCCGAAAATACAATAGTTTTTTTGGGCGATTAATCTAACTAACTTTACTT
>KN167846.1:114409-147515 GCA_000757745.1 Steinernema scapterisci
GCCGCTCTCATTCGCCCATTTCGCGCACTCATCAAAATTCTCAACGACTCTATACCTCAACTCCTGATGGCTCAGGATTCTGGGCTCGATTTGGACGTAGCGCTGATAAGATTGTCCATGAATTGCGTGCTGCAAATATCACAGCTTATCAACCTACATAAGTTTTCTAAAAACCTACCAGAATTCCCAGAAGAATCAGACGCCAAAGGAGCATTCTGGTCTTTATGCAACGCGGAATGAAAGCGGCGATATGGATATGACAAGACTTCGAAGACAGCGAAGTTGATGGATGCACTCCTGGAGTCACTCCTGAGCAGAAAAAACGGCTAATTTGTTTGCCAGCACCAGTCCGAAACGTTTACAAATTTTTCACGTAAATCTCCAAGGGAAACGACCGCAGAAAATAAATTCGATCTTGGCCTTCTTCCCTTTTTTGGCTACCTTTCGTAAAATGACGCTTTTGAAGCCAAGCCGATTCACGACTCTCGAATGTAGCTGCTGCTCAAGACCCAAATCCTTTTCAACAATTCGTTTATTAGTAGAAACACTCTGTTAGAACTCCATTTTTCTGTGTGATATGTATAGGAAATTTACATGGTAACAGCGCTACCCTCACGGACCCATGATGTCGATCATCTCATCGTCACCTTCGTAGGCTCCCAGGCGAGCGTTCTCCTTCGCCCGAACCGCGAGTTCCTGGAGATTCGTGGTGAGTTCGCCGTAATTAGGGTCGTCGTAGATTCCAAACATGGTCCCGAATTCGTCCGTGAAGGTCTCCTTGACGCCTTCGTACCCCACGCTTCCGTCGTAATCGTCGATCAAGATTGCGATCACGTAGTCGTCTTCGCAGCTGCAGTAGGCTGACATCAGAACGTCGTCCATCGATGCGCGGTTCGATTCCAGGGGTTCCAGCATAGTTCCGATCAGCTCTGAATTTTAAGAATTCGTTATGATTACTCAAGATGAATTTGAAGCTTACGTTTCACATTTCGGGGAAGGGAGTCGCATCCTTCTGGAAGAGTCTTCGAGGTCTCCCATTCCTTGTAATTGGCGTCGTCCGTCGAAGCGTGTTCCCAGGGGAAGTAGGTCTTGTGCATGAAGAAGAGGATGAGCGCTAGCGCCCAAACGTCGTCTTTGGAGGCTCTGAAAAGGAAGGACATCAGTTGAGTTCAATGTGTGGATTGATGCTGATATTTCATAGATAACATCTCAAAAAAAGAATTATTTCGGAGCTTCCGAATCACGAAAAATCTAATTAACTTCAAGCTATTGTTCAACCTCGTTCCGGTTGCCCACAGACAGTCTCGATTCACTGCTGTCTGCGCGTCTCGCCTCAATGACCACTGCTTGTCTGACCACTGTCTACGCCGCGCCAACTCGTCGTTTCATTTCTTCGCCAATTCCAGACTGCGTTTCGCGCGTAGACTGTCTCCTCTTGCCGTCTAATCAGCGCTGTCTGAACTTACAAAGTCTTCTTCTCTTGGAGCTTCAGCGGCGACGAGAACTGGTCGGTCCCGGAGAAGTTCTCTTCGGGTTCCTCGACGCCGTCTTCGTTGAAGACGAGTGTGGTCGAAAGCCCGAAGTCGCAAAGTTTGATGGTTTCTGAAAGAATCCTTAGAACGCATTGAAGCGAAATCTGGGAATTCATACCTGGATCCATGATGAGCACGTTGGACGCTTTGAGATCGCGATGAGCGATGCCAACGCTGTGCATGTAGGACACGGCGCAAGCCATCTGGTGGAAGAACGACCGCGTGCGGAAGATGTCGACCGCAACGGAGCCAGCTAAAAAATGGACGTCAGATTTAACTTCGATCCAAGCAAACTTACTTTTTATGCAGTCGTAGAGCGATCCGAAAGGAGCCAGTTCCATGAAGATCAGCCCTTGGTCCACCAGCTCCGAAACGAACGTTTGCAGAAGGTTAACGACGTTCGGGTGATGCAGTCTTTGCATGATCTTGACCTGAAACGAGGATTGCTAAGAATTCTTATTGTCAATCCCAAACGAACCTCGTCGTTCCAGTAATCCAGCGCGTTCTCGTCTTCGATCATCGAGGCCTTCATAGCGATCTTCTTCGTTCCATCTTGGGTGGCCATACAGTAGACCGACGAGAATCCGCCTTCGGCTAGTTTGTTGCGGCGGCTGTAGAGGATTCCATCTAGCTCGACGACATCGGGAGTCGGTGCGAGGCACTCTTCGGGACTCGGCTTCGAAAACGACGTCGAAGCCTCACATTCCATGTAGGCAAGAGCTGCGGAGATCATGTGTGGAGATCACCTGGAATCAGAAGGAAGGAATCAGTTGAGGCTGTATCAGTTTTTCGCGAGCGGCGTCCAGCGGGCCAAACCGGAAATAAGCGACCAAACCGACGATGAGTGCACACGCGCTGTGATCTTGCCACGATCGCAACTTACGACATATCGCCGAACTCGAGATCGCGCAGTGATAAAAATAGGATATGGGTTTGATTTGAGAATCGCCAGGGAAGCCAAAGTGGTTGGTTTCCGGAGAAACGCGACGTTGAATTCAATGACTCCTGAGGGAGAACCTGGCGATTCGCGGAAAAACACCTCCACACACTAATGTAAAACTACTTGAGTAGCTTAGAGAACCAGCGAAAGTCGATGGAACAAATTTAGGAGAATAGATGTGGTGGGAAATCTCTCCAAGAAACCCCATTTCCGGAGGTCATAGCAACGGCCCGCATAGAACCGCGTGCGGTGGGGAGGCGATGGGGAAGCGCATGTAGGCGGCAGCCCGTCGTGGGTTGCCGTGAGTCCAGGAGATTGGAATGAATAAGATTTCCGAGGCGCAGAGCGGCGAGCTGAAAGCAGAACAGAGCTAAATATAAGGAGAGGTTTGCAGCGAATACCCGACAGAGCGCGTTTAGGTGTTCGAGCTGGATTTCAAAACATTTCACGACGTTGGGTAAGAAAGGAAGACAAGCAGATATAGAATCACCGTTGTACTGAATACTCCGAACGGAACTTTATGAAAGCAGCTGCAGCACGAGTTCCACGAGCACGCGCAGACTGACCACCCGGATTGACCGCAACTGTTTTGACTCCCCAACAAAATTCAGTGGCAGTTTCTGATTCTTCGAAAGAGTTTTTGCTAGGAAAAGTATGACCAATGCCAGTGCCGCGAAAGTTCGACCTAGCCTGGCGCTCTCGAGTTATCACAAAAATCCGGCCAGCGATGGTCAACACCGAATCAGTTCTTAAGCAAACGTCACGCGAGCTGATTTGTAACGTGAAACGAAAAACCCAAGGCAGAACGAATTTGAAAAGCGGATTTCCGATGAGCGCAGATCTGAGCGCGCGATCCCAATTAGTAGAGCCGATGGACGAAAGTGGAGATCAGCACGTCCGCAGTCTGCGCATCTCCGGGATCAAAAGTTGGCAACGCGAAGGGAATCCAAGTTTAGCCCCAAACCGAACTATGGACACGAGCGTTTTGTTTCGCTAGCTCGCCTCACCCGAGGCGATCTGAAACGCGAAGGCAAAGCTGTGAATGCTCAGCGAAATCGGTCGTAGGCGCGTGCAACAGTTCTCGCGGACTAGAGGCGCAATTGAATTGGGCTTTCGATAAGCACGCAGGCAGCCGAAGACAAGCGAAAGGAGTTGAAAACGCGCCTCTCTCGGAACACCCAAAACAAGGCTCGTTTGCAGTCGCAACAGCAGAACGCAGATAAATCTCGCATAGGGAACTGTCGCCAAAGAGGGCGCGATGGAATTCGTATTTGCGACGTCCGCTCGCATCAGCTGGCGGGCGACCCGAACCCAGTGACCGGCGCGGCGAGTTCCGAAGAGATCCGTGAGGAAGCAAGAACCTCTGATCTGGAAAGAAGAGAAACATATTAAGAGAAAGTAAGATGATTTTACTGCAGAACACGAGGGACGCTCTTTGGTTGTTTGATCTGCTGCAGGCTGCGAGCAATCGATGCTGCGAGGAGAGCTGCAGGCCGCGATTAAAGAAAGGAATTCGAGGCAAAACGCGTGCGGCAAACCCGCGGCTTAAAGCCCGCCAACTGCGCAAAACAAGGCTTCGTAGCGATTTAGGTTATCCCGAGAGGCACACGATTGACCTGACGGCTCGGGAACCGCCGCCTTTGCAAGCGAGGGCGCGCGCTCTGTTCGGAGGCGTCAGCTGGTCATCTCGAAAACGAAACTGGCAAACAGCAAACTATAAACAGCGGTCAGCAGGGCGTTCGCGGAAGCAAACATGACTGCTACACTGAGAAACTAAGCAAAGTGAGATCTCGGATCTTCGACTCCGAGGTGAGGCAAACGCGAGCAATCGATCCCATCGGCGCTTGAAAGCGCCGATCGAAGCGAGAGAAATTTAAGCAAATGGATACTGAAGAACACCTCGGCGGCGCAGTTTTTTGGTTTCCTGGGGTTTAAGCATGTTCACCTCGCCTGCCACGGGCGATAATTCAGAAAATGAGGACCTTTTAGCTTCGAACGAGGCAAATGTCAGCAGCTTAAGGAAGCGTCAGCTGATCGAAAACAAACCCACGACCTGTGAAGCTGTAAACGGCGAGGCAAACGGAAATGTTTACGAGTTACAAAAACGCGCCGAATTCTTCTCGCGAGTGCGAATCTGTTTTCGTCACTGCCGCAAACAAACGTGACAGCATTTCAATCGCTTCCTCGACCACAACGAAGCATAAGCGCGGAAACCAAAAATCAGCCCGCGAATCACCTAAATTCGCTTATATCCCCACTTCCGCAACCGAAATTTCGATTAGCTAGAAGCGCCAACTGTCACGCCAGAAATTTATTCCTTCCGCGATGGCTCCTGGCTCTGTTGAACAATTGATCATTTGGTTCTTAATCAGGCACGTGTACTCCACAACAACCACGAGAACAAGAGATTTTATTGCAAGTTTCCTTTCGGATAGTAAAAAACATAAACATGATTCGTGAATATGCAAACACAGGCAAGAACCCAATTTCCAAATTTTCAAAACTCCGCTCTTCCGATCAGCGGGCAAAGAGTCCTTTCTTCTTGGGCTTCTCCTGTGTAGATCCGCCCGACGACTTCGATGAAATCGAGTCCGAGCGAAGTTCCGTGACTTCGCGCATCAGATTCTCCAGCTGCTGCCGCCGCAGATCCAGGAGGCGCTTGTGCTCCTTCTCCATTTCCGCGTACTCCGCAGCCTTCTCTTCGAGCCGCCGAGTACGGTTTGCCACTTGATCGGCAAACACGCGCTCTTTTCCGTCCCGGCGTTTGTTGAACTCATTCTCCCAAATACGCTGCTCTTGCTCCAGCTGGGTGAACGGGTCTCTGAAATCGAGAAATTGAATCTAGTTTGGTTAAGAAAGTTCTTACCGCTCATCGGAGGTGGATTTCGGATTGGCGCACATGTGGCGATAGCGGAAGTTCTCGTAGTGGACGTTCTTCGTGACGTCGATCAGATCTATCAGATTCTTCCGGATGATCAGATCGCGGAGCGCAATGAAGTCGTTGTGGTCCATGTTCTCCACTTCGACGATTCCCCAGGGATATTCACGGACGCGAACGTTTCGGCCAGTTGATTCTGACTTCCTTGTGACGTTGCTTCCGATGACCGCAAAGGGGTAGCGGTTCTCCTGGTAGGGCATGGAGAACTCTGCGCTTTCATTTTCGTTCTCCGGAAATTGGTAGATGTGGATGTCGTTTTTGGCGATATCCTCGTTGATCTAGAAAGTTCTCGTATCAATGAACACATTCTTTAAACGATTAAACGTGAATTCAAAACGCTGAATTCCGACCGCTCTCCAAAAAACGGTGCAACAAAAATGGTTCGTGAATTCGTTGAGACACACGATAAGTCTAGACGTTTCGTGGTAGACAACGTTATTAACCAGACAAAAAATGATTTCATTTCTTCTGTCGCCTCGTCGCGAGCGGTCGGGTGCTTCAGAGCCCTCGAACCACCTCCTTCCCCTCCTTACCCTCTTTTTGAACTGCAAAAGTTCGTATGTCGTCAACGTATCCGCCTTGGCGATGACCGGAATGATGTTAACGCGGTCATGAAGATTCTTCATGCACTCGATGTCCAGCTGCTTCAGACTAAAAATTAGCTTTTATTAGGTAAGTGTTTAGAGTAGGAAGCTCACCCATGGCCGGTCGGTGCGATGAAGTACAGGCAGAGGTGGACGCGGCGATCAGGAATTTTGCTCTTCCTGAAGATCTTTGTTTCTTCGCCCAGGTACTCGGCAAAGCGGCTGTCGACGAAGTCCATGATCGGGGCCCAACTAAAGATTTTCAGGTTCATTGAAGGAAACAAAAAATTTAACATACCATTTGCTGTTATCGACAGCATCGCCGAAACCCGGAGTGTCCACAAATGTCAAATTTAGATTGACGTCGTTCTCCACCAGGCGCACCGTTTTGCTTTCGATGCTGACGGTGGACGAGCCATTGTTGCGCTTGGTTCCCGGTGATCCGTTGACTTCGGTGAGGAACAGCGTGTCGATGAAGGTCGACTTCCCCAATCCGGATTCGCCGACGACCATCAGGGTGAAGTCGAAACCCTCCTTGATGGCGCGGCGGAAAATCTGGTTGGGGAAGTTTCCGAAGCCGACAAATTCCTTAGTGTCCGGAAGGCTTCGCAGCATCGAAGGGGTGCTGGGAGTTTGCGGAGGCGACCGCGCGGTCGAAACCACTGACCGAACTCCGCCTAAACAAAAATCACTCGTGACTTGTTTAGAATGATTCGTTGCTGCCTCATAACTGCGCAAATAAGACAAAAACCATAAACAAAATGCATAAGCGAATGCGATGTGTTCCCAATTTTCGGTTTCAGCGAAAAATCAACGATCGAATTCCTAATTGAAGATGCGCAAAACGGAGAAAAAACTTACCCTTCTTCGTGTAATGAGGGCGCTGTGGCGTCGCATACAGCGAGATGTCCCGAATGTCGGCGGCCACTTCAAAATGATCCTCTAAATTCAGTTCTTAAAAACCTATTCATAAAATGCAACCTTACCGTCGCCGTAGTACATCCTTGAACCCAAAGTGCCGAAGGCGAATTGAGATGAAACAACCTGAAAATGAAAACATTAGGTTTCCCTCCAACAGCAACGCGATCGTTTGAAAAACGCGATGATAAGCCCTCTTCATAACACTCCCGCCATTTCGAACCGACAGAAAACACGACGCGGGCCGATAAGGGCGAAGACGATTCGCGCCCGAAAGAAATTGTGACTCACGTTGCTCGAGCCCCTGCAAATAACAAAATTCGTCCGATTGAGGGGGGATCAGCGGCGCGGCGGTCATCGATGCCTCAGCAACAGCGTCGACGTCGTCGTTCTGTATAATGACGAGGGGCTGATGAGGGTCGCAGGAGCCTCCGACTGACAGTTTTTAACCTCGACGTTCTTATGTGTTTAAGGCGACTTGGCGGAGGGCGAATGAATAGCGCGCGACCATCAGCTGCGGCGTTTAGTGCGCGAATTTGTCGACTTTAGGGAGCTGAAAGGGATTTCATGGGGTTCTTCAGCGCGCGCGAGGTTTTTAAAACCACAAATGGATCACAAAACAACTTCGGAGTTTCGAAAGCTGCGAAGAGTGAAACGCGAGATATAGGACGCGAAAGTGGTGGGGCCGGAGAAGAATGTCTGACATTTACGGAAGTTTCAAGCACGATGTGTTTGGATTACGGTATTAGGAAACAATCGAAAACGGCGGAAGTTTGACGACGAAAGCAGCGTGGAGATGCGTTTCCACGACCGGTCCTCTTCAGTTGAAATCAGACAAAATTCGACCTTTCCCTGTCTGAACGGTGCAAATAAGACGAAATGTCTGACATGGCTTCTTCATTCCAGACATATCCAATCTCTTTTACTAGACGCTGTCTAGCCTTGTCGTGCCCTTAGATCCAAATTGCCCAAAAATGCGTTTATAAGTTAAACAAAGTAAATAAGATTCAAAATGCTACGATTTTCCGTTCATCACTTCGTTGTAGGTCGGAGGCCGGTCATCAGTGCCCATGAATCCGATGGGCGCAGGAGCGCGCGAAGTTGAAGGACCGGCTCCGTTGGAGATCAGCGAAGTCTGCGCCACGAACCACGTGTGGACGTCGCAGGGATAATCGTTTCCTGAGGTAGACGAGCTGTTGCTGCTGTGGCTGACGTATTTGGCCGAAACGTCAGCGGAGCAAATCACGGACCAGCCGCGTTCTTCAAGGGCCGTCAGGATTCGAGCCATCATGATGCGGGCGAGGGCGAAGGCGTCCGTCATGGAGTAGGAGTGCCATGCGCAGCCGCGCATCTTCAGTTCGTAGTCGAGAACTGATTCCTGAAACAGAATTATGAAAATGACTTTAACGACAATTGGGGACTTACAGACTCGTTCTGGATTCCCGGAGTCCAACACTGTCGGATGATATTGACGAGTTGGTCCCTCAATGCGTGGTTGGCTCCGATGATTCGGATTTTGTCGGAATCCGCAGGAGCGATGCAGAAATGGGGAATCGTCATCGGAGAGCAGCTTCTCATGACGAAAACGGCCTAAAAAGTGGTTGAGTTTATGGAAATCAGCATACGTTTTATGTCTAGAACCTAGATACATACAAAGGTATCACTTATCGCAGGATCGCTCGTCCTGAGCGGTCGGCCCTCTTCCTTCCGTCTCTCTTGTTCCTCACCTTATCTGTAGGCTTCCTGGAAACATCCAACGACGTCAAAACGGCCCATCCGTTGGCCACACTTCGCTGAAGGATCTCCGCGATGAACGCACGGCTGTTCACCGCGTCCGCCCGGTTCCAGGCATACCAAGGATAACCCTTCATCTTGAATTCGTGACAGTTATCGTCTTGGCGTTGATCCTGGATTCCTCCGGGCCATCTGTCCATGATCGTTTGGGCGGCCATGTCGACGAGATTCTTCGGGCAATCGATAAGTCGAAGGCGATCCTTTCCGTTAAGCGATATGATGCAGTACTGCTCCAATGGGAGAGTCCCTCCTTCCTGTAATGGAACTGATTTCGTTGAATTTAAGGAAAACCAGCGCTTACTTTGATGAAGAAAATACTGTCGGCGGTGCCTTTGAGGTTGACCGTTCCCATAAAAGCGTATCCGTACTCGCGGAAGTGGCGGAAAATGTTCAGCAGCAGATTGCGGGCATTGGTGGACTGAAATAAGATAGTAGGAGGAAGGTTTTCAATGGAAGTTAAACCTGGGAGTATGAGCAGTTGTACCAAAGGTACCCCTTCATCTTCACTTCATAACAATGTTCTTCGATTCGCTTGTCTTGGAGAAGATTGCCGACGCATTCGAGAAGCGCCTGGTAGAGTTCTTCGGGAGCGTTTATGAGCTGGAACTTGTCGCAGTGGCTCAAACTGAGGCAGCAGACAGAGACGTTCCTAAACGCAGTTTTTGATTAGATGAGAGGAGAGCTTCAAACGAACGAAGTTGGTTGAGGGAACTGGTGGAAGAAGAGCGTCGAGTAGTCGTAGACGCGGCTGAGATCCGCGTTGAGCCAGAGTTTCCATCCGTTCCGGAAGAGGTCGGCGATGAGCATTGAGAAGAAGAACTTGGTGCGGACGGAGAGTTTGAAACCGCCGGCGGTGCAGAACGGGAAGCCGGAGAGCTTGAAGCAGGTTCCGCCATCGTTTCCTATTGTTTCTTGCTGGATAGTTCCTGAAAGAGGACTTTGGTATTACTTTCAAGATTCTTATGAATATGACATTGAGCATTAGAACGAAGCAAGATCTTTTGCTTCTTGCCTTCTTAAAGGTCTCTTGCCAAGAGACCTTCAACACCCTTCGCGATTTAGCGATTGTGAATAAACCAGCGGACGCAAAATGAAATTCGAAGCGCGAAACACCAAACTTTCCACCATTGAAACCTCGGAATGCACCCCGAACGCACCACAAATCAGGTCCGTTTCCGCCTGTTTCTCTCTGCGCAAACAACGTTTGTTTACATCGCCGAGACTCGTTCCTCGCGGTCTTCACGGCGATCTTTGCTCCCGAAATTGCTCCTTCTCCACCTTTAAAACGGAACAAAATCTTCTCCGAACTCACCATAATATTTCTGCAAGTTGCTTCGGACGATGCCGACGACGGTGGCGCTGGCGTCGACGACCTTGATCTTGTCATTGGTCCGGATCGTCAGCGAAAACACGGGATAGTTGGAGGGCGTTGGGGGAAAGTGCGACACGGCGGTTCCCATGATCTGAAACCAGGGATTCGATTAGGAAATCGCGAAGAGATATTGGGAATCACGGACAGGAATAAATCACGAAATGGGATCGCGGGAGGATGCCTGAGTATTTATATCGCCGCTCAAGCCACGAGGAGGCCAACGTCATCGTCCTTTGCTGCACCGGCGGCGCGAAATGACGTCACGGGTTTAGTCAGCGGCGGAATTGCGAAACAAGGGGAATCTCCTTTGGACGAAGAAGAAAACCGTCTGCAGCAGCGACGTTGGCAACATAAGAAATGTTCCTTTCTGGCGCGCGTGAATCATGACCCTCCTGGGTATATCGATTCAGTCGTCGGAGCAGGCGGCAAGCGTCAATTTGAGAAAAAAGAAGTTTTAATTAGCGAAAAAGCGAAACCGCGAGGGAAATTGGGCCGCTGAGGTGAGCGGAGGGAAACGGCTGCGAATGGGGAAACGAAACAGATGGAAATACGGAACTCTCCTTTCAGGCGAAACCGCTTCAAAACCTAATCGTCTCCTTTGGACAAATTAAAACTCGAGTGGCCCGATGTTCCGTGTTTATTGTCGAAATGGGTCACCCAGAAATGCCCTAAACATGGAAACATCGAGGAGAGCCTTGATCGGCTTTCAATGAAATGCACGGACACAAGGGAATCGGAAGCGTAAACAGAGAAGTTGGAGAACAATCAAATTCGCTATGTGAATGGACTGGAAACTTTCTATTCGTTAGTAAAAATTGAGAAAAGTCAAATATCGCAAAGCAACACACAAGCAAAGGACACGACTTTAAAACGTCATTTAAAGAGAACCGAAATGAAGGTATTTACACACCGAAAACACGCGACATCAAGACAAACAACGAAGAAGGGAACTGTTTGCAAGCGGAAGGTAAACGCAATAAGATGGACTTTATTCTCAGCTCCTCCCGACTAATCAACTTCCACGTGCCAAAATTGCAAAGAACCGCAGATATATGGGATTAGGTCAAAAAAGCCGAAAGGCAAAAGCTGAAAGCCACTGAGAACTTGTCAAAGACGATCTCCTTTGAGTCGAAAATTGGGCTCATGTAGAAGGGGCATCTCGACTAGGGATCCATTCTATCCATGACCAACTAATACATTTAAACTATGAACATGCAAATGGCCTTTATAAGACTTTCTCATCCAGAAAACATATATTTACAAAGATCCGAACAAACAAAAGTGGTCGCGTGATAAGGGAAGGGTAACATTCTAAAGAGGCCCTATCTCGCAGTTCTCGCGACGTACCAGCTATGCACATCGGCCGGATAATACTCCTTTTGATCTCTGTGGTTGACGGAAAACGTTTTCGAAGATACGTCAGCGGAGCAAATAACTGACCAGCCGGCCAATTCCAGCGATGTCAGGATCCGTGTCATCATAATGCGCGTAAGGACGAAGGAGTCGCTGCACGTGGAACACTCCCACGGGTATCCGTATAGCTTCAGTTCGTAATCGCCTTGATATCCGGTCTACAAAGGAACGAATTCTCAAAATAAGAACGAATTCAGTAGGCTCACCGATTCAGCCTCAACTCCAAAAGTCCAGCATTGCCGAATCACGTCAGCCACGAAGGCTTGCATAGAGGGATCAGCGCCGATGATTCTAATCTTGTCGTGAGAGGCCGGCGAGATGCAGAAGTGGGGAATCGTGGATGGAGTGCAGTTGCGCATGACGAAAATCGACTAAAATGCTGAAAACTATAAAACACAATAACGAAGCAATTTCCAACCTTATCTTGAGCCTTCCGAGAGATGTCCAACGCCGTCAGCACAGCCCATCCACAAGCCACACTCTCTTTCAGAATATGCATAATTAGGTCCCGACTCGCCGTTGCGCCCTCGCGGGATTCTGCGATCCATGGATATCCCACGAGCTTCAGTTCCACGATTCCTTCGACGTTCTTGAATCGCTGAAGTCCTCCTCCCCATCTCGTGGAGACGATCTGCGCCGCCATTTCGCTGAGGTTCGCGGGACAATTCACAAATCGAATTCGGTCGCTCGAATTCAGCGAAATGATACAATATTCTTCAGGTGGCGGATTTGGACTTTCCTAAATGGAAATTTCAGAATTTAAGCAATAAATAATTTACCTGAAGAAAGAAGATGCTGTCGGCAGTCCCTTTCAAGTTCACGGTACCGTAGTAACAGAAGCCAGCAGCTTCCCGGAATCGTTTGAAGATGCGCAAAAGCAACTTTCGAGCGCTGGTGGACTAAAAGTTAAATAAAATAAGGATAAAGAAGAATGCTCTAACCTCATAAAAGTTACTATTGTTCCAAGGGTACCCAAGGATCTTCACCACATAACAGAACTCCGTGACTTCGCTGTTCTGCAGCTGGTCGCCCACACACTCCAACAACACGCGGTAGAGAGATTCTGGCGCATTGACGAGGTGGAATTTGTCGTGATGACTCAGACTGAGGCAGGTGATGGCGAACCTAAACGAAATTAAGGTTAAAGCGTTCTAAGGAACAATGAATCTCACTCTTGAGTCGGAAAAGCGCATCGTCGGAAGAAGAGCGTCGAGTTGTCGAATCGCCGGCTAAGATCGCTGTTCAGGAAAAGGCACCATCCTCGGGAGTAGAGTTGGGTGAGGAGCATCGCGAAGAAGGTTTTGATTTCCACGGAGAGGTCGAAGGAGCCTGATTGAGAGAAGGGGCATCCGAAGAGTTTGAAGACGGAGCCGCCTTCGAAACCGATTCGTTCATCTTGAATTCCTCCTGAAAAGCAGAAGTGGTTAGGAAAAGAATGAACAGGGATATTCGAAGAGAATGCGGTTAGCATCACACGCGGATTGCAAGCAAGATCCATTCTCGCATTCATTTCCGAGTTTACGGACATTTTCATCGCTCATTTTTCCACCCAGTGGGCAGAGAAAGAGCAGATGATTGCAGAACACATGTCCTCAGCATCTCATTCCAACAAATCAATAATGAAAGACCTATTAGGACATAAAGCCCGCACATGAATAATTTAAAAAATGGTTCCAAAGATAGATCGATGCGTTACCAAGATCTCGTCATTGGCCTCATCGATTCTCCCAGGCATTGATCAATTTCGAGGCACCGACTCTAACGAACACGCAGCGCGGCACAAAAACCCGGAAACGGCACGCTGAAGTGTTTCGAAATGAACGCGGCGAAGGTCCAAAAACCTCAACAGCATCACAATCTTGTTTCCGAAAAATCGTGGAGCTTTGAAACCGAACTTCAGCAAAATGAGTGGAAGACTTACCGTAGTGCTCGTACAAGACCCTTCTGACCAACTTCACGATGTCTTCCGAAGCGTCGATGAGCTTAATCTTATCCGGGGCTCTGATAGTCAGAGTGAAGACATGATAGTTTGGAGGTGTTGTCGGGTATTCCTCGACGGGAGCGGAAGTGGAGCTTCCCATTGTGCGCGCGTTATTGAACCAAGCGCCTTGGTTCGAGCAGCCGGGAGACGACCGCAGACGGAGAGCGTGGGAGACGACCGCAGACGGAGAGCGTTTGCGGTCTCCCCCTCTAGTAGTTCTCGCAAGGACTACTGCCGCCAGCTGCCAGTGGCGTCATCTTGGAGTTATATTGAACGCCAAAACCCAGAAACGCACTGAAAGAGGCGGAGACGACTCATCCCCAAAAGAAACACAGTGCAAAAATAGTTTATTAGTGAATATCTATTCTGAACATATCAAAAGACTGAATGTATGTCACTAGCGGATTTGCCAGCTGATTCGATTTCAGAAGATGTTTATTTATTTACACCCTGACACAAGTTTCCCTTTTCAAATTTTGCTTTTGAACTCGAGCTTAGGAACCAAATCCGTCCACCACGAGGGGCGCGCGTTGGCTGTCTTTTGGAACTCTCGGAAAAGGTGCTCGTAAACGTTTCCGTCCGAAGACCCAAGGCTCGAGTTCAGAACGAAATCGGGCGGAGCGATCGCATCGCAAACGGCGATGGCGTCCACGGTCATCTCGTCTTCGGCCTTTGCGAGTTCCGCTTGAAGGGTCCTTCCGAATTCCGGGCCGCTACAGTATCCTCCTGGAACATGGACACACTATGAACAGATTGGGTATCGAGGCACTAACCCATGTAGAAAGCTGAGACGTGTTTTTCGAGGTTCGCGAGTCCGTAGATCTTGAAGAGCTTCATGAGAACCGGTCGGACGTTTTCTGGCGCTTCTTGGCTCTCCTCCAAAGCCCACTGAAGCATCGAGAGCTCAGCGAAGGCGATTGCCATTGGCTGGCAATGGCTCACTTGGACGAGATTCTTCGCGTCGAAAAGCGTTATTCCTTGGGCGATATTTTGCTTGATTTCAGCGTTTGCTTGGGTCATGTGGTACTGCACAAGCCATTGGTAGGCTTGGATCACATCTAGAGAAGAAACACGATTAAAAATGAATCTTGCTGGTGAACAAACCATGTAATATATCTTTAGTGAATCCCTGGAACGTTCCGACCTTTTGGTTCATGAAGTCAATGACTCCCATGGGTGATTTGATTCCCTTCTGGCCTTCGAGGGAGAGCAAGAAGTTCCCGGCCTGCTGGATGATCATGTAGTTCTCGCCTTCGAAGGTTTGCGAAGGATCGAAAGAGTCGCGGAGGTCGTTGAGTCGGGAGGATTTCAGAAATCCGTGGCCTCCGCAGGCCAGTCGAGCCTCGGCCAGGCCTCGTACGCCCATCCAAGTGGCGACGGGCTTTGCGGCGCAAGAAAGTGCGTGCACTTCTTTGCTGATTTCGGCCATTTCGGGCGATTTTTCACCGCTGATCAGCTTTATCATGTAATTGTAGAAATGACCTTGGAAACGTTTATGGAACATGGAAACGACGACGGCGCCAGCGAGGATCGGAAAGAGGCGATGCTTCTGCAGAGGGTACTGTATCACGGGAACCTCTTCTGAAATCGCAAACGCTTATTCAGGATGGTGGAACTTAAGTCCAACCATCTTCAGTGGGACCAAACTGCCTTCGGACGA
Source organism: Steinernema scapterisci (assembly GCA_000757745.1). Taxonomy (NCBI): domain Eukaryota; kingdom Metazoa; phylum Nematoda; class Chromadorea; order Rhabditida; family Steinernematidae; genus Steinernema; species Steinernema scapterisci. The sequence continues at coordinate 129,542 of KN167846.1, forward strand.
ATCCGTAGCGGATGGCTATTACGGCGGCCATTTTGGCCGCGTTCGATCCTTTTTCGATAATTCCAACGCGGCCTGCGGAAAGAGCTCCGAGGCTCGAAGACTGCTGCTCAGCTCGGTTCTGGAATGGTTTCACGTTACGTGAACAATTATCCATTTAAGACTCACCTTGTGCTTCGTTTTGTAGACCCCGTCAGCGGTGACCTGAGATCCTTTGTCCAGCAAGGTCTCCAAAGGCGCTCGGAAGTGGTTGAACATCATCCAGCCGTTTTCGACGCCGTTCCACGCTGCGGGCTTCTCGCCCATATCGCCGATGGTCAGTCCCACGAAAGGTTCGAGGGTGCGCATATCGCGGACCTGAAGGACGAACGTGTGGACGCCGTAGCACTTGCCGCCGACGTAGAGTTGGGCGAAGACGATAGCGTGGGTGGCAGATTGCCCAAGGTTGCCGGACCAGCACTTTGCGGCTTCGAGATCGGGCGAGTTGAATACGAATTCGCCGTTGTCGAAAGTCGCCGTCGTCCGGATGTTCTTCGTGTTCGAGCCGTGGGACAACTCGGTCAGGGCGAAGCAGCCCACGATCTGAAAACTCAAAATGTCCAACGTATCTTCAGATTCTTCTAACCTTATTAGCTTGCGCAGCAGCCAGAATGTGCCTGTGCTTGTCCGTTCCCAGCGATAGCAACGCCGACGAGAAGACGAACGTTGAAAGACTGTAGCGAGCCGCGAGTCCCTGGTCGTAGGTCTCCAAAAAGCCCAGGAATCCTTTGTTGAGGTCCATATCCGGCATTCCCTAAACATCAGATCTCATTATCCCAACCGATCCCAAATCAACTCACGCCTTCGTCGCCCATTTCCAGGAAATCGTAATCGACGATCTTCGCCCAGCGCTTGTTGTTCAGCTCTCGCATCTCCTCCAACGTTAGCGTCTTCCATTCGCGGTGGAAAAGAGGATCCTTCTGCAGTGTTTTGACCATTTTGTTCTGAAATCACAGAATTTACGGCATTCTGAACTCTCGGAGCTCACCTCCAATTCGATGCATTCTTCTCCCTGCAGAAAAGCTTTCAGTTGGCGCCAATCGAACGTCGCCTGTTGGCGGAACTTGGTCAGCGGACCTTTGGGGAAGTCCGGCATTAGAGCCCGAAGAGTCATCGAAAGTCGCTCCAGAACGAAGACGCTCTGTGGGAGAATCGTCTCCGCAGTTCTTTTATTCGCGGGCACAACAAGTGTAGTATGTACCGCCGCGTGGTGCTCCTGCCTGTTTGATAAAACTACACTATGAACAGCCCTAACTGGCTCTCGTTAGGTCGTGCAGCAGCTGGTCGCGAACTTCTTTGTGGCCGATTTGTGATGTCGCAATCTAAACAATACAAAATCACGCTGGAAATGTAGTCCTCGGAATATGGAAAACCTTGCGGAAATTCCGAAAATTGCCAGTTTCCACCAGGACAACAGCCCTGGATTCTAACCGATAACGTAGTCCCAGTTCCATTAAAACGAAATCCACCTACAGTATCCTCAAACACTTCAGTAATCTGGATTTATTTACATTCTTCCTTCCCTATAACTAGATCTGTTATCCAATAAATACAACGCAAATGCAAACCTAATAACAACGAAATTATGCGGGCAAAGTGTAAATTGAAGTGATTTGACGACCGTAGGGGGTTAACGAAGAAAGCAGGAGATGAGCAAATGCGATGGCACTAACACGTCGAGTTATATCATGGTGTGCTTCTCTTTGGTAGAGGAGAATCTCGGAATGTCCATTCTGAAAGAGGTTAGAAGGTGACGGTTAGCGCACTCGAGATTAGGGGACCTTTTTGGAGGCGACTGGATGTGGGAATGGTGGTACGAAAGACCGTTGGACCGGGGCGGCGGAGCGTCGTCCATATCCCCTACCGTGATGTACGTGATGTTGTTAGGCATGTGCTGGACGCGACTGTTGCCGTTGTTGTTACCTACAGTGAGGCTGAATATCAAAACACATCTGAGGATGGAGGGAGGAACGTACTCGGATGGGACGTGGTGAGGCGCTTTTCGCTGTAAGAGGTGGGAGTTGGAGGAGGCACGTTGTCGTAGAAACTCTGGCGGTTCGCGCTTATGCGGCTAGGCTGCTGCCGATAGCTTGGTTCCGTCGGGACGTTGGAGGAAATCTTCATGCGTTCCACGGCCTCGTCGATTCCGTTGGAGGAGGACGCCTCCATGGGGTGGTGCTGAGGTTCTGAAGAGTACCTCCGGTGGACAGGATCGATGGGAGGTGTCGAGGATTCGGAAGAAGTGATATCGACTTTGGGAAGATTTTGGTTGTTGACCATAACCTGTTGGTGGTTGATGGGCGGAAGGACTCGCGGCAGATGGGACAGGTTCCGAGTTTGAGGCATCGGAGAGTTTTGGACCTTGCTGGATACTCTTCTCCTTACGACGGCTGGCGATCGACCTCCCATGGCTGAAACTGGATAGTGCACAAGGTTACGGTAGTAAGAACCACTTACAATTAGCTCTGGACCCTCTGCTCTGGATTTCGGCAATGTCCATCCTGATATCCATCATCGACCGAGTGAGAATGGGCGCCAAATTCTTCGTGGGGAACTCCGGTAAATCATCTGGTCCTGGAGGTGGAGGTATGGCTACCCTATCAGTCTGAAATTCGAAACTCAGTTCCATTCTTAGAAAGAGTAATTCTACCTGCAACTTCTTCAGATTCTCGTAAAGCGCCTTCATGACCTCGTCATCAGAGAATCCAAAATTTTCGCTCAGATCGCTTTGAATGAAATTCATAAAGCTTTCCATTTCGAGCTTCCTAATCGTTTCTGAAACCGGGATTAAGATCTGCGGCTCTTAAGAAGTTCCACCAACTCTGATGCATCTTCATAATAGTGAAAGCCATAGCAATCAGGATCGATTCTCCTTCAAGGAGGAAAACGTCCCAAACTCGCAACGCAAGGGAGAACGGCACCCGATCAAGGAAGCACCCGAACCACCACTTCGTTAAGTAAATCGGGGGAATGCAGGCGTTATCCTAGAGAAATCCATGCAGTCAAAACCACTCCCAAACAACTCTCTTACCAGATGTTTCTTGACCCGTGTAAGGTGAGAATGTAGGACTTTTTCGTAGTGCGCCTGGAATCGAAGCAGTTTCGGGAATCCATGGACAAAGAACCCGTGCATTCCGTATCTCTTCCCGATCATCAGCGAGTGAAGACACCAGAAAGCGTCCTCCTCGTCCATGTACATCAGGAAAAGCGCCGCGATCTGGCTCATTCCTTGGCAATATCCGATTTCTGTGTTGAACATGGCATAGGCGGTTAGTACGTTGAACAGAGATCGTTGCCTGCAAACATCAGGTTAAAACCAGAAATACAGATTTGCAGAACTTACTTCAGATCGTATCGTCTTCGGAAGTCCACGTGGTCCCGGTAAGTCCTATTGATGTCCAAGTCGATCTGTTTGACGTCTTTCGACAGCAACCTGGCCCTCATCAACAGGTCTTTGTACATGTTCTTCCTGGCTTGCATCTTCATAGAGTTGACTCCCAGGAGTTGGATCCACGCGACCGAGCGGATGCTCTCCGGAATGCCCTTCCACACCCGTTGGGAAACCTTCTGCGACGCTGGTTGGTCGCCTGTCCACACTTTCAGAAGTTTCGCCCACTTCTCCGCTCGTTGGACTTCTTTCAAGATCCGTTTCCTTTCCAGCTGCGCGGCGGTCTTCTCAAGTTGATTCGTGTCGTCTTTGCTAAAATCAGGTGAAATGTATCATTAAGTTCTAACACGGAATTACTGTATGAATCCATATCGATCTTTCTTCCTGTACAGTTCAAACTCGGGGTTCTCCCACGATTCGACTTCTTTGCCATCTGGACCGGCTTCGTACTTCTCGACGATCGTTTCGCGCTCACAGAGTTCCATGAACTCGGAGTCGTCGGTCATGTCGCTAGATATCGACGTTCGGTCGCGATTTGCTAAATCGTAAGTCCGTACGAACCATTTCAACAGTTTTTCTTGTAAGTTTGATTACGTTAGTTCTCTTTCCAAATACGTTCTTAACCAAACCTTCATCGAGATCAATATAAAAAAGCCGTCGAGGCAGCATCGATCAAACTGGCAGTAAACAGTGAATCCGACAAAAACACGCCGCCACTTTCGCCCTTTAAACTGGGGAATTTTGAGGTAAACAAATCGAATCTCAATTGGAATCGGATCCTATCAACCTGTTCCCAAGCCACAATAACATCTATACTAAAAGCTTACAATGAGTGAGCTTGTTCCCGAGGTCGTCGTCTTCGCTGTATGAGCTATCGAGGATATCGGTCTCCGGCACATCAATCATGGAAACATTTTCGTTCTTCGTCGTCGTCGCCGGCTTGTGATAGGAGGTCGTGGAGGAGGTGGCTGGTAGGACGTTCGGGAGGACCTTGTTGAGTTCAGGTAGGCGCGATGAGGTTTCGACGACCGAAGAGGACGCCCGTCGGTAGGGAATCGACGAGGACGCCGAGGGCGGAATTCCTGAAATTGCACTTTGTTAATCAGGTAAAGCAAAAGAAATCGGAATTAATAAAGAAGGATAAGCTGAGGCGAATAAAAGGTGAAACTACGTTTATCACGTTCGACTGCCCAAATCGGCCATTGAATATTCAACAGCGACAGTCAGAATTCTAAACAACTACAATTTAATCTGACTAACTTATGAGCCATGCTATATCCAAATGGCTGTTTTGGCAAAAAACTCTATGAACCCATAAGAAACTCTATGCATAAAACGCAAAAGAATACCTAATCCTCTCGCGGAACAGTCTCTGAACACCCAAAGGGAAACTAAATCCTAGTTAGGCCGTGCCGGCAACATAACAAGTCGGAAGAGGACACACCTCAGGGCGTTGTCCTCTCTTCCTCCTCCTCGTCAAATCTTACCTTGGGACCGCACCGTCGTCCACGGAGTTATCACGTGGCCCGCGGAGATCGTCCTCTCGCCTCTGTTCCTGCCGTGATATTTCTGCATATAATCCTCGGCGGAAGCCGCAGAAGTGCTTGCGGCTTGTGGCTGCGGGTGTTGCGAGGAGGAGTTGGACGACAACGGCGGCATAAAGTTGGACGTGGAGGCGGCTGACAGCGGTGCGGACCTGACGAAGTCACCCGAGCAGCTCGTACTCATCACTTGCGGCGGAGGTGCAGCCGTGGAGGAGGAGGACATGGTCTTCCCATGGATTCCCGAAATCGAGCTCGCTTCTCTTCTCTGAAATCAAAAAAAATCCGCGTTATTGCGTAACTCTGATAACTGTCGCACAGCTGAACAATTCTGGATTTTCGGACGCCGTTTTAAACTAACTCCAATCAATAAATATTATTGACGAGCGAACTTTTTTGGCCCATCGGGGACCGTCGATCCTTCAGGGAAACTGGTCAACTCGTTTAATCGCGGAGCGCGCAGGCGAAAACAATTTCGAGTTCCTCGCGCACGTGCTAATGGATAAATTAAACAAAACGAAGTCGAGCGGGTAATTTATGCGCATTTTTAGAAGAAGCGGCGAAGAAAACAGCGAAAAGAAAGAAGACGAAAAAAGAGTTATGAATCCCAGTTTTGTCCTTTCTTTGGTTTTGCGTTAGAGAATGATGGAACAGGATTAAGGGCTTAGATGGGTTGGAAACAAAGTCGCTTTTGGGAGAAACGTTCTGGATTCGTTCCTAGCGCAGTGGAAGTTTCATGTTTCACAAAGAGCGTTTAGCATCGCTCTGCAAGGCGCTGCAGAGGATGACCCTAAAATGAGTCATAAATAGGGCAATTAGGATCAATTTCATGCAACAAAAACTCAAAATCGCGCGCATGTTTATGTGGTATAAAGTGAGCAGAACGGGTCCCAAAGCTAATAAACAGAATATATCCGACCAGAGATATCCGATCATCCAAAAATTATCTATGCGGTAATTAGACCCAAATTTCCCAAAAATTCGATGAATTCAGTACGAAATCAATTAACGCCTAATTGGGCGAGGCGCGCGCATAACTTCACACATCGATAGAATCAAACTGACCATGACACTGGACGGTCCGTGGGCAGTGGAGATGCGGGGAAGACGCGGCTGGATCGGGATCGAATTCGTCGTCGTGGCTGCTGCAGAGGCGTCCGGGAATCTATCCATCTTCTCGACCATCCCTTGGCGATATTCCGACGAAGACGATGTCATTGTGCTAAATTCGCATTCCAGTGAATCATAGGAGAACGTAAACACAAAAGCCGGCCTCGGCCGCCGTGAGGAGGGCGAGTTGATAAGCAAAAAGTCAAACAAAGTAGGCGCCGGAAATGGGCATGGGGGAACTCCCGAACTTCCTCGTTTTCCAGCCGTTTTCGGGGCCCAAACACGTTCGACCGGCCTGCCGAGTGTCGACTGGGAAACGTTGCAAACTTACTTACATTTAAAAAATTCCTCGCTGCTGCATCGTCGACGTTTCCGCATAAATCATGTTTCGGGGACGCTTCTCGGGGGCGATTCTTCGCCTTCTCCAACTCTCGACTCGCTCGACCCGCGACGACGATGTGGTTTCGCCGCTGCTGCTGCTGCTGCTGTCGGCGCCTAGCCCCTATTTGCTCTGGACTCCCTTGCTGCTCGCCCTCTCCCCGTCTGCTCTCTTTTTGCCGCCGCCGCGCGGTTCGCGGGCGTCGTGACATCCAAAAGAACGAAAAAGAGGCGATTTTATGCGGGGAGCCGCGGAGCACCGTAATCGTCGGCCCCGGCAAGGCTCTTCGCTGTGGAAACGAACTCGCCGGGGTGACAAACTTTGGTCGATCTGGCAAATTGGACCCGTTTCAAAGTGCGTTCTGCCCGAAATTGGGAAAACGAAGTTGACAGCCGAGGTTGGAATGCATTTCAGTGCACAAGGAGAACTCTTTCCGAATCGATTTGAGTTGGTGTGAAAACGCGCGAATTTCGCGCCAAAATGCGGGAAATCAGCGCGATTTGAAAATTTCAGTTCGAAGTGCTTTTCCGGGAGATTCTCTCATTTTCGATTTTGTTTCAGATGGCGCCCCGAGGAGCGGAAGCGTGCCTGACCGACGCCCGGCAGCTTCTTATCGACCTACAGCGAAGCCCGGACACGCTGCCGCCATACAATGTGAGTTATCTGTTTACGGCGTAAATGATGAGAGGAATTGAATTTAGGAAGAACGGATGCGCCAAACCATCGCCACGATCAACAACCTCTACGACAAAAACGCGGATATTTTGTAAGTTTCTGGACTCTGGACGTTTCTCCACAACCGCTTCAGTCCGAAGAAGGCAGTCGAAATGACAATGCGATTTTGAGGGATGTGATGTGCCTGGGAGACACAAACTAGACAGTCTATAACTCCTGTCTACAATGTGGCTGCCAGACACCCACGCTGGGTCCCGTCTGGCGCACTCTGGAGCCGATCATTCGTAGCGGTCAAATATAGAACGACCGGTCGTGTTCCCATACAAATGGTGCTCGAACCGACCGGTCATCTGTTTCATTGCTTACACGAATGATGGGTTTCAGTCGTTGCCAAATGGGACCCGGCGAGTGTGTCTGGTTTCCAGTTGTCTGATGTGCCTACTTCAGCCAACAGATCCAGAGCGGATCATGCGCGAATCCGGACGAAACTGCAACTATGCTTCGATTCCAGAACGAAGTCTTGAAGCGGGCCAAGCAGTTCGTCATGGTCTACCATCGGGAGCGGCTAGCGCGATTAAGGAAGATTCGATGGGATAAAGGAGGAGTTTTGGCCGCGGAAATCAGGGTTTGTTTGATTTGTTAAACTTAATTTACACTTGAATGTTCAGGCGAACATGTGCGAATCCGAAATCGACTGGTTCAACGACTACTGCCGGAATCTGGCCGAGTTCCAAGAAGCTCTGGATGTCAACTTGATGAGCGGATTGGAGCCCCCGAAAGCTCTCCTAAGACAGGTAAGCCAGATTTAAGACCAATTCTCGGCGTGTCTGCTTTTACATCTCAAATTCCTAAACTGATGGAAAATAGACAAGCGATCCGACGTTTAGACATTCTGAAGACACACAATTGTGTTTAGTATGTCTGTCTTTAGTTCATTGTGCCCAGCTGGTTTCGATCAAAGCGGTCGATCACTGAAATCATACGACCATTCCATATAAATCCTGAATTTCAGGTCCGAGTCCTCGAAGATTACGGTGAATTTGAAACCACCGATGGCAAAGCGATGATCCTAAAGAAAGGCTCTATCGTAAGTGATTGTGTCTTTACAGCCAAGTCTCATTATTACTCTTTTCAGCACTATCTTCCTGTGACCGACATCGAAACCCTCATCCAGCAGCACGTCCTCGAAGAAATAGCGTAAACAACGGGTCACACAAGCCAATGTGTCTTTTTTATTTATTTTGTTCATGTTTAAGTCAAGATTTGTTATGTACACTTCATGCGTTTTGGAATGGAATGACTGGAGGCACTGAGGAGGTGATCGAAATCTTCTTTACCATCGTAGTTCCGCCGCCACTCGAATGCTTCTGTTTGGGGGCGGACGACCCTCCTACGGTATTTCCTAAAATTAGATCTAAAGTTTTTTAGGATGCCTGAAGAGTGCAACTGACCTTCGGAATGCCGGTGAGTGTGGTGGTGATGGGTCTTTTCGGGAGACTTCCGGCTGCCTCCCGATGAAGACGTTGAAATTTGATGAGGAAGTTGCTTCGTTTTTGTTGCACTTGCGACCGCCGAGTTCTGCTTCGGTTTCACCAGAGGACCGTTGGAGTCCACAGAGGTCCTTCGCACTGGAGATCCGGGACCACTGGCCGCCGTTTTCCCGGTGTATCCTCCGATAGTTTTATCGTCGGTTCTCTGCAGTTTCCGATGATCTCGAGACTCGCCCGAAGCACGCGATTCTCCGGATTGCCGAGACTCACTAGAGAAATGTTTCCTCTTGGGAGAATGGTGGGGACTGTTGCTTCTCTTCGTTGAAACGGGACTGTGACACCTCGGTGCGTGCTTGTGCCCCGCTTCCGCTGGAACTTCTTCGGTCGTTTTGGTCTTAGGTGACTCTGGCGGCTCTTCGAAGGCCGGGTTCCCGACGTCCCGTACGCAGGAAATCGACTTTTCTGTGTTCTTCTGAAGATCCCACTTGACATGGCTGGCCGGCTTGTCCTTCTTCTTCGCCGCCTGCTGCTTCGAATCGTCGTACTGACCTTTGTACTGAAATGACGGATTTGAGATAAGGCTGTCATCGCGGGCTTGCAGGATAAATCGTTTCAAATCACAAACCCAGACATATGACCCACGTCATACAAACCCAAAAACCATCAAAAATCGTTTCTCCTCTGCAACTCGATCCTCCCGTGTTCTTCCCATCAAAGCTCCCATTGAAAAAACGGCGCCGTTCTGCGTTAATCGCTGTTTTCCAGCCCGATTACAGCCCGTCCCAAGCGGCAAAAGGCGCTCGGCTCCGGTGTCACACGTGCCGATGTTTATAATTCTTTTTCAGCGTTATTTTTTCGTCTCGGCAATCTCCCTTCACAGCTCATTTGTCTTAGCAGCCGGATGAAGGTGACGAGGGGTCGTGACATCCCGGGGTAATCTATTGTTTATAGCCGATTCTCGGGACATACCTGCTGGAATCCGCCTCCCCAGCTCGTCTGTCGCCACATTCCGTTTTCCTTCGCCATCCGAACCCGATTGGAGCATTCGATGAACTGGTTTTTGCGTCGATTTCGTTCCGCTCGGATCTTTTGGAGGTAGAGAACGCATTTGATGACCGTGAAGAAGAGGTAGAACTGGAAGGCGCTCAGGATAAGGACTACCGTAGCCAGCCACATTCGTTCCACAAACGATTGCATCTGGAAACAGATTAGGAATATAAGGAGAAGGGTTACGGTACCTGAAATGCTTGATTCTGGGTGTAGAGATCGCCGTAGAAATAAGACCAGGCGTAGAGGAAGAAGTACCCTGCGGAGCAGATGAGTGCAATCGCTTGTATCACGAGATGAGGTAGGAGCATCCGAGGCGAAGCGGAGCAAATGCCGCAGAACATTAAAAGAATCTGGAAAGCGGTTCGTGTATTTTCGATTTACGAATTCAGGACTTGCAGAAACGATAACGAGAAACATGACGAGTCCAATGATGTAGTCACCGGCGAGTGTCAGATTGAAATGGTGGAAATTGAAGATCAAACAGTCTCTCCACATCCTAAAAAGCTCTTTATTAAAGAATCCAAGTTTGCGAACTTACCGCTTAAAGCAAAAACTGGCATCGGAGCGTTTCCACTTCAGCTGCTGCATAAGTCCGGCCAGGAAGAGACTTACAATGACAAGCTCTATGAGTCCCAGGCATACTGTACCCGTCTTGATATGGCAGCAGTTGCAGCAGGTGCGCGTCTTATCCTCGGCCGGAATCGTCGCCAGAACTCGTTCGCCTCTCGTTTTCCACTTCGACGTCATTTGCGATCTGAAATCTGAGGATTTGAACGATGTGCCAAACGCCGAGGATCACGTATTGAAGACCTCAAAGTACTTTCTCCACAAAGAACAACAAAACCAAGAAATTATATTGTTTTAGGGTTTCGCTTAAGAAACCCGGGGGAACCTCGCGAGAAATCAAGCAGTTTCGAAAACGCAAAAAGCGAAAAAACGACGCGAAAAGAGAGAATCTGGGCTTCTTTTCTTGCGGCCCGAGATCGAGAAATAAGTCTTGGACTCGCGTTTAACCCGCGAAAAGAAGCCGATCAATCAATTTCTTCCGCTTGGCACCAAACGCTCTTCGCTTTCAAATTACATCATGTCGAAGTGATCCCACGAGCGGCGGCGCCCGGGGAGGAGCGCCTGGGACCCAAGCGGATGTCGGTTTGGACTCGAGTTCAAAATTGGGAGGCATAAATCGCGTGATTAATCGAGGTGGACAAGATCGTCTCTCCGGGGATACATAGTAAGCACAGAGGACAACAAGGCGAGTTTCAGTTGAGTTGACGGACGGATGCTGAAAATAAACGCCGAAGGTGTCGCGTTACAGGATTCGTGACTCATTGACGACCGAGGGAGAGATCAGCTGAACCTAATCCCATGTCAGAATTATATAAAACCTGGGTTCAGAAGTTTATTCAATCCGGGCAAGCTGATGTATGGATTTCGAAAATATGTCTCGTGTGGTTTCAGGTACAACTGTTCGCAAAATGAATTAGAGGAAAGATCAATGTTGTTAGGAGTGAATGATCGGATTTGATTTGGGAAATGGACCTAGGATGTACTTGTGAACAAGCGCGGAGTTCAACGAGAGGTAGTTCTTAGTAAAATGAAAGAAGAAAATGGGCACAATGCGCAGTTTTAGAGTCTACTTGAGGTCAACGTTAGTTGACGGACCTCAGGTAGAATCTGGCGTATGACGACTGAGGGAGTCAGATCATATTGAGAAAACCCTTTAGTTCCAAGCGCTATAAGCACAATACCATTGATCAATGGCACTGGCACTGAAGTCGTCCTTGGATCTCCAGATAACTTATCTTTCTGCATCTCGTTCGTCTTCACTTCACACCTGTTTAACGCAAAGATCCTTGAATTTGGTCCGACCCATAAATCACATCCACCTACAATCTGAAAAGTTTGTTTTCGTGGTGTTCAAAGTCAGGCTGAGTCAAAAAACGAGTCGGGATGTCTTCAAACCCAAAACACAATCGATTTTTGGAAAACGTGACCTAAACAAGTGCATTTGAGCTGAAATATATGTTTCTGAAACTCAGGACTTCGGCCATTTCACAAGCATTTGTTTACCCATTTTTGAGGGCCAGTAGATAGAAACAGGTCGGTAAACAAGACGACGGCCTCGCAGATCTAACAAAATCCAAGCTTCTGTAAGCAAGCCTCTGATGCATAAAATCGGACTTAACACCTACCGTACCCCAGGAGCCCTGCAAATCGCCGACCCGATCAGCAGCTGGAAGAACGCGGCGTGCAAAAAGACGAAAAGCAAAAGCGACCAACCGCGAAGATCTCCGCGAATCATCTGTTCGGAATCGCCGCTTCTTCATTCTGACAGCGCCGTACAGGAAAACAGAGCCTTAACTAAGGGATCTCACCGAGCCTCACTCCATAAAAACCGACAAAAACGACGGACGAAGTCGTCACCCTCCACATAAAAGCTGCATCTACCGCCGCCCTCCGCTTCTTCTCGTCAAATTCAGCCCGAGAAACAAGTGTTTTTCCGATTTCAACACATCACAGTTGGTTTCTTCGCCGATTCCAGCGCCGCCTGTTTGCCTTTCGGGCTGTTGCCGCTGGTGTAATCCGCGATCGCATCCTCCTTCAGCTGGGTGGCTGGTCGAGATCCATGCAATTCATCATGAGCGCCCTTTGTAGTATATCATAATCGTTTGTTTTTCTATCCATCCAATCAATACAAATGGCTCCGGTGGATAAAGAATAGGTTTTGCCAGGGCGCTAACGAGCGGCATAAAACACCTTGACCAGGAAGAAACATGCTGAACTCCCCGACTTCCTTACGGCTTAACGACCGCTGCAACAAATCACCAATGACGCACTCGAAAACCTTCAGAGATCTCTAGGATAGGGTGATCACAGCAAAAGGGTTCTGAAAAATCCTTTATGCAGTTAATTATAAGGCCTACAAAAGCTGCCCGGTTTCGATCAGACCAACGGCTTCGACAAAACTGTCAGCCACGTTGCGTTTGTCTTCCGGAACAATCGCTTCGTCATCTGCAAACGCCATTAACCGCGTAGAAAGAAGAGAGTGAATATACTTACTCATACGGTATTTCCCTGTTTTCACAAGAATTGATTTGAATCCGGCGTTGATGGCTCCGAGGACGTCGTCGCGGACGTCATCTCCAATCATGACGGCTTCTGTGGCGTCGATAGATTCCATCGCTGACTCGAAGAACGCCTTTTCGGGCTTTCCAACCACGAACGCCTGGAAAAGGTGAATTTGAAATTACTGTGGGAAGGATTAGTGGCACACAGGCGACGGGAATCTATTACCCTACGGCCAATCATTGCAAACGGAGAATGAAAATGGTATTGCTATTTAATGCCCAACACAACTACAGTATCCTTGACAGGACATGAAATGGAGAAGAATTGAAATTACCTGCTTATCCGTAGCGTACTCGAGCGCCCTTACAAACGGTCCTGGACCTAGTGCCAATCCATCATTCCGCTTGTAATAGCGGCCCTTGTGGATGGCGATTAAACCGGCTCCTTCCAGCAAAAGTCGAAACGCTGAATTCATCTTTTCGAAGTGGAACTGCAAAGGCGCCAGTCCCACAACCACTGCGTTCGGGTTCGATGTATCCAGGCCTTAAAATGCTCATCTGATAATGCTTATTTCAGGTCTTTAAATTTACCTTCGAAGTCCTCCATGGCCTCCGGCTCCAGGATCAACATCGGCCTGAGCTTGTCGGCCTCGATTTTCCTGCGCGCAGCGAGGAGCGAAGTAAAGATTTCGTCCTTTTTGATGTCGAATCCGATCTGGGTTAGGCGCGTGTGGAGGACGTTGATGGACTCCGGAAATGAGATCAGAAACGGTCAAGATTAAATGAGATCGAGAACAAACCTTGGTCGTGTTAGTGACAAACTTGATGGCATATCTCGGGTTTGATCGGAGACGTTTCAGCGCTTCGACGGCGCCCGTAATTGCCTGGTGCTCCACGTGCAGAGTTCCACTGAAATCGAGATCCTGGTGAATCGGAGTGTGGCGATGAAACTAAAACTGACCTCAGATCGATCAAAACGGCGATTTTACGTGCCATTTTGGACTTCGAATTTCGAAGATCGCGAGAAAACGAAACGAACAAATTGCGAACAAATCGGCACTCGGGTCCTACCAGGACAAGCATGTCCAATCGTGCCCCTACCGTATCCCATTTTCGAAATTTGCGAGCCGACTTTCGAAAAGGCCGACGTCGCTGCGTTGCTCTCAGACGTCTATTTCTCTCTCGCGGCCGTGGTGTCTGGTCTGTCCGCTCGCCTCGCCGTTGTCTGTGTCTACTTTGCCTCCGCGCTTTGCCCACACTCGCCATCGTTCTGCGTTGTGCAGCGGTCGCTTTAGCTCTACGCTCCCTCAAACTACGCTCCAAATTTGCGCAACTTCGTCGCTGTTTCGTGTCGTTTTGTTGCGGATTATTAACCTTCTGAACCCCTATTAATCATGTCCGACACAGGTTTCAGAAGTGAGCAGCTTCTCGACGACTGTGACTTGGGCAACTCCGTCATCATTGGCAAGGACGTTCCCCTGTGCTACTCCATCGACCACGAAATCAACATGCTGAACGAAGCCGGTATCCTGCGCGAAATCGAAGAAGCCTACGAGCCGTGCGCAGCGCCTCTCCAAGCTGGCGCACGCGACAGCCAAGTCTCGTCGCCCGACATGTTTGGCCTGGAGGATTGGGATTTCACAGATGGTAATTTCTCTCTTGATTCTACCTTGTACAATGGTCTTGTCTCCGAGTCTGTGCCTTCTCTCTCCTCCTTTGCACAGACTCGTCCCAAGAATGAAGATTATCATCTTGTGGCCCCAAAAGTTGAGCCTTCATCCTCCTATGATTATGGCTATGACACTGTTCCCACTCCTGATTACGTCGAAGAAAAGCCGCTCGTGGCCAAGCACCGTCAGCTTGCCAGCGAGCGCGAAGCCGAAGATCGCACCAGCTGCGGTCCCATCCGTCGTCGTGGCCGTCCCGTGAAGGTCACCAGCAACTCCAAGCAGGCTCTGTATGCGCGTGAGTACCGCAACAAGAACAAGCAGCTGTTGGAAGAATACCGTGAGCAAGTAGAATCCCTCAACAAGAGGAACCTCCAGCTGCAGCAGCATCAGCAGCAAATGGCCGAGAACTACCGCCGCCTCCAGGAAGAATTCGAAGAGCTCCAGAAGGTCAACGTCAAACTCCAGTCCGAAATCGTTCCAGCCGTCACACAGATGATCCGCGATGGCTCCGACAAGGTTCCGCTCCAGGCCGGCGTCTGCATCCACCTCTCTCATGCCGGTGTATCCCTGAAAAATTGCGAATCCTGCAAAGGGCCGTCTACCTCCATGGGTTGCCGTGAACCCAATGCTTCTTATCTCCCTTTCAATGGTGATTTCTCTGTTGTTGAACAATATCTCTGCTAGTTCGGTGGTCTCTATTCCCAAAACTCCGTTGAAGGTTTCCTTGCTTATAAACGAATTACCAACCGTTTTAGCTGCCTTTACTTATTTTGTTCATTTTAGTGCGAGTTGCCGAATAAGCTGGATGCACTGGGCCCGCGAAACCTATATACCAGAGGCGGAGGCCTTGTGCTGAGGATAGCAGAAAGGCTGTGCTATTTGCACTTTAAGGGATAAGTGAGTTCAGGCAAGTAAGGGAACTTTTTGCGGTTTTTTGGTTACTCTTATTGTATCCTAGCCTTGGTTACTCCTCCGTTGACATTGTAAATATCGTTTACATTGTATTTTGCTGATAGTTGATAGAGTTGACTCTTTATAAAGAAAATTTTTATGAATTTTGTTTCTTGATTTAGTTGAAAGTGTTAAGAACACTGATACGCATACTTTTCCTTTAATTTGTGTTTAGATGTTTCCCAGTGGAGTGAATACGAGAATGAAGCACATCTGATGTGGTACGTTTTCCGTCATTCCTCTTTCTGGTGAAATCATCTAGTTCGGGAGCTATTTAGGCTCTCGGAGCACAACCCTTCGCGTGTGAACAGTTCTGCTGTCATCTCCTATTCCATTTACTTTAACGTGTATGTTCAACAGTCCAAGAATTTTGATGCCGCTCATGCGCTCTGTTGATTCTGCTTCGCCCTCAAGCTCGGATATGAACCGTTGCCCGTCGTCGTGCTCCGAAGCCTCCAGTTCCGGCTCGTCCCCTTCGTGCTGCCACCGCGGCTTTGCCTCGACCTCTGATTCTTGCAATCAGCAGGGCGAGGCAAAGAGTCTGTCCGTCCGAGCGAAGAAGCCCCGGCGAGCCTACGGCGTCAAGCCCCGCGTGCTGATCTCCCGCAAGCGAGGTTCCCCTCGCAAAGCGCTTCACAAAATTGCTGGTAAGTGAGTTCCGTGTTATCATTTTCGTAGATCGCCCCTTTTGCTGTTTCTAGAATAACCGGTTTCATTTCAGCGCGCAAGTTGAAGAAGGCTGCCCAGTGGCACCCTGATCTCGAGTTCGAGAGGGAACTCGCCAAGGAGATGAGGCACGTGAAGGCGCTCGAGGCACAGACCGCAGCGCTCGAAGAGGCGAGCCGGGAAATGGAGCTTCAGGTTGGTCGGACGATACGAGGAGTCGATTCAGGGTCCCGACCGTGTTTCAGATGAGTTCCATGGACCGAAAGATCCGATCCATGAAGGAGAAGGTTTATCAAGGGCAAGCTATTCTCACAACTGTTATAACGAGTCTGGTACTCACGCAGCAGGTCTCTTCAGGGTTCGAGTACGAGTTTGAGCGTTATATGTAGATATGGAAGTTTATTCTGGGAGATCTGGTTATTATTAGTTGATTTTCGGTGGTGAATTTTCAATAAAATTTTATTACTGATGTGTCTTGTTCTTGTTTCATTCTATTTCTACGGGTTTACACCTTTCAGTACTCAAGTGGAGCGGAGATGGACGAGCGGAGGAGGTGGTGAACACGTGTGCTCTTCAGAACCATGGAGGACCAGAAGATCTCCGAGGAGCAGGAGGCAGCTTTGCTGCAGCTGCCTGAGAGCAAGCGGGCTGGCGTGCGCCAGCTTATCTCCCAGAGGGCTGAGATTCTTAGGCGCATCGAAGGGATGGAATGGGGCCTCGGCGAGGGAGACGAGGCCTACGAGAACTCTTTCGACATCTTCGACAAATACCAGGCAACGCTCACAGCGAGCGAGAAGAACCTTAAGAAGTTTGGGATCCCGTTCGAGGACATCAACGAGAAGGAGCGCGAGAGGCTCGGGGCGAAGAAGGTTCCGGTGGTGATTGATTTCACCGAGATCCCGGCCCTCGACGCCTGGTTGACAGAGTTCGTCAACAATGAGCCGGAGAGGAACGTCGCTCCCGGAGGAGTCGTCGTCGCCCAATACTCGTAAGTTGCTGCGCAGGAACGGCTCATTTAATTAGGTTTTTCTAGGCGGCCCACGATCAAAGACGTCAACCAAGGCTTGGAAGACGTAAAGAAGCAAGCTCAGGAATCTGGAGATGGAGAAGTCCAGAAGCTTTTGGCAGAGCGCATCGGAGATTCGACCGAATCTCGAGGTAGTTGAAGGTGTTTTTGCACAGCTTTAATCGGATTTTTCAGATCAATTCGTCGTCAGTATCATAACGCGCATCTCCGAAAAGTTCAAGGAACGCGCATCCTGCAGCATCGACTCGATGTTGGAGGCGTTGCTGGAGAAGTACAAGATGCCAGGTAACGATTTTCACATACCCGATTACCACAATGAAGATTATTTGAGGAAAAGCTACTGAGGAACCGCCTGAGTTCCGGGCGTCGACGTCGAACACCGCAGCTCTTAGTGTGGCGGAAGGAGTCCAGGTAAGATAAAAAATTCGCGAAGATGTAAATTGATTTTCGCTTTGTTTAGGCCATCAAAAAGGCGATTGAAAGTGGGGAAATCGAGCGCGGAACCGAGGGCGAAGATGGAGAAATTCTGGATAGCGACGTCGATGAGGAAGACGAGCAGGAAGCAGAAGAATCGGACGAAGAGCAGAAAGAAGAAAACGACGCCGACGTGGATTCCATGGATACCGAACAAGACACCGCAATGGACATGAACATCGATAACGACTCGGACATCATCGTCCTCGATTCCGACGAAGAGGAAGAAAAGGCGGAAATCGAGGTCATCACCCTCGATGATGACTAGCCTGTGATATGTCCACGCACACTGTACATTCCCTTTGTTGGCAATCTGGTTAGAATGAGTTAGAGTAGGGAACAAGTTATAAATGAAATTGTATAATGTGACCAAGTTGTGAACACTTCGTGACGACCAGAGATGGCGGTTTTCGGTTTTCGGTTCGGTTTTTTTCGGTTTTCGGTTCCGG
>KN167846.1:147615-174035 GCA_000757745.1 Steinernema scapterisci
CGAAATTTATTGCAACCAACGTTTATTTGGACGGTGATTTTTGTGTGATTTGTGTGACGTGTGATTTGGACGACGAATTTTAGCTTGTGGAAAAACTTAATTTAGTGCATTTTTAAGCTTACGGTCATCAAAAACGCACTTTAAAACACGTTTTTGTAAACAATTTTCGGTTCGGTTTTTTTGTTCGGTTTGCGGTTTCGGTTACCCGAAAAGATTAGCTCGGTTTCGGTTTTCGGTTTCGGTTAACCGATGATGTAACCGAACCGCCATCTCTGGTGACGACTAAGCACGTGACTTTTTGCCTTTTTTGAACGATTTCTAAATGTTTCTAAACGATGTTTGAAGAGAACGATGTTTTTGAACCAAGCCGAGAGACGACGTTTGTGTTGGCCTCTTCGAATTAGTACAACGTTTCTGAAATTCCGAATCTGTGTTAACTTAATCACCGCGGTACACGCTTCTTCGGTCAGCGTCAATGGTTCAAATCGTAAACTCCGCAAGACTCCTTTTTCTAACGCAGAATGGGCAAAAGGCCAGAAGAGCGGATCTTCGTCGTCAGCCGTGTAAAGCAGATGTTCCACACGAGGAACAAGACGTAATAAACTATTCAATTTGGCAGGGATTCTCCGGATATAATCGAAACTAATGCTGGTAGGCAAGGTTCCCGTTTTCAGTAAACGACCTATTTTCACGTAGTCTTGCTGCTCCAACAAATGTAGTTCTCCTCGGTCAGTCCATCGGCGCACAATTGCCAGCTTAAAGGGACCTGCAGTCTGTACTATGCGTTTCCGCTGTGGGGTTACCGATCAGTTCCCATTCGGGATATGGCAGATTCATGCACTAATCAACGACACTGATGCCACTTTGGTCGCCGGTGCGCAATTGATAGAACACTGGTGGCCGTCGATTAAGGTTGGCAACGGTCGTGGAGGTGGATATCGGCCATCAACCCGTAGGCCATCAAAATTCTCCCGCTCTGGTTACTGTAAATAAAAACAAAGAACAAGTGGAATGGAATTGCATTTAATGACCAGGCAAACAAATTAACAATACCGGGAAACAGTGAAAGAGATCAATTTAACGACGAGGTGGGAAGTCGCAAACAAACGAAGTGGAGTCAAGGGCTGAGTAGATGAAGAGGTTCTGCAAGGGACAGTCGTTCTGCGACAAAGCCTTGATCGACTCCTGGCCCACTAGGCCGCCGACGACAGCGCAGGCCGGGATCAGCTGCGGGTTCGAGAAGCTGAAATGAGGAAACTGAGAACCTGTCAAAGAGCTTCGCGACTTACAACATGAACTTCTCGGGCTGGATGAGGTGCTTCTCAGAGTCCTGATTGCAGCGCTTGATCTCCGCGTGCCACAGCGCGGCGAGCTTCTCCACGTCGAGCTCGGTTCCCTTTTCCTCGTCCCAGTACTGGAGGAGAGCCTTTATGGGGAAGTACGACTGAGGCACGGCGCGTTTCATGGCGCGCGTGTACTTCTTCATCTGTCCCCACTGAACGTTGAGGGCGCTTGAGTAGCTGGCGAAGGGAACTTTCTGCAAAAATACCCTATTAGTATAAGAATTTATTAGCGTGCTAAACTACCTTCCGCTCGACGAGATCCTCGGGTTCTTCGGAGATATCCAGGCAGTCGATAGCGGCTGGCAGCGACTTCGAGTGGGACGGGCCGTCCACTTCCATGTGGTCTTCGTCCAGCGTGGTTTCGACGGTCGCTGCGGCCTTCGCTGGCTTCTTTCTAAAGTGAGACAGAACTTATTAGTAGACGTCTCAAATCATTGTCTGAGACAACGTCAGACATGAGGCAATCATGCTGTCTGCTCTGACTTGTCTGACCATCTCCATCACAGTGATGGAAACCGTCAAACAAGTTAATTCAGACCTTGACAGTCGTGCTGTCCAGACAGCACCGTCGATCAACCTGCGGTCATTTGAAGGAATCGTTTAAGGAAGAGCAGTCGGATCAACGCCAGTCTCTCTGGATTTCACTGATCTCTCCAAACAAATGCCATCGACTAACTTTTTTTGCTGAATAGTAATAAACTGAAAAGCGTTCAAAAACTTACACAAGGAACTCAAATCCGTTAAAGTCGAAGAAGGCGTATCCGGTCCATCCGAAGACTCCGCAGGCTTGGAATCGGATTACGTTCTTCCGGCAGATTTCGTTGATCCTCGCGTTGGCTTCATTCTTCTGGTCGACCAAGATGACCAAGTCGAACTGCTTGAAGAAGGCCTCGTCTTGATCCAGAATCCTTCCGGCGGAGGCTTCGACCTTGACCATAGGATTCAGCTCTTGCGCCTTTGGCTGCGAGCTCTCGGCACGCTATAACGGAAGTTTAAGGTTGAATGCTTGTAAAGTAATGAACTTACGTTTGAGCCGGTCTCAGCAGCATACAAGAAGAACTGGGACTTGATGTCAGCCTCTGTGACATCAGCGTCGTCCATCAGCTTGATGGAGCGCACGCCACAGAGCACCAAGTTCTTGGTGACCTCGGCTCCGAGAGGGGTCAATCCGTAAATCAGGACGTCCGAATTACGGAGGCGGTTCTGCGCCTCAAGACCCCAGAGCCGGATCTGGCGGTCGTACAACTCCACCTCATCAGATGAGATTGTCGTGGGCTTCGTTGAAGACCCAGACGTGGAGGACGATCCTCCCGACGATCCTCCAGCTTGGTTAGGCATTGTGGCTGAAAACTATCGGTTAGCATTATCTTAAACATCAGTTACAGGTATTAAACGGAACAACGACAAAGCTGTTAGGTTACAACAGAACAAGTGAACACATGTAAACATTTATTTAGTTATTTGAAGTGACAAACTGAATAAATAAAATGAGTTTATCTGCGGCCGGGATACTGGACGCGTTCTCCCCGGTCGTCGCGATCTCTGTGGCCGTAATTGTCTCCGCCACGGTCCCTTCGATAGCGATCCCGGCCGTCGTTCCTAGGGTACGGGTCTCTCCGGCCGCCATCTCGACGGTGGTAGTCCCGGTTATCCCAGTCGCGATCCCGGCGATATCCACCGCCTCCACGACCGCCACGGGAATGGCCATCGCGTCCGTTTCTGCGGCCGTAGTCGAAGTTGCGCTTCGGCCGCGAGGTCCACGGATACAGCGTGAAGACCTTGTCGAAGCCGTTCTCCGATATCGCCTTGAACGTTTCGTTGGCCTCGGAGAAACGATCCTTGAACATCTCCTCGTACCGCTCGAGGTTCGACGCGTTGACGTCGTAAGCGGGCTTCGCGGCTTCTTCCGAGCTGGACGGCTGTGGCACGGCCGCTGGAATCTGGCCGCCATCGATCACCTCTTCTATGGCTTCGCTGGTGTCGGCCATTTGGTCCTGGAAGTGCCCAAATTTGAAGATTTGTCCAGAAAAGTGAAGCACGCAAATTGACTCGCTTATTTTAATTTTAGCACGACGTATACGCGAAAAAATTTTAATGATTCCCGGCTATGGATTTGATATAAACGACTGGAACTCCCTTTTAACCATAAAACAATAGCGGCCGACTTATAGCAACACTGACTCAGCGCCAAAAACAGCAACACTAGCTTACTGAACTCCTGATTTCGCATGCCTCGAACGGTCACAATGTTATTCCTGAAACAAGTCACGACTCGGGCCCGAATTTGACGATTTGTCCAGAAAAGTGAAACGCGCAATTTACTCGCTTCTTTCAGCATGACGCACGCGAAAAACTTGTAATGATTCCTGGCTATAAACTCTCGAACATTCTTTTTGACTACATATAAAACAAGCTGAGCACCAAAAAAATTCACCGCAATAAACTCCACAATTTGCGAGCCTCGAACAGCCAAAATTCCATTCCTGAAACAACGCACGAATTGGCCCAACATTGACGCTGTTTCTCCGAAATTCCGCCACAGCGCTCCGATCCACACAAAACGAAACTCGCGTCGTTATGGAAACATGGAAACCGAATCACCATTATTCCTCGCGCGTCCCGCCTTCCTTCGCCTGAGCAGGCACGAACTGGGTACCCCGCAATGTGACACAATCGCCGGAGATCCGCAGATGGCTTCTTTCGGGTGTCTTTACTCAAGTGAACAATACAAACAAGATGAAATATTTCTTGTTTCTGAGTTCCACGTATAAACACCGTGATTCCGTACTTCGAAAGCCATGCGGTCACAAGTGCTAAAACAGCGGCCGATTGTATCGCTTCGGGCCTCTCCGCTCACAGAGAAATGCGTTCACCCCTCTCTCGCTAGCGAATCGCCCGAAGCGAGTGCGGTGCACGTCTAACGGGTCACTAATGAAGTCGGTTTTTCAGGTGAAATGCAGTCGATCGCCCCCGCATCATGCTAATTCGAGATTCCACTGAATGTAGCCACGATCGACGCCGTTTTCTGTATTCACCTGCTCCCAACCGTCTTCTCTTGTTCCAGATCTGCGCCTCTCCGCGCTTCTCCCTCGCCTCTCTTCGCTTCCTCGTGGTTTCCGTGACGAAGCTTCCGAAGCGAAGTCGGACCCGCGCATGCTGAATCGCTGCGATGATGCAGCAGCCAAGTTGTGGCGGTCCATCTTCACTCAACATTAGCAACTGCGTGGACGGAGGAACCGTGGCCGGAGGCGCTGCAGCAGGACTCATCAACAAGGACGAAGTCAAGACTCAGTTCGTGGCGCGAGAAGGCCTCTACAAGATGATGACGCTGGCCGAGTACTCACGGCCCAACCGCAACCAAATGGCTCAGGTTTGTCTCGTTTAGGTCTGCTTTTGGCTAATGTCTGGAAACAGTTCAAAGGAACACGTCTATTATTCATCTTTATGTCTAGTTCGCTGTCTAGAACCGTCTCATTTCAGACTCCCGGAGGACAGAACGTGGGCAGCGGCCCAGTACGGGTATCGTTCGTCCGCGTCTTCTCCAGCCGGACCGTTTCGCCGTGCCGCGAAGCCGTCGAGGAGCAGCCGACGAGCAGCGGCGTCGATACGCCGCATTCCTCGGCCGAGAACGTTCCAGTCGACCGGATCTGTTTTAATATCGGACGAGAACTCTACGTGTACGATTACAAGTAAGTCTTTTTGTCGAATTGAAGCGCTGGTAAGAATTTCCGGGGAGATGAAGGCGTTTGATAGTTAGCAACAACTGAGAAAGTTTAAGTGAAGTTTGGTTGAAACGCAGTGCTGATAAATGTCGGAAGATCCAGATAACGCGAGCGCGCCAATTGTAATTTCGTTTGGCTACCAGGAGATAAGCTTTTGGAAAGATCTTTGGTTTATTCTGCATCGATCTGAAACCACGAAACTCTGCTATGAATATTGTAATTTTTAATACATAAAAAACGGCTAATTTTTGATTTGGAAATTCTCAGTTCTGCCGTGTTTCAGCAACACGAACAACGCCGCCGACCTAACCAAACCAGTCGACAAACGCGTCTACAAAGGAACGTTCCCGACGTGTCACGATTTCAACCAAGAAACTGCCTCGGCTACATCATGCAGGTGAGGTCCTTTTCCTAATTTCCTCCAGCTAGTTCCATTTTCCTTCAGCCTCATCATTGGATTCTCCGCTGGCCAAATCCAGCTGATAGATCCGTTCCAAAAGGAGTTCCAGCCGCTCAGTCGTCTCTTCAATGAAGACAGGATTATCGACAAATCACCTGTAACGTGCCTGAAATGGGTTCCAGGTAAGATCTATTCTTTCACTGAACAAGACTGAGATTCTGATTTCAGGCCAAACACAGTTATTTATTGCTTCTCACGCAAGCGGAAACATGTACCTCTACAATGAAGAGTTCCCCTGCCTCCCAACGCATCCAAACTACACGATCCTGAAACAAGTAAGTTTGTTCTGGCATTTCTGATACTAAGGAGAGAATTTCCAGGGTGATGGGTACACCGTTTACACGTCGAAATCCAAGACTCCGCGGAATCCGGTCAATCGATGGACGATCGGCGAAGGACCGCTAAACCAGTTTAGCTTCTGCAGCGAAACGGATTCGAGATTATTAGCAACTGTTAGCCACGACGGGTTCTTAAGGATATTCGACTACGCTTCTATGGAGCTCCTGAGCTACATGAAGTCCTACTTCGGAGGTCTCCTGTGCCTCGCCTGGAGTCCGGACCAGAAGTACATCGTGACCGGAGGCGAAGATGACCTGATCACCGTATTTTCTGTCAATGAAAAGAAGGTGATCTGCCGAGGCCAAGGTCACAAAAGCTGGGTTTCACACGTAAGTCGCTCAATTTAAACGTGTAGCGTTCTAAGCATCTAGTTTAGGTTGCCTTCGACCCTTACACGTCATCATATTTCGGCCCTGACGGAACGCTTATCACCGGTTCCAGCGTCGGCGTCGTCAGCACCGGGCTCGTCAACGGGACGCCGAACGACTTGGGATCCGAAGACGATCTACATCACGTCACACCCCAAACGCGATTCCTTAAGGGTTCCGTTTCCCCTTCGATCCCTCTGCGGCAGATGAGCAACGGCGAACATCGAATGAACTCCTGCATGGGCGGAGGTTCGGCCGTCAATCTGAGGATGGCCGGAGTTGCGTCGAGCTCCTCGGCTGGAGAGTTCAACGGAGCTGCCGGAGTTCCTGGAACGTCTGCGGGTATTCTTCTGAGGTCAACGAAGGTAAAAACGTCGTTTTCTGAAGTTTATAAACGTGAATATCCATTCCAGCAAGACTCGGTCAGCAGCAATTCTCTCCTCTGCTGTTCTGGAAGCGTCGCGCACATGTACGGAGGAGTTTCTTACCGCATTGGCTCCGTAGGTCATGACACACAACTCTGCTTGTGGGACCTGACCGAGGACGTGCTTTTGAGGTCAACGGGAGGAAACGTTTCCGCTAGGGCGCGGAACTCGACCGTGATATCCGTGGGCGCTCAGGGCGGAGATCTTCTTGGCACTCCATGCGACTCAGTACAGGTAAATATCTCTCCGAAGCTTAGAAACTTCTTAGTTATTCTGCATTAGACTCCTTCAACAAGCACAAGCACTGCTGATGCCATGAACTCAAGCACAGTTCCGGACTCCAAAGGAAAGAAGGACAAATCGTCCAGGAAGCTCCACAAACGAGGATTTAGCTTCGGGGCGAAATTCTCCACTGGATCTCACGAGTGAGTTTATTTTACCTGAAGCATTCTTATGCAGTCATGTTTACAGATCTCGATGGGGAAGATCATCAGGCGGAGGAGGGAGCTGGGGCGCCGGGAATTCTGCTGTGCAAGAGAAACTCCGCCGCGAAGAACGAATTGCTCAAATGCTCGGATCGCCGGCCTGTCCGAGGATGAACCAGGTGCCCGTGATAGAGCCGCTTATCTGCAAGAGGATCGCTCAAGAACGCCTCACGGAGCTAAACTTCCGCGAAACCTGTCTTGTGACAGCGTGCCAAGAGGGGTTAGTGTGCACCTGGGCACGGCCTCCCATCCGCGTGAGTCAGAATCCCAGGATTTTCAACAGGTATTCCTACAACTGAATACCGTAACCCATCTCGTCAATCCCCTCCGGTTGTCTCCATCCTCCCTTCGCTCCTCAACCAGCAAGCCATTGTACATATTCTGGGTTTGTTCAATTGTGTAAATTCGACATATTTGGCTGACGTACTTGTGATAACTCTTCTTTGACCCTATGTTTGTAAGTATGTTGAGATTTGATCCCATTCCGTGCTGTGTTAGATTCTTTACGATAGGAAAATAATCTTTATTGCTCTTTCGATTCTGGTTTATTTCAGGGCGTACGGGTTCTCTTCTTCGTCGTAAACGTCACCTTCGTTGTCGGGCGCGAAGGGGCGGAAGTTCATGGGCGCGAAGATCTTCGAAACGCCACAGTCCGAGGGGCAGTAGGTGGAGGGCTCCCCGGGTTCTCCAGGAGCTCCCCAAGTTCCTCGTTCTCCATTAGGGCCGTAGTTTCCGCGAGCTCCCGGAGGTCCGATCGGTCCAGGAGATCCAGGCCCGCCTGGAATGTTCGAGTTGCGGCCAGGGATTCCTGGGCTTCCTTTGGGCCCACGAGGTCCAGCCGGGCCTGTTGGTCCCTTGATTCCGATTCCGGCTAAATATGAAACAAGGATTACGGTATTTATACGAAGCCAACTCACAGATAGCGGTGTCTCCGATGGGTCCTTTAGGTCCCTTCATTCCAGGGTGACCAGGATGACCGTGAGCTCCAGGATTTCCTCGATCTCCGTCGGTTCCATGCTTTCCTGGGTATCCAGGCGATCCAGATTGTCCCGACTTTCCGGGGAGGCCGCGTTCTCCTTGCGATCCTCGAAGTCCGGGAGGTCCACTAGGGCAAATGCTACACGGAAGGTCCTGTACCGGCTCCAGCTCAACGTCGATTCCGTCGTTTCCAGGATGTCCAATCCTTCCTGGGTTGCCAGGAACACCGTCAGGGCCGGGAAGTCCGACCATTCCAGGAGCGCCCATCGGGCACATAAGACGAGTGCATTCTGAAACGAGAACATATAATCCGAACTAAAATGCGAACCTACGATTGCATTTCTCGACAATCCTGGCAAAGGGATCCACATGGCGATAAGATCGACCACTCGCGAACATTCCCTTGCTCTCGATCTCCATCATCTTCGTCCAAACCCAATCGGCCTTTTCTTGGAAGTTTTGGCTCCGCTTGCCGAGTTCATCGCGGATCTGAACGCCTCGGTTGATGACGATGGTCGTGGAGATTCCCAAGAGGATCAAACTGACGCAGCTGGCTATCACAGAGCCCACGGCGACGGCGTGGAACGCGTCCGACGACATCTTGAGCGACCTATACTGACCAGTGGTCAAGAGTTGCCGAGAAGGATGAGGCGCGCCTTGACCCACTTATGAATGTTATGACGATAAAGGAGAAAGAGGTCAGTACAAGAGATGCACGAAAGTACCGTAGTCGTTAGGGATTATGTTTATTATTACTTGGATGAGTTGCACGTTAAGGCTGCTGGGTTCGATTCGCTGGTCATAGGATGGAAAATCGGACTAGAAGAGAGGCCGGTCCAACCCAGTGATTCGTTTCACTCCGTAAAACCACAAAAGTCAGCCCTGAAAAGCCAGATTATGAATGACAACCAAGGAGTGCGCTAACCTGGCCGGATCCTATGGATGGGGAGAAACCTTTGCGCAATTTCCTTTCCGTGGCTCGTGATAACTGTGAATTGGAGGAACGCGTATTCCGGTTTTATCACCTGAAGAACTTATTAAAGAAGTGTTGAAAATCGTCCGAAACCTTTTCAAATGCGAAAACGGTTCGCTTGTCCGGATTCTTTGCATATGCTGGGTTCAAACTGTTGCTCTTCACTAACACGGTCCGATGTCGCTTCTTTCCAACGCAGTGGTCGTTGAAGGTGTCGTATAGATCCACCTGCACTTGCGTGCTGAGCGCTTTCATCGATTTATGGAAGCCAAGGGTTGAAAGGAAGACAGCGGAAAGAACCTGGAATCAGAGTTTGATGTTAGGCATATGAAATGTCTTCACCTCCACTTCCAAGCGTACTCCCCTAACACTGGGAATGACCCATCCCTTATGATCCACAATGATATCTGGGTTTCGGAGGCACGCGGGTTTCAGGACGAAACCACAGCGGCCGTTTTCCTCAAACATCGTTTGGTTCAACTGGAACGGCCTGGAAACTTCGGGATATAGAACCGCCATTGCCACGATCTGACATCCGCTCGCCCAATAAAGCTAGAACATGACCCATATAATAGCCCACAACTTTCGTCACAAACCTCAGGACTGAAATTAACACCCAAGACTGTTCCGTCGGGCCAAATTCTCGTCATATTGTGGATGTTGTGCTCCACATACCAATTCCCATGTTTCGCTTTCTCCAGCGGGTGCGAGTCGGTTCGAAGCTTGTAGTGGTCCTTAGAAATGGCTGCAATTGGGGACTACAAGATAGTTAGAAAAAGTTATCTCACTCGTATTCGGCTTTGAGGAATGCCCTTCCAAGTGCAGATACACGCAGAGATCGTCGAGATGGAGTTCTTCCTCCTCAGATTCTTGGTAATCCTTTTTCCTCTTGTAAGAAACCAAAATTTTCCGCTTCAAAGCGTTCGGCGACGGAAGAGGGACACCAGGCTCAAGCTGAAGAATGGAATTAGATTGAGTCCTTTAGAGCAACAAACCGCGTGCCCCGGAAGAGGTTCCTTAAGCAGAAGCTCCCCAAACACTTTCACAAATACGGAGGCGATCTTCTTCTG
Organism: Steinernema scapterisci; assembly: GCA_000757745.1. NCBI lineage: Eukaryota > Metazoa > Nematoda > Chromadorea > Rhabditida > Steinernematidae > Steinernema > Steinernema scapterisci. Next base: position 157,779 of record KN167846.1, read on the forward strand.
TTGGGACGCTGTGCAGTGCTGCTCGAGGTGAATTATGAGCGGCATTTCCGTGGTTTTGAAGGCGTACGCGCGGATGGTTTCACAGAATTCCGTGAGGGTCACACATTCGCCACCAATGATGGCCAGCGAAGGACCCACACGGACGACGAGATCTCCTTCGTGCGAGTGGCAAACCATTTGGATTGAGCGGAATCCGGCCAAGAGGATCTATAAATCACAATCTTTGAAGGAGCCACCAAAAATATCGATCGCCTCTAATAATCTGCCTTTGAAATTGCATGCTCATTAGCTCACCTGTCGATAAGCCTCCAAACTACAGTCCAACTTCTCAAAAGACGAGAACAGAAACTGATTTGAAACGCAGGTGTTCACGTAATAATCCGAAAGCGAGAAATTCATTGAATTCGGGTCGAATTGCATGTCCGTGGAACACAGATCAGCAGAATGGTCGCTGAGAAGAAGCCGAAGGAATCCTTGGAGGTCGATGAACTCACCATTTCCAGAGAATTCTTGAAAGATCTTCTCGATTTCGTCTTCACTGTAATTCATCGCTTTGCCGGACGCTGGATTCGCTTGATTCAAGACGAGCTTCAGGTCGTCCAAAGTTAGGTTGCGGCAATTCCCAGCGATCTCCCGGAAGTAAGCTTGGACGGCAACATTCTGATCGAGCTCCGCTGCCGCAATTAGCATGTCGGCGAAGTCGTGGTCCGATACGAAGTCCTTCGCGATAGCCTTGCGCCTCTGGAACGGTTGAGAGGCGAAAAGGTTGCTGACGAGTTGGCTGTAGGGTCCGGAATTCCTCATTTCGGGGAGGATGACGTCGGCGATGCTGTAGATGTCCAAAAGTTGCTTCTCGGGCGCGAAGACAAATCTTGAGGGTGCCAGCATCTTCTTGAAATGGTGAGTGAGTCCATGATAGGTGCGCTTGATGGATTGGGCCCAGGAGAAGAGGAAATCGGCCCAGATGTCGACGATCGGCTGAAAATAAGAGTACAAACGTGAAGAAAATCAGTTGCTCACCTGTCGAAGGTCGAAAAATGAGAATTCGTTGATGTTGACCAAATCGGTGGTCGCGACTACAGTGAGGCGATAGCTGTAGATGGGCGAGAGGGTTTCTGCGTCCTGAATTTAGCTAAATCAGATAAGAGACACTTTGAACTGCACTGTGCGCGATCTCGGCTTCTCTCCGGTAGCTGATCTGGTGAGCGTCACGACAAAATGACCATTTTCAGGCAGCGAAAAGGGGAAAACATCAAACCGAACATCGGAGAAATACCATATTACTCACCGCGAGGAAACGCTGCACGCGGACGTCGACGATCTCATCGAAGAACACGAATTCCGGGGATTCCGGCGCTCCTTCGGCCGCCCAGTAGAGGATATGGCCTTCGGGGTCACATCGAAGCTTCACATCTCTTGTTCCCGACGCAGATTTGTACTGAAACGCGGTTAACTTTGAACAGTTGAACTCAACGAAAACCCACCTGGAACGACTCTCCCTCCACAAACGCGCCATCTGGGAGCGGCGTCATCGAGCAATAAGACCGAAGAAGGCGAGAACACGCGCTCTGCGGCGGAGATAAGAGTCGCTACACTCTCTAATCAGCTTTCTTTTGTAAAAATTCTGGCACCAAGAGGCCTCACAGCGATAAAAAAGAGATTGTTTGATTGATTTTTGACAGGGGAATTGACACCTTTGCCAGGGCGACGGACTGTTCGCACGGCCATCTTTTGAATGACATTTTCGAAGATGAAGTTTCCGAAATCGACTCTTGCACGACGACGTTCTTCGATACCATTCATTCCAAACGCTTCAATCGCCAAATGTCAAGCAAACAAAAACGGACAACAAGCTCCAAAACATTTGGAACTCATCGCGGCCACTCCGACCACTTTTGAATCGCATTGAAACGTCTCTTCCCGCGTTCTTTTCGGCCCAATAGAAATCACAGAAGAATTCGTAGTTTTCTCGCCAGCTTATTTTCCTTCTTTTGCTTTTTGTGGGGAACTCTGTCAATCCTCTGGGGCAAGATTTGCTCCGGGAGATTACGGTAGGTTTCTCTTCTACATAAGAAACCAATTTTGGAGGCTCTTCTTCATCAACTGATCGGGTTGCCACCACTAAGTCCTTTTCGATCTGTACCTTGACGTTAAATGTAACATTACTGTTTTGGGGATGGCGAAGAACGAAATCGTAAATCACACATTGTCAGTGGTATTGTCTCTCAGAAAGTCTTCTTTCAAATCCGGCTTCCGCGAACAATTCCAGATCTTCGTATAATTTCTTAATAACTCCTGATTCCTGACATATCGAGTCGTTGAAATCAACTTTTTAGAAGATCACGTTTCGGAGATTTGCACTCCCTTTCCAAGCATTCCAGACTATTTAAAAATTCCGCGGTAACGAAAATTTTTTTCGATCAAGAAGTATGGACCGTTTTGCTCCATGAACAGTTTCGCGGGAGCGTGACCGACTTTGAATACGGTGCCTTCACCTTCTCTGTTGAACCTGCAAATAAGTTTCCTTGAACGAGTATGGAAGAGCGATGGAATTATGCTCACGCGCAAAAAAGGAACGTATACGCTTGGATGCGTTCGTGGCTTAAATCTTCTCGAGTAGCAAAACAGATCAGAATTTATTGACATGCTCTTGGGTGCATTCGAAAGACGAGGTAGTCGACTAACATGCGTCCATTAGAAGCCGTAATCGAGAGGATTGGTGAATTTGTCCTTGAGCTCTGAGCAAACATCTCGATTAACCAACTTTAACTGGCTATTTCCTACCTTCTCGTGCCTTCAGCGCGTCCAACGGCTTGGCAAACTTCTCGGCCATTACCTGAGCCGCCGGAGCCAAATAATGTGCCACCTTTATCTTCACCAGAAGACAAGCTGGACCCGCGGTTCGATTGGCGCTGTCGCGGAGAACGACGAATCGAAATCCAGGCTGAAGTTTGTGAACAGGCAGGAATCTCTGTGCCACGGTTTGGCCGGATTTGTGGTCGACGACGTTGAAGTAGAGGAACGCGTACTCGGGCTTGATGACCTGAATTCGGAGAGTAGTTTCCAGCCAGATTCTAACAAGTTTACCTCCGGAAATATGGCTTTAGGAAGCTCATTGGGCGCATCGCCTGTATAGGTCGTCACAAGCCCGTTCTCCGTTCCTTTGGGAGTGCAGAAGTCTTGCGTTGTGTCCTGGGGCATGTCGAAGAGTCCCACTTGGATGTAGGAAACCAGCGGCTTTTGATCGCCGGTGCCGAGCGAGGAGAGCATGAAGGCGCCAATCACGGTCACCTCCAGCTGGTCCGGAATCACGCCTGTGATCCGGGTACTGTAGTACTCCACTCTCACGTTCGGATCTCGCAGGCATTTCGGCTTCAAAACGTATCCACTTCGGCCATTTTCTTCGAATAGCGTTTGATTGAGCTGCATCGGCGGATTCCGCGTTTGGAAGTTCAACGCGACCATTTGGCAGCCACAAGCCCAGTGCTTCTGAAATAAAAAAAACTATATTCAAACTCGAAAAGATCTTAAAAACCCAAGGATTGTAATTGTCCGAACTGAACCGTGTCCCCTTTGGGTATATACGCGTGAGGTTGAAGGCATTGAATCCTGTCGACCAATTGAAGTCCGCCTTGTCGAGGCAACTTTCGCTCTCCGACCGCATCTTGTAATGGATGTCGTAGGGATTCTTCGAGTTCTCTGGAAAATACATTCCTGCATCGCTCCTAAGCTTCGAACTCACTCGCTGCTTCTTTTTCCCTCGGCGACATTGTTTGCAGGTAGTTTATCAGATGGGAGAGCGTCGAGTCCGTGACCGCAAGCCCCTGAAACCACACATGAATACTGTAATCAACTTTCCGAACTCACATTCTTATGCATTTCCGCAATTTGGTTCTTCTGCGTCGTGTCGAGCTTCTGATCGGCGTTCCGCAAAGCCGATAAGGATGCCGTTAGAAGTTTCAATTCCTCGCTGGGGGGAATCGGATTATGGATCGGCGAGAGTTTCGGCAGCAGGACGGATCCTTTGGACTCCTTCTGCTCCTCTTCGTCGAGCTCCGCCATAATCGTCAATCCGAATCGCCTCGTTACGCTCATGTGACCCGGGATATCCGGTCCTTTGATCACGCGTGTATCTGCAATGCCCCATCACCTATCCACAACCGCAGTCAGCTTACTTTCAGGACTCGTAGCCGCTCGCAGCCTCATCGGCGATTCCTCTAAATAACCTTCCCGGATAACAATGAAACATCTCCATCCACTCACTCCTTATGATCGCGTTTCCTCGCTGCAACGTTCCTCGGCGTTCTTCCGCTGCAGGAGGCGCCTTCTGCTTCTCTTGCTTAATCTTTGGGAGCTCTTCCACGGTCTCCACGCGGATTTCCGGCGTCGACGCCGTCACCTCTTCGCCATTCTCGGATAAGATGCTCGAAGAGGTGTCCGACCTGGACATCGTTCGCATCTCGCTCGAAGGTTTCTTCCCCTTCAAGAGAATCTTCTTGCGCAATTTCAGCGGCGACGGCAGGCGAACCCAGGGTTCCAGCTAAATACTGAATCAAGAAACTGGATCTTTTCCTACCGGGTGATCCTCCAGAGCGTCCGTCAGCAGGAGATCTCCAAAGATTTCCTTGAAAATCTGCGCCATTCGCTTTTGATTTGCCTTGTTGCAGTGATTCTCGATTGAGAGGAGCACCGGAAGATCCGAGGTCTTGAACGCGGCCTCCTTAATCGCGTAGCACACATCGCGAAAGGAAACCGACGAGCAGAGCGCGTTTCCGTGGAGAATCTCGATTTCGTCGTTGTTGTACCGTCCATCCCAACAATCGAGCTCGATACAGCGGCATCCGGAGAGCAGAACTGGAAGAAAGCTATTAGGATACATACAACAGATCAAGCGTACCCTGGCGGTAGATTTCGACATCCGCGTGACCGGAGATTTGTTCGTCGATCTGGTAAGTGTTGTGGGAACTGTTGATGTAATACGATGAGAGTGGTTCCGTGAGGCTCGTTTCGTCGTATTCGAACCGTTTTGGGTTCAGTTCGGTGTTGTCGTCGCTCAGAAGATATCGCAGGAATCCTCGAAAATCCAGGTATTCTGCTGAAACAGAGAAGTATAGTGATGTGATTAAGAAGCGGAGTTCGTAAACAGGCTTATCAGAATAAACGCTTCAGCGCGCAGCGTAAGAGATAATTAAAACAAAGTGCTTACAAGAAGTAAGCGAATATTTCCTGGAGAGTCTTCTCGCGGTCCCAGTGTACACCTTGCGAAACGCTTCCTTAATCAAATCTTTCAGCCCAATGCAAGCACAACCTCCAAACCTCGTTCAACCGTGGATCCCTCTGCGTTTCATTCAGGAAATGCTTCAGCCCCTCGCCGTTCAGAACGCCGTCGCTGGATCTGAAATTTACTTTTTCAAAAGCTGCAAACGCGATTGAACTCACATCGAAGCGAACAATTCGCTCAGCGCGCGGCTCTGCGGACTCTTCTGAGATTTCTTCTTTGGCGCCATTTTGCACGCGGAAATTATGATGTCGGCCAGCATATTTTCGTCGAGCCACGATTTCTTCAGGATCTAAAAAATCGAAATGAATGCGCATGAAATCTAGAGATCAGCCCACCACAGGCGCCGCAGATTTATGGTCTTTGAAAGGCGAATCGTGGATAACGTAATCGACGAGCATTTGATTCGAGTGGCGCGTTTTCGGCGATAGAACGTCGATGATTCTGAAAGGCGAACTGGAATTAACTTTTGAAGACGAGAACTTACGTGTGCATCGAGATTGTATCGGAAGGGCAGCAGTAGATGAGTGGAGCGAGGAGCTTCTGGAAGTGGAACGTGATTCCGTGGTATTCCTTCTTCAGCTTGTAGGCCCAATTCATGATAAATGATTCCCATTTATCGACGATTTTCTGAAAACTGGATTTTACAAGCTTAAAAAGGCGGACTTACCTTATCCATATGCCGGAACTGCCACTCTCGCGGATTCACGAAATCCTTGTTTGTGATCACGGTCATCGAATATCGATATCTGCTGAATTGGGCCGTCGTGTCATCCTGAAATGCGGTTTTAGGAGCGGCCGAACACTCTCCTTCCCACCTTGATCTCCTCCTCCACCCGCACGTCGACGATTTCATCGAAGAACACATGTGTACACGGCTAAAAAGAATTAATAGCATCGGAAAATTGCAAACTAAAGGGATACTGTAGATCAGGAATCGTCCAACGCACCTGTCCACTGACCACCGGGTGCAACGTTCTCTTCGGCGACTCCTTCGCGCTCGTCAACAAATCCGTCGTCCAATAGAGAATGTGGCCCTGTGGATCGACTTGGAGCTTCGTCGTGTAGTGCACTTTTCCCTAAACAACGCAATCGAACACTGAAATCTCGGATCTCCGCACCCAAAAAGCGTCGCCACGAACGAATTCGTCGGGAACTCCTGCCGTTCTCAGCGGCATTCCGAAGTAGTCGATGGGAAGAGGGAACCCGCAAGCGGGTCGATCGGAACCGAGAGCTGCACGGCAAACATTGCAGCACGCGCGTTATCAGCGACGAAAAGCGCGATTGTAGAAGGTGATTATGAAGTTGTGGTGTGGTCCACAGTTCAGAATTGTGGTGGAGGGAGAGTAATTCAAGGTTTGAGGGGTTCGGCTGTAGCGGATTTGATTCTTGACGACACCGCTTCGGGTCTTTTATGAGGCTCCTTCGATTTCACAGATTTTGCTCATTAACCCACTGACTTTCCCACTTCAATAGCACATCCTACAAAACAACTGAGGCACAACTTATATCACAATCCAGGCAGCAATGGAATCTTGGCACAAACGGTCACTTCTGGGGCGGATCGATCTTGCACGAGAGGACCATGCTGTTTGAATTGGCCAAAAGCAGTTCTTCGTGCGTCTTCAACGCGATCGCGGCTCCCGAAATCGTCGCTCCGTCGTTCGAGTAAAACTGCGTGACTCGGGCCCTCCTGTAACATCCCAAACGTCCCTTCACATCTAATCCAATCTCTGCTCACCCCTTCCTGTAGCGAATCTTGAGAACAGTCGACGGTGCGAAGAATCCGAAAGGCGCCGTTTCGTAGTAGTAATACTTGAATTTCAGGGGCTGAGCGGCTAAGATCAGGTCGAAGTTGTCGTCGAAGGAGAAGAGCATTGGGGAAACGAAGAGATCGATGCGCTGGAACTTCGGAGTTTGGTTAAGGTTAGACCGCAAAACCAACCTTTTTGAAGCTGATTTTACCGTTCTCGTCCGCGTTGTAGATAAGAATCGCTTGGTCCGTGAAGGAGCTCACATATAACAGCCTAAAACGATTATATACAGCTTTGAAATGAACAAAAACCCACTTTCTGCTTCGGTCAAAGAGGATTCCTGTTGGAGATGAAATCCCCTCCATGATTTTTTTCGCCGATTTGCCGTCGTAGAACCCAACGAATCCGTTTTTCGTGTTCAGGAACCATTCGACTTTCTTGAGAGTCGGATGCTCGCAGAAATAGGAAGTCGTGAAATAGAAGGTCTTCGGACCTGTGGCCGCTACGTCGCCGACACTGGAATCCAAATTACAAACAGGAATTTCAAAGAAATCTCACTTGTAAATCAGAGGATCCTTGACAGTCTTCTTGTGCTTCATCGACTTCATCTCCTCGTTCAACGCGAAAATCTCGATCGAAGTTCCATTCTCCGCTCGATTCACGGCCATAAGCGTCGTTTTTAGCAGCGAAACTCCTTCGGGACTCCACGCTCCGACCGTCTTCAATCGCTTCTTCCCAACATTCAGCTTCCACGCTTGTTTGCTGCTCGCGTTGTAGAGATACACGGACGCCGGCTCATAGGAGACGTTGTGGATGCGATGGCCCTAAACGAGAACAGTTCTATGAATGACACAGTTCTGAAAACCTACAGTAGAGAGCAGAATGAGCTTCTGCGAGGTGAGCTCCGCGTCGAAGATTCCATCTTGGAACGAGGAGACGGTAGAACAGTCGCCGGGGACTTGGTTATAAACCCGTTTGTTGAGATCCAAATAGTGCCTGGACGAAAACGAGCGTGATTCCGGCTATAAACCCCGACCGACTTACACTCCGCGGATGAAAAGTCCGATGAAAACGGCGACGAAAGGAACGCCGACGACGATCGGCGACCAAAACCCGAAAGCGCCCATTGCGGACAGTCGGCGGCAGCGTGGACTAAGCTCCGAGTCCGAGTGCCGGATAGGGAAATCGATTTGCGGAACGCGCGCAGGAGGCCTTTCTTGCCTTGGCGATGGCTCGCGTACTGCTGACAACAGTCGACTCGTTTATTATTCATTAGAGCAGCTTGCGTCTTCTGCCGCGTTCGGCAGAAGATTTGCGTGCTTCGGAAGACTCCGAAAGCGGGGAAACGGTATTTACAAGCATATTCGAATTATTAGGGGTTTTCGGAATCTTCAGCACTCGGACTCCTTCATGATCAGCGACATTGCGCGGTCCATTCCGATCCGCATGGCGCCGAGATTCTCGAGGGTTTCCTCCTTCGGAGATACGCCGAGGACGCCTCGACGACGCGTGTCCAACACGGATTCGAGGTCGGCGAAGACGTTGGTGCTTAGGGATTGCCACATGCGGCGCATTTCAATCTGGTATTTGTTGTAGGAGAGGAGCCAGTCCACATCGGGGTCGTTGATGTTGCAGGAGTCGATGTTGGAGCGGATGAGGCGTTCCATTTCCGTCATGTCCTCGTCGATCTGCATCAGGAACGGGAGCACTTTGGACTGAAACAAGGTGAAGTCAGAAGTTCCGTGTTTGGAGATGCACAATTTGCTGGATTGGGTTCATAAAATGTACTCGAAATGGTTTTCGAATTATTATAAAATTGTTGTTCGAATTGTTTCTGAATAATGCCCAAATCCTCACCTCCAGGTCAGTCAGCAGATCAGCCGGATGACGTCGGTCCCGATCCGTATCCACCGCGATCTCGTTCACGAAGATCACCACCTTACGGAGCTGAAACGAAATCATTTTAGATATTCCCAACTCTCTGCTCAATTCCACTCACCTGTCCACATAAATGAGAAATGAACGCGGTGAGTTGCGTCTTCTGGCTCTCGGGCTGCGAACTCTGCTGACTGCTCTCGTTGCTCGAGGTAGCTCTGGAATCCGTGCGTTGAGGGGCCAGCGAAGGCGAGGAAACTCCCGACGACGGCGCTTTGTTGATCTTGCCGTAGATCACCGGCGACTGGCTTCCTTCGGATCCGATCCGGCCGTAAGTGGCTTGTCCAAGACGGCGAATCATTCTCTGGAATTAAGGAGAACTGAGATAAATCGCGAAACAAGCAAAGAAACGGAATAGAAGCGAATATGGAGACTGGAGGTGCGCGTGCGAGCGAGCGAGCGAGAGGAGATCCGCGGGGATCCGTTGCAAATATTTCGACTTTCGCCGCCGGGCGCCGCCCGAGAAGTTTCCAGAGAAGACAAAAGGAAAGAGAAAAGAAGAAAACGGCGATTGCGGAGACCGAAGAAGGCGAAAGGCGGAAAGATCGCCATCGATCATTCGCGTGGATGGGCAGCCGCGGATCCAGAAAGGCGATCGGGATGACGTGAATTCTGTGACGTGATTGCGGTGGGTTGGCTATTTCGGGATGCCCTGGAATCTGGGCTAAGGAGTCTGGGGTGGAAGAAGTCCCTTGAGATAGTTCCGTAGATGACCCTTTGGAATTCAGAAAGAAAATATTCGAAAGCATAAGTTCCAAGCAAACCAATGCCAAAGTTGCTCCGCGCATCAGTTCCACCTCATATAAGACCCGAAAGAATCCACTCTTCCGTACAAAATAAAGCGTAAACAATGCCTTCCACCTCTTCGCAGCAAGCCGAGTTCCGGGCTGAGTCCCTTGACCGCAAGGAGCTCTTCGAAATCACGCAAATTGGTTGGAACGCATCCGAAGACAACGTCAAAGAGCAGAACTACCTTTCCGGGAACATGATCACGCTCGCTCTCTTGAAGCTCCAAGAGCATCTCTCCACCGACGTCGCCTTTGTGAGCCCCGATTTCTTTCACGGAAACGAAGGTGCCATGAACTACGTGAGCAAAGGGGAGCAGATGCCCAAATACGTGCTCTTCCCGCGCACCCACAACGAACACTGGACGCTGTGGTGCCTGGACGTGTCTAAGTGGAGTTTGACCCACTACAACTCTTTGAGGTCCACGAGTGCACCGGGAGCACAACCTCAGTACCTCCGAAAAGATTACACTAGGATCCTCAAGAGCGCAAGGTACACGTTCAAGCCGAAGGGATGCTTGAAGCTGTTCTTCGCAGAGACCCCGGAAAGCCATCGGCAGAAAGATGGATACAACTGCGGGGTCTTCGTTTTGGACTTCGCGAAGCAGATCATGACCAATCGGCGGGTGCAAAACGACCCCGGTTTCAATGTGACCGCCGCTAGGACGATCCTCCGCGTGATGAACAACGTAGGAGAAGAAGAGAAACCAGAAGGAACGTTAATCGATTCCTTCAAGTGCCTTCTAAACAGTTACTTGGGTTTGCAGTTTTGAAAAATAAATTTGAATCGAAATATTTTCTTGAAAATCAGAGAGCCAAAACAAACGGAAGCGTCCGATTAGGTCCACTTCGAGCACATCGGCTGGTAGGAATTCTTCGGCGACGGCGTCCGTTTTTCGATTCTTTCGCGCTCGTTTCCCGATTAGGATCAAGGTCGAGAATGCGCCCGCGTGTGGCGCTAAGTGCCAGGCGGTGCTTTGTGACTTTTTTATTTGCTCCCAACGACTTGATTAATTAAGAAGTTCGGGTCGGAATTCGTTACTTCGTTGTTTTCACGCCTACTGAGGATGGCCGGAAGAAGCCAGGGAAGGGAGAAGATGCAATGAGGGGACTGGGGGACTACTTTGAAGAAACTCCAAATTCCATTTCTTCGGAATTCCAGATCTCTTTTCCTCGAATCCAAACTGAATCGCATCCTCGAATTTCACACAACCGGCAGCTCTCACCTCGGCGCGCCTGACGCACCATCGCGGCGTCGTTTTGGCGCAACGTTGAAATTTTCTTTTTCGATCTCCCGCACCCAAGCGGTCTCTTTGTTGTCGACCTCCTTGAAGTCTTATCCAGCCTGCCTTGTTTCAGATGTCGCTGCTCGCCGACCTCCAGAAGCACTTCGAGTGCAGCAACCTCTACGAGGTGCTCCATCTCGACCCGAAGAAAAAGGCCACCTACACCGCTGAATCGAGTAGGTTTTGTCCGCATTTACTGGTGATAATCCCACGTTTTTCAGTCAAAAAGGCGTACTACAAGCAGTCCCTCAAGTTCCATCCTGATCGCCTGGGCGCGGAGGTCACCGAAGACGAGAAGCGCGACGCCACGGAGAAGTTCCAAACGATCAGCGGCGTCTACGCGATTCTCGGGGACGAAGAAAAACGGAAGGTCTACGATGAAACCGGTTCGTTGGCAATCTCTGGAATTCGGAACTAATTTTGAGGGTTTAGGAATTGTGGACAGCGAAGATTGGGGAGCGGATGGCGCCGACTGGGACACTGTGTGGCGCACGTTCTACACGAAGGTCACCGTGGACGAAATCGAGAAGTACATGGAGAAGTATGTTGGTAAGTCCGGAGTTTGGAATGCTCGATGAGGGCGATGGGCGGATCTGGAAACCGACCGATCCGTAGAAGAGAGGCTGACAGAATGGCGATGCGTGCGTCGACGAGAATCTCTGTCTCTCAGACGAGTTCTGAAATTTGACATTTTCCAGTCTTAAACTGATGCTGAACAGAAACTGTCGCAGACATTGATTCTTTTGTTGTCTAACAGACACTTATTGCCTAATCCACGTGTCTCTGTAAAAATTCCTAATATCGCGTTTTCCAGGTTCCGAGGAAGAGCGCGAAGACGCCAAAAACGCGTACGAACGCTTCAAGGGCAACCGCAACAAGATCTACGAGTCCGTCATCGGAATCGAGCGCGAAGGCGCCGCCGACCGGATCTTCGGAATGATCCAGGAGATGATCGACAATGGCGAGGTCAAGACGTACTCAATCTTCAGCCGCGCCTTGAAGAAACCGAACAAGAAACGCGCGGAGAAGGAAGCGAAAGAAGCCGAGAAGATGCTGAAGCAGATCAACGCGAAGGAGAACGTTGACGCCGACGCGGATCTTGCTGCGATGATCCTCGCGCGTCAACAGAAGCGAGCTGCGGATTCGAACAGCTTCCTGGACAACTTGGCCGCCAAGTACAGCGGCGGTGCCGGCGGCAGCAAGGCCAAGAAGAGGAAGACCGCCAAGTAATTATGAAATTTTCTGTAAATTTGAATTTTACGATTTCGGGTATTCGAGAAACACCGAGTGTTTAAATCACTTCTTCAACAATAAAATCAACAACAAACGTAACAATCCTCGCGCCTAAGGCTTCTGCTGCTCCATTTTCCGCTTCTTCTGGTGGTGGAACTTGTTCACGAACTTCTTCGGGTTCAGGCCGTAGGCCTGGAGACGCTCGTCCGAGATGTTCTCGAGCTCCTCTGGGCGCTTTATGCCCTTGCCACCTTCGTGACCCTTGTGCTTCCGCTTTCGGGTCCTCGCGGACTTCTGGGAAGCACCAGAGTCGGCTGGCTTCTTGACTTCAGCAGCCTCTTCCTTCACCTTCACTGGCTTTTCCTTGGCTTCGGGTTTCTTCGCTTCAACTTCCTCAGCTTCGACTTCTTCTGTTTTGACTTCCTTGGCCTCAGCAGCATTCTTATTTTTGTTCTTGTTGCGCCGCTTCTTCTTCTTTCCGGTCGTCTCTTCAACACCTTCAGCCCCTACCGGCTGCTCCTCGGAAGGTTCTGCCTTAACCTCAGCATTGGCAAGTTCAGTTTTCTCTTGAGGTCCAACATCAGCTTTTCTTGAAAAAGAATTTGGTTATGGGATTCAACTAAAGATACAACTTACGGCTTTTGAGGAAGATCGCTGAGAATCTTGCGCTTTCTCTCCTCGTTCTGAGCTTTCCGGATGTAGGCGCGTTGATCGAAGCTTTCTTCCTGCTCCGTTCGGTACTGTGAGGCCTTTCTTACCGATACCCACGCGTTCAGGCGTTTGTCGTCGGTAGTGAGAATCTGAAAAAGCTCATCTTTATTATCAGGTATTAAATCAGGAAGAGTTCAAGCATAGTTTGTGAAGAGGACTCTGTGACATCTGCGGTCATTAATAATCATGAAGCGGAGAGTAGTGCTAACAAGTGGATGTTAACTTAAAGCTATATACTTTCAGAACTCTCCAATAGCCTTAGGCTATAACCACGCAAACGCACCTCATCGACGGTGAGACCAAAGGAGTTGGCCGGGACCGGGCGATAATGGAACTTCGTTATGGTGTCGCCGAGGATATCTTCATAGTCCAGGGCGTAGTACTCGTTGAAGTACTCTTCAAAGGTCTTCTCCTTCGGGTCGAACAGCGGCTTCTCCCGCTTCACCGCCGCTGCGAACGCTGAGTTGCGCTTCTTGCGGCGTCGACCCTCTTTCTTCTCGCGGAACTGCGTCGAGCTTCCTGGCTCGGCGCTGGCTTCGGGCTTCACTGAAGCCTCTTCTTCCTCATCGCTGGAATCGTCGACAGGCTTCGTTCCAATCTCCATATCGTCGTAGTTGTCGTCGCCGTCCGAATCCACGTCGGACATGTCGGAGAACTCGGGTTTCTCCTCGTCTTCGACGTCCTCGTTATTGTAATATTTTTCGCTGTAGACCTCCTGGAAAGAATAATGCGATACACCGGGAAGACCTTTAATGGGACTCACCTTCATGCGTTTGTCGTACTTAACAGGATCGAAATCTTCGTCCAGGTCGTCCAGATTCAGCGGGATTTCATCATCACCCGAAATCTTCTTCAGCTTCTTGAGTTTCTCTTCAATCTCACTGCGCTTCATCTTTCGGAGCTGCTTGATTTCTTCTTTCCGCTCAACCTTCTCCTGCTCCTTGCGCTCCTTGTAGGCTGCGCGTTGTTCCTTGCGCTTCTCGTTGCCTTTGCGCATGGATTCCTTGATCGTACGAGGATACTGCTTGATCTGAACTTTCGTATATTAGGTTAAGTTAGTTCAATTTCACGATTCTTACGAAATCTTGGTCGGGCTCCTCGAATCGGTAGTTGAACTTATGCTCGAACTGTTCCTCGCGGTCCATGTCGGCTTCATCTTGCTCTACCGTGACAATTTCGTCGTACGTCGGAATTCTAAAAAAGACTTATACAAACTTGTTCCTGTCCTCATAAAACCAACCCTCCGGCATCCTCGTCGGCTTCCATTTCGTATTGCTTGTTCACGATGTAGTTCCTGAGAAACTTCTCTTCGGCGTCCAGCTTCTCGTTCTTGGACCATTGATCGCGTAGCGCCTTGATGTCCTCGTCCATCTCTTCCGGGGATCCTTTTCCCTTCAGCCAGTCGTAGAAGTCTTCGTCTTCCTTTTGCTGCTCTTCTTCGGTCTTGACGCGCTTCGTGAGCAGATCTTCTTCGCTCTCTTCTCCTTCGCTGTCCCCGACAGCCATCTTGAATCTGAACAAAGATAGGATATGAATAGATTCAGAATTCCTCCCAAACCCACTCCTTCTTCAGTCGCTCCTGCTCGGCGATGTATCCGCCCTCCTTCGGCTTCTCGAAGTCATCTTCATCTTCGCTGATCTGGCCTCCGCGTTCGATGATCAGCTTCCGCTCGTAATCCTTAAGGAACATCGGCTTGTTCTTCTTCTCCTTCGCGGACGACGGTTTCGACGTGGTTTCGCCTTCCTTCTTCACGAAAAAGTTTTCTTCGGTGTTGTAGATCTTCGGGTTCTTCGTTTTCAGAGCGGCGAACGTCTTCAGGAAACTCTTCTCGTCGTCCGCTGTCCATTCCTACAATTTTCATACCAATATCTAGCTACTTCTGCACTTTTCTTACCACTTCTTCGCTGGAGGTGCTGTCGCTGTCGTCGTCCTCTTGGTCTTCGTCGCCATATTTGTCCTTCAGGCGCTGAAGTTCTTCCAAACGGCGCCAGTTGTCGTAGCGGTCGGCGTAATCCTTGTTGATGGTCAAGGCGCCGCCGTCCGCTTCGTCTTCGTCGTCGCCCAGGAGATTCAATTTCTTGGCTTTCTTTGACATCTGGAATCAGGATGTCAATAAGAGATTTTCCAGGCAGCGAGGACGCGTTCGGAAAGACACGATAATATCCGGACATGGCAAATAGGATTAATCGAAAATGAGCGAAGTTCCGCCCGACCAAAGCGGCTCTGCGAATACACCCAAGATTCTCTCTGGAGGCGCTCTTGACTTCCTTTCAGCACGTAAATTCAAGAATCCAAATCGTCCGTGTTTCTAAGGAACACCGTAAGCGAAACGCCGTAAACAAAGGCGTTCGCTGTGAGACCAACTCTTTCCCCCAACGTTGCCCACTCATCCGTCGGAGGTTTCTGGCCCAAAGGTCGTTCGAGCGTGAGCGTAAAGTGCATCTTGAGGTTGATCTAAACTTAGAAGCCCTCTCGGATCAGCGAACAAGCGACCAAACACCTGGATATCTTGAGATTCCGAAGTATACATCCCACAGGTGGCCACGGATTAGGTTTCTCTCTGGTTGTGTAAGGGTCCTCGCTGGCTCCAAGGTGTCCAAAATCTATTCTGTGTCAAGCCAAAGATCCGCATCTGGCTCATTTGTGTCCCAAGAGCACCCGTAGCCTTAAGTGTTCTGACTGAGGATTCGCCTCCGGAAAATGAAGTCCTTATCGCTCGTGCACATTGTTGCTGCTCGTGTAAACACAAACAAAGATAACCAAGGACTCTCAACAGGGCGTGGAGGCTTGTTCACTCTGAATTCTGTTTTCCTGCCTTCGTTTCCGGTCCGCGATTCTTGTTTTCAACTATCCGAAATGCCCATCCTCATCTTTTCGCTCCTGTTTTCGCTTTTGTCTTTATATTAAAGCAGTCAAAATAAGATTTTCAACACGAGTTTCTTGCAAAATACGAATTCTCGACGTATCTGCGCGCTTCGACGCGCCATAAAGGAGCGTTATTCGGGAATGAGAACGTTCTCATTTCGTTGCGGAATTGCGGTTCTTCTTTTCCGATTGGAGATTCTACTAGAGTAATCGTTTTCTCATCGAGTTGTAATATAATTTGCGCGTTTTATTACGTTCCAACTTCGAAGTCCAAAGATCCGAAAGTTCAGCCACTCCTCGCGGCCAATCGCAACTTGTCCCTCGCGAAACCCTCTCCTCTCGGCAACTGTTTCCTTTGTCCTCTGAGAAAAGAACATCTGTTTACCGGCGTTAGGTCACGGCGTCTTCG